>JABSTQ010009167.1:600000-970000 GCA_013358835.2 Ixodes persulcatus | reverse complement strand
AACAATGAACAAAACTTCAAATATCGAATCAAATAGAAATATCGAACGTTTTACAGGCAATGTTCTCAAGAAAAAAAAAACATATAGATAAAAAAAATCCTAATGTGCTTATTTTTTTGCCGGGCACATGGAACGAAGAGAGGTCCACATGAATAAAAACTTGTGTTAAAAGTCAAATCTGGGGGCTTTACGTGCGGGCACCTCGGCGGGGATAAAAACGGTGTTAATGAACGGCGAAGTTAAAAGATAACTCCGGTCAATGTTTTTTTTTTTTTTAATTATTTGGGATTGTGGTTGCTTTTAAGTAAAGCAGCGTCCCTGAATTACAAGGATTTATTTTTTCTCGATATTCTGTGTAGTTTTATAAATATCGCGGCTCAAAGTTTGGCTTCGGGTGTCAATTGCAAAACCAAAGCTATCTGCTAGAGGGACGGCAACACTGATAATCAACTGTACGGCCGCGACGTTCCATAACCAGAGTGCTGCGGTACGCGGTACAACCAATCAACCGCCGCTACACCAAGACGTGACGTGACAATGGTGCTGCTGCAGTTTTCCTTCACTAAAAGCTAACCCGTTTGCCGCTCACTAAAGAGCAGCTGGTCGCATCTCTAAAATCGGTTTTAGTGGAGTACGCGACTTCACTTCGACGTAATATTTCGGCTATGATCATAATTCGCGACGCTAAAGCGACACCAGTGATTTATTTTGATTTCATTTTCGACAGGAGCTGCCATTTAATACCCCTGTCAGACGGGCTAGTTTAGTGTCGCTACAAGCGAGTGCACTTCAACCCGTCGAAACACACTCCAAGTGTGTTGGTGCTACACGGGAAAGCTTAGTGTCACTCCAAAATGATGGCGATGACGATGGGTAAATAATGGGCACGCAAAATATTACAGTGCATACGCATTTTTTTCATAAATAACTTCAGCCGCGTTTACATGAATGCGATTTAGTCGCATCGAATCCAGTTGTCGCATGCAATGCGGTCATGTAAACGGCATAATACGCAAAGAAAGCGCATCGCATTCAAGTCGCTAGACAGAGGTGGATCGAGATGGCGAGTGCGCATTCATTCAGCCCATGTAAACGGAGGTCACATCGTATTTTGGAACGGGGAGGATTATGGGAAGGCGCTCGCTGCGGGAGCGAGTGAACAGCTGAGAACATGGCGGCGGCCAACCTCGCCGGCGGCGCGGAGAGCGGTCCCGTATGGTCGCCCGCAATATTTTCCCGAGAACAAACGCGAGCTTTTATTGCCATCATAAGTAAGCGGAATATAGCGGAGCTGCTCGGTGAGGGTGGATACCGTCCAAGCCTTGCGAAGTACGACTTGCGCGTCCGAAGGGGTCCCAAAGGCTTCGGCGCAAGCACGAACGACACCGAGAGCTCCGAGCACTGTAGAGCACTGCATGGTAGCGCAGAACGAGCATCTCCTACCTCGGTGCCGTTCCTGGCTGCGCAGGAGCCTTTCGGACTCGGGGTCCGGTTGGTCCGCTCGCGATCGGCGAGGTCTGGCGCGGCGAAGCGCGGAGGCTTCCTCAAAGCGTACGCACACACGGTCGTGCGCACACACGTTGCCTCTGGTCCAGAGTGACCCGGCGGCCCCGCCTGGAGCCCTAAACGCTTGGGTTTTGATGTTTATTCCGTCTCGTAACTTCTTCCCCTTCTTCCACAGCACCGAAGACAGCGGGCACCATCTTTACGTTTACTGAACGCGTCGAAAGGCTCCCACGTGCGATGCACCGGAAAACGTGGTGCGACTGGTGCCGGAACTGCATAACTTCGAGCTTTGACACGGCGTGGCGCCACCTTCTAGTGCGCATTCATGTAAACGTTGCCGCGTCGGCTTCGTTCGAAGAACGAGTGGAGTCGATGCGCTGAAGTCGTTTTCATGTAAACGAGGCTTTCGTCGTCTTATTAGAAACACGTTACCACATATTGTTGCGCTAAGTCACGAGCTTTAATCCAAATTTAAATCCAATTTGATCATTACGATCACCCATTACAAGCCAGTGATATACGTCCGCACGCCGGTACGATGCTCATCTATAAGGAGTATTCACTGGGCGCCATATTTGTGGGTGATGTCTAGAGCGCATGCTCTCAACGAGCCCACATCAATAGGCTGCTAAGACCGGCAATCTTGAGGGTGCGAAATGCGCGTTACAAAAGAACTGTGGAAGCTCGCCATCAGCACGCGCTCGGCAGTCGTGCACACAGCTATGGCCGCCAGTGAATACTTCCTATAGACGTTTCCACTGTTTACAAAAATCACAGTCCACACGTGTTAAATCACAGTCCAGAACGCGCACGTTCGTCGCTTCGGAAAGCGAGCAAATCACGCGCCATACGCACGAACACTGAAAATGGAAACTGCCAAGTGTCCTTTTTTGGAAAGGTCTATACTCTGTTTCACCTTATGATGTACCGCAGGAAAGGCTACAAGCGCGAGCTCCTTGCTCTAGGGCACATCTTGGCGGAACAAGTTCTCGTGCGTTAAGAGTAGCTCCCAACGCTATGAGCTCGCGCTTCTAGCCTTGTCTGCGGTACAACATAAGGTGAAACGGAGTATAGACGCTTTCAGCGCGCGCCAAATTGAGCCGCCATAGCCGACCTTCTCTTGTCTTACCGAGATGCCAAGGCACTGAAGCAGGCGTTGACGAGCCTCCACAAAGGCCTATGCTAAGTTGAAGGACACAGCAGCACCTAAAATGGCAATAACCTGTCCTGCTGTGGTAATTATGAAGTGGAGCGAACGGAATAAGAGAGAACAAAAACTGAAGGTCGGTTATGGCGGCGCCCACGCACAGCTGCCTGAAAGCGTCTATAGATCGAAACGAGCAGAAGTAGGGTGCCTTAGCAGAGGTAGAGATTGAACCCAGGATTCCTGGGTTCTGCAGCGCGAGCTTTCGCTCCGCGCGCTCCGAGCTGGTGTCCGCGAGCCCACTCGGCTACTCGCCACTCGAAACAACAAAACATCATGGAGTGTGTGGGCTGGAGGGCGATATCCGCGATGTTGGACTTGGACACTGGAAGCGCGTGGTTGGGGCACTTTTCTCCGTGAGAGCCCAACGCCTTTCAGATGAGAGGCAGCTGGACCTGGATGCCGACGCACAGGCAAGAATTTCAAGTGACATCGATCAGCAACTGCAGGCCAATGCCTTCACCACAGCCGCTCTCATGACCGACAACCTACCCGTGATCAGTCGAGAACGGTGGGCTTTCCAGAGGAACGAACTGTGGTTCGAAGACACCTTGCCCCATTTTGGCGAGTTCCATTTTAAGCAAGCCTTTCGCGTCTCTCCTGCCACCTTCAGATACCCGGTGAAGTCTTGCAGGTGCCTCCTGGCCGTCGCTGGCCGTCGCGCAGGGGCCAAGGCTGGAAACTAGATTAGCCGCTTGTTTTTCTACAATGCGCTACTTTCCTACCAACAGAAAACAAGTGCGCATCTAATATTACTCCTATCAAAAGAATACTAATTTTACGCAGCGTTAATTTCTTCTATTATTTTTACTCCTTGAACACTGCTATCGAGATTACACACTCGGTCTACCGGAGCGAGCGTAGTGTGCTCCCCGAACTCACTTCATTGGAAGTGAGTTCGGGCAGAGCTGGGGATTGAGCTCAAGATCACTGGGTTCTCCAGCGCGAGCTTTCTCTCCACGTACTCCGATCTGGTGGGCGCTTGCCCACTTGGCCACCGATACCCCTTAAAGGCCTGTTCACACATGCAGCGGAGCGCTACAAGCATAGCGCTAATCTCGCGCTTAGCGCGTGCTGACCGGAGCGTTCACCAGCTTTGTATCGCACCGCCAAAACTGTTGCTCGTGGCAGGCGATAAGTAGCTGACGGCAAGTGAGGAGCGCTACATCAGCGCTTCGCTCCATGTGAGAACCGGCCTTAATAAAGACATGTTAAAAAAAAAATTAGACGTTTACAATTCTCTGTAATGCCGAATTGGAGAGCAGCTCTTGAGGAGGAGGGAGGAAGGGTACGAAGGGGAGGGTATGCCAGCTGCTCCCCCTCCGTACCCTCCCATCCTCCTCTCCTGTTCCCATCCCACTTAGCGTAAAAATTTCACTAAATTTCTCGCTAAATTTAGCCGGGAAATTTTCCCGCTGAATTGACGTGTGACGTCACATGACACGTCATCTGAAATTTTAAGTGTGACGTCACGTGACGTCACACGGGTAAACTTTTTCCTCTAAATTTAGCGGAAAAATTTTCCGCCAAACTTAGCAAAAACTTTTACCACAAAAATTTAGCGGGAAAAGTTTACCTTCGTGACGTCACACGTGACGACATACTTGACGTCACGCGTGACGTCATTTTGGGAAACAGCCCTTAATGCAACGCGCGGTTACGCCGACGCCGCTCAACTCAGAAACGGGTGCCTAGGAGCTGTGCTCTAAAACAACGTTACACTAATGAACGATTTTTACGCCAATTGGATGATTCTGATCAATCATTGCAAGCCAAGATAAAGAACGAAGCATATTCAACTTTGGCGTTCCGCATCGTTCCACGGAAGTCTACGAGGAGGCCCTGACACTGCCTAATTAGATCATAATTATTGTGTTGTCTCGAATAGTTACATGCTGAAACAAAAGTAGGCTCTATCATTCTCTGCTAACCAAGATAGCCATGAATGACTGACTTTTTCGTCGTCTTTTATCAATTCACCGCTGCGCTAATCTTGATTCAGATCAGCCTAAACTCCAAGTCCACCCCACTATTTTTTGCAATGCCACTCTTCTACATGTCGTCTCTTTCACGAATTTTGTTTTCTTTATAAAATAAAACTTACGCCACGCTTTTGGTTTCTGTGTTGTTATGTTTTACTGTCGAAACACTCTATTGATGCCACGCACTCGATCGAGCGAAGTGAGTTCGTCAAACTCACTCGAAGCCAAGTGTGTTCCTCAGGAAGAAGCCGCGTGGCACACTACAGAAATGACACTAAGGGCGAAGTGCACTCGCTTGTAGTGACACTAAACTAGCCCGTCTGACAGGGGTATAAGACAGCTGAGAGGTATGTGTCCACCCACCCAAGTGAGGACACTCAGCGTTTTTGGATGAATGGACGGATGTGGCTGAACCGCCTGTATCGGATGACATCTAGCATCACATCCCTAGCACATCGCTCGACGAAGCGGGGAGCGACGGGTTAGCCGAAGAGGTCAGTTCAGTTATCGCTTTTAAGGATAAAAGCGAGCGTTTTTTTCGAGTCTTTCCTTGACAAAACTTGATGACGAAGTTGTGGGGATTGCATTGTTGGCGTTGTCGACAATGCGATCCGCAGGATTTCGTCATCAAGCTTTGCGATCCTCGCGGGGACCAAGTTTAAAGAAACTGAAAAAGTTCTTAAAAATAATAATGAATAAATAAATGAGTTTCAGATGAATTTTAGAGTTGTTTTATCCCGTGAATCTGAATACCACGTTCATTTTCCCCGAAGATGTAACTAAACGAAACAAAACACCAAAAACCTCCTACCAGTCGCTACGTCATACTAGGATCTTGTGGCCGCCAAGCGCGTGTCGCTCGTGTGGGCAGCGCGTGCAATTGCAAGCATGCCAGTTGTATTCATCAGCACAGACACCAGACATGACGTCTTTTTTTTTACCTTTTTAAAAATAGCAGGAGTGCCCGTACTTGGCTTTGATAGGCGCTCAAGATGCGCGAAAGGGGAGGTTCCGAAAACTCCTGATATGACGTCACGCTCTGGGAAGGAGGGGCTTCAGCGGTACTTTCAAAATGATTTTCTGCAGCCTCCGCGCACCAAATTGAAACAATTATACCGATATTCGTGATACTCGTGGCCAAATGAAGACAATTTAGACGTTTTTTTTCTTATATACAAAAACGCTTCGGTTTTTCTTTAAATGGAAGCTGAAACACTTCTTAAGAAAACGAGTTAGAGGTAAAGACTGGCGTATATTTATCCCGCGAATCTAAATATCATGTTCGTTTTCCCCGAAGATCGATCTAAAGGCGAGAGAACAGAAAAACCTCCGATCAGTCGTGACGTTCTACTGGGATATTTGGGCCGCCAAGCTATAGCTTCGCTCGTGTAGGCAACGCGTTCAATTAATTGCAAGCTTGCCAGGTATAGACGCTTTCAGGCAACTGTGCATGGGCGTCGCCATAACCAACCTTCAGTTCTTGTTACCTCTTATTCCGTTCGCTTCACTTCATTACTGCCACAGCAAGACAGGCTACTGCCACTTGAGGTATTACTGCGTCCTTCTCCCCAGCAAAGGCTTTTGTGGAGGCTCGTCAACGCCCGCTTCAGTGGCTCGGCGTCTCGATGAGACGACGAGGGTCGGCAATGGCGGCTCAATCTAGCGCGTATTTAAAGCGCCTATATTCCCCCGCACTGACAGCAGTCGTGACGTTTCTTTTTGACCTTTTTTGAAAATAGAAAGAGTGCGCGTGCGTACCTTTGATCGGCGCTGAAGATTCGCGAGAGCCGAAATTCCGAAAACTCTTTACCTGAGCTATGCCTAAGGCCGTTCGCCTTAAGCTACGCCTAAGGCCGTTCGGAGGCCGAGTTTGCGCCGCGAGGCCTGACCCACACCGGCCTCTTTTGTGACCTCAGTAAGATGCAATCGTCTCCCCAAGCCATGGAGACGGAGTGGCGGCCGGCTGGCGGTCAAGCCACCCGCTACACAAACTACGTGACCGTTGTCGTGAAATTCACCAACTGCCTCAACCTAGCCGCGATTGAATCATCGAAGCCGCATCCCTAACTTCCAACTATACTTCGTCTCACCTTAGTATGAACTATTGTTAGCCGCGCGTGCTAAAAGCGCGAGCTAGTCGCTTTGAATGAAGCCGCGGCGGCTGCACGAGCGCTCGTGCAGCAAGTGCTCTAGTCAAGGCAGTCAAGGCTGGATCGCTCGCGCTAGCACAGCCTTCGCGGTTAGTCCATGCTAGGGTGAGACGAAGTATAACATTCAGACACATATATTGAGGCACAAGACATTCAAAATCTTGTCGCTATTGACACACACGTGTCCCGCGTGCAGCACGACCCTTCCCATTGAGACAGGCATAGCAACACCACACACGTGCGAACACCCGCACGGAACACCGACATGCCCGGCGCGTGACCAGGCCGACGAATAGACGCAAGCGGGCCCACAATAATGCCGTGAGCGATTCCTGACAAATCATCGGCTCCACAAGAATTCACCACCTCTTCACAGCACAGTAAACTGACCTGCCCTGTTCACATCTTACCGGCTTGCGGCACTCGATAACTCCAGTCGCAGCCGCAGCCCGGGGCATCAACCTGTAACAGCAGAGACCGCCACCATAAAGCCAGAGACCCAAGCGGTCGCCTCAGAGCCAAGCACAGGACTGAACTATAATCCTCGCCGACGCTGCAAGACCACCATCGACAGTAACCAAACCAGAAATACCTCGAAGAAAAATTCGCTCGAGAGACCGGAGCAGTGACCAAGGGAAGGTAGCATTATCTCCCGTTAAGCTCCATGTGCTACTCACCCAACACACTCCCGCACAACGTCTCCCGTACAGCGAAGCGTTGGAACAAGCGCGCGTCGCCCCAATCGCAGACATTATTGTCAAGGAGGCAGGCAGGCCTTCAGCCATACACAACCCGGCCACACAACCCGCCACTCACGCTCCCCACACTCCCCAGCAGCACTCCAAACACTGAACCCATCTTCGCCGAATTGCAATAAATAAAAGCCACCCTAATCCGCATGCAAAACAATATAAGTCAGCTACCGGAAACCACGGAGCATTGCGGTGCAGTCATGCAAAGCCTCGAGGAAGATGTCGTTCACCTCACCCAACGAATCGAACCGTTCGATGCGATCCTAGCTAACGTTCAGGCAACTCTCGCTAGGAACGTAATGGTTCTACGAAAACGCCCACACACGACACCCCCCAGCACTCCGGATAACCCAAGCAGGATCGTCGTTTCTGAGGCTGCGGCCAGCACCCCACTCTCACACGATGGCTAAGCAACCTACACCCAATGCAACACAGCTGCTTACACCTACATCCCAGATAAAACAAACCACTATCTGGCAATATAACTGTCGCGGCCTAAAACGCAAAAAAAAAGAATCCTCATTACCAAATTCAAAATGCTGCAGTCAAGCGGGACGTCATACTCCTACAAGAAACAAACGGGTCGATAACTCTCCCAGGCTATCCACTCTTTGCGCAACCCGGCCTTACCCGACGCGACAAAACCTCACCCACCGGCACCACTACCCCCCCCCCCCCCGGCCCCCTCGTGGCCACGTACGTCGCTGATCATGTAGCTGCCGTGCAGATCGACACGTCCTACATTAATACAACAACACAGGAACACGTCACTGTTCAATACCGCCTGGGTACAAACTCCGAGGACACAATAATTACAAACACGTATTGGCTGCTAGCCACCACAACGCATCTTTCAGCTGGCTGTCGAAGCACGTCGCCGCATACGGGGGCCACCCTCTGCTCGTGGCCGGTGACTTCAACAGCCACAACACCGCATAGAACAACATACACCCAACACCCAGCGGGCAAGAAGTTGAGGTCTTCATGTCTGACAGCGGGTTTCTCTTTTAAACAACACCGCACTACCTACAAGGGTGGGAAACAGTGTCCAGCACGACATTAATTCGGATAACTTGGTACAGAGGTAACCCTGCAGCTTCGTGGTAGAACTCATTGGAGACGTTGGGCAGTAACCACTGCATACTAGTGACTACCCTAACATTTACTAGGGTCCGCAGCACGCCGAACCGGGGGCCCCGCACCAAGGTCACAAAATGGACCCGAGTTCGAGAAGAACTAGAATCCACCCCCTCGGCACCTGCCACACTTTCCGCCTGGATAGAGGCAGTACACGACGCTTACAACAAGCACACACAAACGATAGCCCGCGGCATGGACTGTCCATACCTGGACTCCCACTTAGTAAACCTCTGGGACAAACGTCACAGGATGGCTCAGAAGCGGCGGGAAAACAAAACTAATCGACGACTGAATGAAGTCATTTAGACATAACCGAGGATGTACACGACTATGCGCACTTACTTTCCACGGAGAACTGGCTACAAATATGCGACCAGCTGAACGGTCAGCTCCACATGCCGCGAGTATGGCAAATCCTGCGTACGCTACTAGGCCAATCCAAACCAAGACACACTATGACGAAATCACTAATGCACACCAACAAGACACAGAGCGAACTCGCCAACAACATTCAGCAACTATTCTACCCTCAAGAAACCCCACTCCCCCTCACTTCCCTCTTACCCCCCCCCCCCCTCCCCGAAACACTCGAGGACCAATCCAGAGGGTTCAACTCCCCCTTTACCATGAGCGAACTAAAAAGAAACACCACACCCGGCATGTACAAGATTACTTACGCGATGCTCCGAAACCTTCCGGAAACTTAGTTGGGCTCACCTCTTCACCATGTTAACGAGGCATGAGACAAGGGCATTTTTCCACGGGAATAGAAGGAGGCGCTCGTGATCCCATATCCAAACAAGGCAAAACACCTGATAACATCATTAATCTCCGATATATCTCCTTCACATTGTGCAAAGGTAAGCTGATGGAGAAGATGGCCCTACATCGACTAGAATGGCATCTATACTCTGTTTCATACTTAGTGTGCAACGCTGTCAAAGCTACTGGCGCGAGCATGGGGCTTGATCTCGTTGATCATTTGCACGCGTTCTCGCGGAAACAAAACCATAGATGAAGCCACGCGCTCGCGCCAGTAGCTTTGACAGCGTTGCACGCTAAGTATGAAACGGAGTATAGATAACACCAACGTACTAAGCTACACTACGATTGGATTCCGCAACCACGTGTGCACACACGACACCATGATGCGCAAACACGAAGATATCTATAAATACCCCAGCACATCGCCACTACGCATGATGGCGGGGACAGATTTCCACAAAGCATTTGACAACGTCTCACGCCGCACCATTCTGGATAACCTCATTGACACGAGGCCTGGGTGAAAGATGTACGATTAGATAGCAGCCTTTCTGCCGAACCGCACGATACAGATACAAGTCGATGACTACTCTTCCCAAAAATACACACTCACCACATGTGTGCCTCAAGGAGCCATCCTCTCTCTCCCATTGTTTTTCATTTGTCCCTAAAAGACCTCCCGCAGGCTGTGGCAACAATCCCCGGCCTACCCCATATTCTATACGCGGATGACATGTCATCGTTACCATTGATAGAGGCAAGAAAGCCGAAACATATAGAGACCTCATACACCTCAAATAGAGGGCAAACCCATTCCACAAAAATAAACGATTAAAGTTATCGGGTTTCATCTCTAACAGAATGGGAAAGTCGATGTGTGGATAGGACATCATACGCCAAATTAATTAGGTACACAACATGCTCAGGCGCGTTACGAGACGCAGTCGAGGTCACAAGGAACATGAGCTCCGCAAGACCACCGAGGCGTTCGTCTACACACGAGTCATGTATCACCTCCTATATATTACACTAACTTTGAACCAAACAAACAAAATTGTGATGTGCGTATGTTTATACAGCCTATAACTCAGTCTGCCTCAACGGGCGACTTGTCTCCCGTTGAGCATTTACATGTACATGAGCAATTAAGCAAGTACAGTACAACCGCTAACCTGGGGCCTTCAACGTGCACCACGCAGTAGTGATCCACGACCGCACACCGGTACGATGCTCATCCAGATCGAAACGAAAAGGGCTAGAATCCCGGAAACCCACGTTTCTTACGTCGTCACGTTTCCTTTGTGTGTGTGTGTGTGTGTGTGTGTGTGTGGAAATCTTTAAAGCGCCAAACACGTGTACGACAAAACGGCCGACCCATCCAACGTTGGACACGTCATACGGATCTGACCCCGGTGAAATATGTGTAATTGGGTTCGAGATCCCCGAGGTGATTAATAAGCATCACTAATCTAAATTTTTCGACGCGGCGGTTCTTTTGATGTGCATGTTCCTCGCCATTAGATCAGGACGATTTTCACATTTTGTTCTGGCCATATCTGCCGAAGACGCAAAACCAACGTTGCTCATAGCGTAGGCAACTGCTCCCTTAGCACGAAAACTGGTGCTGCCGGGCCGCGTTCCAAGAAAGCTTGCACATCCAGAAACAAGTGAACATCCATGGATGCTGACTTCGGGAGAAAGAATAATACCACACAGTATCGAAGCACCACAACAGACGATTTATTGCGTTCATGCACAGGTCTGGAAGGCGATCCCATCACCATCTGTTGGTTTAGAATTACACTAAAGCAAGGGTGGGGCTTCACCTTGAAATCGTTCAGTTCAACTCGCTCGCTTATTTTTAAAGGAGCCAATATAACGAAGCTCCTTAGCGAAACGTCATCTGTCACTCCGAGTCTTCCAGCAGGTTTCGTTACCAACGCCTTCTAACCAAAGTTTATATATATGTATATATACTTATAA
Source organism: Ixodes persulcatus (assembly GCA_013358835.2). NCBI lineage: Eukaryota > Metazoa > Arthropoda > Arachnida > Ixodida > Ixodidae > Ixodes > Ixodes persulcatus. The sequence continues at coordinate 958,518 of JABSTQ010009167.1, read as the reverse complement.
AGAAAACTAAAAAAAAAAAGAGGAGAGAATGGAAGTCAAATAAATGAAAACATTAAAATGAAGCGCGCCGCGGCGTGTGCAACAAGCAGCGTGTGTCGAAACCCCGCAAAACGCAATCGAGGCTTTTGTGACGTTAGCGAAAAGGGATCGGATGTCGAGACGCTAAGCATCGCAACATGTACATAAAAAGAGAGGAGGAGACACTACACTGACACGCGGGGGGGTCTGAACCGACGGCTCGTATTACACGATCAGGGACCGCCGCTGCTCTAAAGTGAGAACGAGAACGAATGATAATAACTACCCCCCAAAAAAGAGTGGGCTTAGACATACAGCCCTAGATTGGAAAAAAAAAGTGAAGGGTGAGGAGACCTGGCTTTGAGATTGACAGCAAACAGAAGGCCGTGAACGACACATCACACCCCTCCCGTGCCCACCTAGGGAAGGGTCCCGTCTGTTTCGAGGGTGGAAAAAAAAGAAAGAAGAAAAAATAAACAGAAGTGGGGAGTTTCAGTGTTTACAGCGTTCACCTCCAGGTCGACAGTGCGGTGGGAGGTACACGCTTGCTCAGCCAATCAGCCGCTTCCCGTTAATCACCTGACCCGGTTCTCTGCGCGAGGGTGTCGGCGAGAGTCTGTTCACGTCGGGAGAGATTGATGTATGATTGGTCCAACGCGCTCGTGGCTTTCGCCGCACCGTCAGCATAGGGGTGAACGGGGAATAGAAGGGAGTCTATGGAAGGCAGTTCCCCAATGGGGATTTTGGATAAAGCTTCGCTTGAAGGAGCGGAGGGGAAGGGGGGGGGGGGGTCTGGGCGGCTGGGAACCTGGGTCAATGTGTGGCCTCCCCGTGGAGATGGGTGATGGGGAAGAAAAAAAAAGTGGGACAGGCGGAGGGGTGAATCAAATCTAGTCCCTCGGGATGAATATTAATAAAGCTGTTCAAACATGGTCCGCGTTGCAGCGGCGTTCGGGACTTTGCGATCGGATATTATTTCGAAGACGCGCTCGGGATTGTGGCGATTCCTTTCATTGGCTCCTACTCAAGTTGAGTTTTCGGCGGAAACGAGTGTGTAGGTTTTCGTATATGACTGGTTGACCCCTTTTTTATTTTTATTTTTTGTTCTTTCTTTTGGGCCTGTCGTGCTCCAAGAAAATCATTTTGTGAGACCTTCTTAATTTACATTGGGATCGCTTTTGCCACGCGTCGACATTTATTGTTATCAATGGGAACTTGGATAGTGAACAACTCGAGATTACATGCTCAATTTGTGTAGCATGCCCACGCGCTCAATCTGTGTAGTAGGTAATGTGTATATAGTGCAGCACAGAAAGACTTGTTATGCGTGTTGTATTATGTATTTATGTATGTTTTCATTCTTTTTTACCTTGAGAGAAGGAAGGAAGAGGGACAGTCACACATAAATTTATTTTACTACTATACACCTAACCGGCTTGGACTTTTACAAGTACAAACTCCGGAAGAGCTTGAGGGCGAAGAAGCAAACAATTACGCGAGATATATAATCATGCTAACGATGACCGGGAAGCACGAAATGTTTTGAGCGCAAATCACACTCCTCCACGAAATGTGACGTTAGCTCACCTGTCATTAGGTACTTTTTCACAGGATTCGAAGCAGAGCTTGCTGCCACACACGGCAGTACTCCGCGCAGCTGTTCCTCGTTTGGTCGCGGGTTCGATTCCCGACGGGGTATCCTTCTCACATTTGCTTGAAATGGTCCCTGTAGGCCTGTTTACTTTATCTATTTCTTTAAGTGTAATACTAGAACATTACGTTTTCTTTTATAGAATTTGGTCGATAAAACAGATTGGGTAAAAAAGGACGCTCAGACGCCACTACCCCAAACCGATTCCTCACTGGCGTTCGAACTAAACCGCAATGCGCATCCGCACGTTTCCGTGATCAAACGCGCTTGAAATTTAACTGCGATCGAGGGAAGGGGTCTTTAACCGCTTCGCAATGTACATCTAGTTTGAATTGACGCGTGCCCAAAATGGCACCACGCAAGGAGAACACGAATATGGTGCTCGCGGAACGGGGTATAGTTGCCGTCGAGGAAACCAACCATGCGAAGAAACGTGGCTTTCGAAGAATATTCGAATAAGGCGAAGAGGTCCCATGTTCTTCTCTATAAGCGGTATACGTCTGGGGATCCACACAAAGGGTGCATAACCCTAGAACGCCGCGACAACACCATACTTCGCTCACTCCATGCACAACAACAACTCGTACCGGTTTTCTTTATGTTTTTTTTTTCTCTCCTCAAACAGACCACCCGCTTTCCGCGCACACGGCATCTGGGCATACACGCACCATCACACATGCGTGCTCCTGTCTCTAAGGTTCGAAGCCAGCGGCGCCATACAGTCCGCCCTAGAGAGATACACTTTAAAATTTTCCCGTCTGCGTATGTCGCACTGGCAGGCACCACTGTAGAATACCATTCAAGTCAACTTCACGAAAAAAAAACTGCCTAACATTTTTTTTTTTTATTACGATATACATATAGTGTATGTATGTATACAGACGGTTCTGTTCCGAGGACGAACATTTGCGAGTTGAGTACAAGTTGGGCGGGACACGCATGGACGCAACCGTCCAAGCGGGCATCCCCTTCGATATAGGTTCGGAGTAAACAAGCATTGTCGTTCTTCGAGCATCCCTCCGTGCCGCTCTTCGACTTTGCAGGCTTTCCGTCCGTCGAGTTGGCAAGAAGTTGCTCGCTTGCGCTGCTCCGTGTTCAATATGAAGCGCCCTTTTAGCCACCTTTTTTTTTCTCACCTTTTGTTGTATTTTATGGGTCGCCTGTTATTTGCATACTGTTTTCGTGGAACTTCGGCGCGCATTCACAAAGCCCGCAGACGTCTGAATGTTCTCATGCAACGTGTTCGTATATATGGGATCTACTGTTGTTTGCATATTGTTCATGTGTCAGAGCGCGAAGTTTTGATTGTATTTTTTGCTTTTTGCCATTCGGGTTCGTGTCTCTTGCGCTGGCCGTAAGTTTTTTTGTGTTTTTTTTTTTTGCTCAAGGTGCCTTTTTGAGTTGCCAAGTGCCCTCTTACGACACCCTGCTTTGCGTGTACTTAATGTTTTTTTTTTTTTTGCTACAGCATTTGAGGAGGCACATGTGAAGGAGTATTAAAGTGGGCCGAAGTTCCGACAAATTCAATAGACTTGTGTGTGTGTGTGTGTGTTTGTATGTGTGCGCGCGCGCGTTCTTTATGGAGTAGATGAGTTCATTCTTGGACTCGCTGAAAATGCAAATATACGTATACATTGACCCAGACGCCGTACAGCTTTTTGTCATGTTCCCACACCAACCAAAAAAAAAAAAACTACCTTGTCGTTTTTAAAACGCAAGCCGGTGCTTAGTTTCTTCCGGATTCAGCTGACGCATGTTTGATGAGAGTACAATTGAAATGGTAGCTATACGCCATTTTTAAAGTCATCATTATCGTCCTCATCGCGTTTTTTTTTTTCCGCCTTTTTATTTGGTTTTTTTTGTTAACGCTCAAACTATACAAGGAGGGTACACGTATTATAATAGTCTCTTGGGAAACTTGCTATATGGTACTGGTATAAAAGTGTAGCAAGAAGAACGCCCTCTCACAAAGTTAAGCAAACTTTTATGTTTATACCTCTCGCGCCTCGATTCGTTCTTTTGCATTTTTAGACGCTAATGCAGCGATTTGATTGGCTCTAGTGCAACCATGAGATGATCGCCACGCAACGCGTTTCCTAACGTGTTTGATACTGTAGTCCGTCCATTTTTCCCCCAGTCATTCAATAAACAGCCCCCCCCCCCCCCCCCCACACACACACACATCCAAATCAGATATACTGAATCAGGTATCTATATTTTCCTGTCAACCGCTCACGCCATGCCATCACACTCTCTCTTACAGTGATCGAGATGACGTATGCCAAAGACATTCTAATAAAACAACGAGAAAAAAAAAGTAAAACGCAACTCTCTTTGTGGTTTTCGTTTAGTTGGTGCACAAATACAGCTGTAAAGTGTTTATGAAATTGGAAGTCTTCTCAAGTCCTTCCAGCAGCTCTTTCTGCGACGTTGCTCCGGTCTCAAACAAAAATGACACGCTGAAGTAAAAAAAAAAAAAAAGAAAAAGAAAGAAAGAAAGAATTAAGTGTGCGGCTATCAAAAAAAATTATTATTAATGTTATTTATGTGACACCTGTATTCCTGTTTATAAATTTGGAGCACATTACAATTCTTCCATTTAGGCTTCACGAGTGCGAATATCAACTACTTACGGAAGAGAGGAATGCGGAAGTGTTCGGATTCAATGCGTTCTGAAAAGAGAAACAAATTGAATCTTTCTGTCGTGTTTCTTATGCGTCCACTTTTCTTTTTGGAGAGCAGCTCTTAGGCGCCCGTTTCCGGCTTGAGCGGCGTCGGCGTCGCCGTCGGCGTAATTGCGAGCCCCACCCCATCCCGAGAACCTCGGGAGGACCTCGGGTTCTTTCGGGAGGACCTCGGGAGGACCTCGGGTACTTTTAGTGACCTCGGGGAGGGGGGGGGGGTCACGTGACCTCGGGGAGTCACGTGACCCCCCCCCCCTCCCCGAGGTCACGTGACCCCTCCCCCGGAGGTCACGTGACCCGCCCCTCCCCAAGGTCACGTGACCCCCCCCCCCCCCCCCCCCGAGGTCACATGACCCTCCCTCAGTACCCTTCCCTCCTCCACCTCAAGAGCTGCGCTCTTATTCGGCGTTACAGGGAGTTGTAAACGGCTTTCACTTTTTTTTAATAAAAAGATGATTTTTTTACTGTACTTTAGATAATGCTCATTTCTCTGTTTCTTTGCTTCTCTAAGTTAGCAGAAGGAAACTACATCAAAATGAAAATAGCTTTAGGTTCAAAAAGGAGGCCGTTCCTGGAATGATGCCGAGCACCGTCAAAGTTTTATTCAGCATAGCGAGAAAAAGTGTACTGAGTAAACGCTGCACAAAACCGCGATTCGACATTTAGGATTTCTGACGGATGTGAGGTATTACAAACACGCGCGCATAAAATAGATAGGATTGAATCGCCCGCGGGGTAGGTTGCGATTCAAAATTTAGGCTTCATTGTGTGTGGACCGAAAGCAGAAGGGATTTGAAAATCGTATCGAAAGAAAACGGCAGCGTACGTTCAGCTTGAAATAAAGTTGTTGTCAGGTTTTCACGAAAGGTAGCAAATTGACGAGCGCATCACACGAATCTAGTTCTCAAATAATGTTCGCATTCAAGGTAGTTTGAATGGCTCGTTCAAGTACACCAATAAATTTCCTCGGGTGAACAGATAAATTTTACAACATTCCGCTTCCTAGTATGAGATACAACAACAACTAAAAAGAAAAGGAAACACTTTATACTCTCTTCTTTCACAGTTTTATGTTCTGACGGATAAATGGAGCCAATAATTTGCACCTTCAAAGAAAAAAAAAAAAACGGCTCTATGTACCGCCTGAGCTTTTTGCTCGAATCGAATGTCATTACTGTGTGTCAAATTACCACAATTTGATTAAAAAAAAACTACAGAAAACGTGAATGGTTCGTCTTAACGGGAGCCATAAAACAATAATGGGATTGAATAATACACACCTTATACGAACATACTAACGCCAATGTGACGCGCAAGAATAGCTTCACAGTCACACGTGGCGCTATTCTTGCTATCCAGAAGCTTCTCTTTTTTGTGTGTGATCGGTGTGAAATTAATATTATACCCTGATGAATTTCCGGATTGTCCGCGGAATAAAGAAACACGTGTTAGTTTTTTCCGCAAAAAAAAAAAAAAAACTACGCGTCGCCAAACGCTCAGTCTCTGCCCAGAGGTAACGCTATGCTGGTTTGGAGCACGTGGTAAAGTCGTAGAGCCTACCGTCATTTGATTCAAAACGTAGAGGAGATTTCCCAAAATTATCAATAAGGAAACGGGACCCGTTCCTCTCCATGAGTCCGCTGGCTCCGCTGAAGACGATTTTCTCGTTGAAAAGTTTCTAAAATCGCTTATTAACTTTTGAATTCGACAACGGCAAATTATGAAACTTGGGCATCTTGTCCCAATCGATAGTGCCACATTCCGTCGAAAACTGAGCGTTTGACGACCCGTAGTTTTCTCACGTTGGGAGGGGGGGGGGGGGGGGAGGGGAACGCCGGTTTTATTTTTTACAAACACTGTGTATTTATTTAGTACCCCATTCACACGGTCAACATAAAGGTACCTTTAACATTATCGGCGAATCAGCCCGTGCTCTTGGGTCCCGAGCACACGCCACGCTCGGAAGATCGTTAATTGATTGGCCGCAGAGAATAAAGGTCCCTTGGCTAAAGGTACCTTTACGGTCGTGTGAATTGGATATTATACCTGTTTTCACCTTAAGAACCGAAGTAAAACAAGTCCGGCTCCTCGCGGAACGTTACTAATTTCCCCCTTTATGTGGATAATGAAGACATATGTAGGTGAATTTTAGATTAGATATATGTTATCTTATCAAGATGTACACGTTCCAAACGTCAAAGGCATCGCTTTTCCCTCCGACAACCGAATCTCGTGAGAACTATTTCGCGCCGCGTAGGAACAATGCGCAAAACGTACTTTTTTCTTGAGGTGAAAACAGGTATAGTCCCTTTGGCTATCGCGATGTCCTCGTAAACTGGGTACACTGTTCATGCATCATACAAAAGACAGTCTACAAACACGAGTCACCGCAATATCCGGGGTTCGAATGCCACCTGCCAAGTTTTCTCCTTGAACTCAAATGCTATAAGGTGTTCGAAGGACGGATCTCGCGGTGACTCGCGTTTTAATTTGTATGCAGACTGTCTTCTGTATGATGTATAATGGCCGAGTCCCACTAGAGCGACAAACAAAAACAAGCGACAGCGACAAAAAAAATTGGTTTGTGTGTATGTTTATACAGCCTAGAACTTGGTCTGCCTCCAAGGGCGACGAGTCTCCCAGCTGTAGATGAGCAATTTATACAGTGCAGTGCAACCGCTAGCCTGGGGTCTTTAACGTGCGTCACGCAGTAGTGACACACGACCGCACGCCGGTACGATGCTCATCCAGATCGAAACGGGCAGGGGTGGGGATTGAACCCAGGATCCCTGGGTTTCTGCAGCGCGAGCTTTCGCTCCACGTGCTCCGAGCTGGTGTGCGCTAGCCCACTCGGCCACCGATCCCCCCCGACAGCGACAAGCCTCAAACACATGCAGCATGCTCGCGATGGTACGCGATTAGTCGTTCGGTGCTCGTGAAGTAAGCACGAATGGTTGCAAGCCTGCCAAACGTATACCCTCGCGTTCATGATGCTCGTGGTTGAGCATAGCCTCCTTCATTCTACAAAGCCGGTTAAATCGCGAAATACTCTGGTTTGATGCTTGTCGCTGTCGTTTGTTTCTGTTTGTCGCTCTAGTGGGACTTGGGCATAAGCATTGTGAACCCCGGCTGTAGGCGCCTTGATCGCCCCAGAGTGAGGAAACTCGAACGCTCTTCTGGAATTACACATGGGCACTGCGTAACCATTTGATTTGGCTTTGATTTAAATCGGTATACCAAGGCAAACAATCGAGTTCGATTGTGTAAATGATAAAACTCGTCTTTAATTGCCATTGCAATTTTGGCAATTAAAGACGAGACATTTTGCCTCAAAAAAGAAATTTGGTGTTCCAAAGTGCCTTTTTGACGCATATAAACGCGAGAAGGAGCACACCAATCAAAGGGCGACATAGCAAAGGCATAGGGAACGCGCGATGACGAGGCAACGTAGCGCTGACCGTTATTGGTTGAGGTCGGGGGGAAACAAAAGCACGTGCGCGCGCTTGGGGGGTAAAAAAAAAAACCACCGGGTGCACAAGGAGCAGGCAAACTTGTACACCGTACACAGGTGTTGTCCCGAGGCAAGGAGGACTGGGGTGTGTTTGGGTCCTGAGATTACGTTTGCATTGTACAAGTGGCTTTAGGCGGCCTATACTTTATCTCACCACCATACGTCAGAGCGTAGTCAAAGGCTAGAAGACCCACACGCACACACTCACAAATTAAAAGCGCACGATCACTACGAATGTCGTGCACTTGATCGCTGCAGTCAGTGGTAACGTTTGCGCTGAAAAATGACGACCGCCGTGACAGTGTGTTCTGCTTGATTGGACTCATCGGCCTGTAGCGCGTAGGCTGACTAAAGGTTAGACGAAGTATAGATGAAGTGGTGAATTGTCGCTGCCCGGATGTGGTCTAGGAGCGAGTTGGAGATGTGTTTCCTAAACGGTGGACGGTGCCAGTTTAATCGGTCCAGTTTTCCAGCTTTGTTTGTCTTTGTGGTATCGCGTTGAAGGCTTCTTTACTCGCATCTGCCAGTTCTTCACATTCCCACAGAATGTGCCTCCTTGTCATCAGTCCGTCTATGTCCTATGTCTAGCATCTAAGGTCGATAGCGTTGATTTGTTCCCTAGACTCTGTTTCAACGTAAATGCGAGCGATTTCGGTGCACCCTTGTAAAAAGTAACAGCAAAATTTAAAAATTTTAATTTCTATAGCTGCTCGTGCGTTCGAGAATGTATAGTAAGTAGCGTATTACCCAAAAGCGCAAGAAAAGAAAAACTATCTAACGACTTCAAAGTTCCAACGTAAATTCTTACTGAGATTAGGCTCCCCAGTAAAACAAAAATTAATAACGTGTCGGTAAACGCTGAAAAAATACTAAACTGATTGTAATATCCTGCAGATGAATTGGCAGCGGTAGCTCTGATGGTTTCCAACGCCCGATACATTTGTACCGTGAAAAAAGGACTCCTACCATGAAGATAAAAAAATTAAAAAATTATTTCCGCTGAATTTAGCGGGAATAATTTCTCGATTATTTTGGTAGCAAGTGTTTATCCGCTAATTATAGCTACTCGACCTCGACGACAATCATACATCACCGATTCGCGGGCGTTATGGGCCATATACGGCTATCGTTAAAGAAACGAGGTAAAGATGTGACGCACGAGGACACAGCGCACCCGTATCAAACACTAGGACAACGTTCACAGTCACACAGTCGTTGTCCTAGTGTTTGATACGGGTGCGCTGTGTCCTCGTGCGTCATGAACTACCAACTCGCCCGAACTTCTGTTTTAACAAAGATGTGACGCCCCGAATGTACTTTTAATACAGCATAAGGTGGCGACGCCTCTTTTTGGATAGGAGAAATCATATGGCGTTATTAGAAGATAACCGGCTAGCTCATTTTCTACAATTTTATTCGAGCATAGGCGGCATAGCTAATACGGCAAATATATTTTTATAAAATAACAGCAACACCCGAAATATCTCGGAAAGTGAAAAAACACTAATGTATACAAAATACGACCCTATAAAAAAGGGAGACGGGGAACACGACAGACTAGAACCCCGAGACAAGGAAGAAAGAGGAACAGCCCAAAACAGAAGTCCCACGTTAAAAAATAGAAAAGGAATGTGTAAAAAAAAAAGGCATTTCACGCAGTTTACGGCACTTTGAGCGAGGGCGGAGCCTAAGAAAAACAGAATGGCGCAAACACCGATTGCGTTTCCCGTTTTCTTCCCCCCCCCCCTGGTCCTCTCTCTCCCTCTCTTATTCTTCCCTTATTTCTCCCCCTCTCTCTTCCTCTTTGGCGAGGAAAGCGGCCGCATTCTATTAGGCGGGAAACAAACCGGGGCGCTCGTCGCAGATTGAGACCGCACAATGGAGCGACTTTTGTACCAAAGGCGTCCCTTTCGATTCCCGGCGCGCTTTATTCTCGGTCTCGCCGCCATGGTTCCTGCCGCCTCGCTGCTTGCTGCTGCTGCTGCTGCTGCTGCTTGCTGCTACTTTCTGCCTCCCACCCAGCCAGCCCGAGGCGCGCACAAAGAGAGAAGGCGCCCGCTGGGGGCCCACACGGCACAGCTCTCTGTAATGACAGATAAAAGCGACTCCTTACCGCCTTCAATAGACGCCAGTTTGGGCGGGAGGGAGAAGAGAGGAAGGACGAAGCTGCAAGTCGGCAACGAAAGGCGAGCTGAAAAAAAAACCAAAGAAAAGAAATGAAAATGACATTAATTCGAGATTTTCTTCCACGAAGACACCTATGAACACCTTTTCTTTTGTTCCCCTCCTGTCCACCCCCCCCCCCTTTTTTTTTCCTTCTTTCTTTGTAGGCTTTGATTTTGTTTTTATTTTTGTGTGGTAAAAGTTGGTTCCGCTTTGGTAGCGGCCTCGGTTGTTGACGCCAAGACCTGCGTATGTACTCAATTACAGCCACACTTGTGCGGTACTCTTTACAAGTAATCAAATAACTCGTAATCGATTCTTTTGCGAGTAATTTTGTAATCATTTGATTACTTTCTTTTATGAAGTGATCGCGAGAGTTATCTGATGATTTTCGAAGGTATTAAAGCTACTCGTAAGCATTACTATCTTTTTTTTTCACTACCCTGCTTGAAGGCACCCTTCGTTTCTACAGGTTTTCTACCAAGAAATCTTCTGACCAAGTCACCGACAAGATTACGGTCTACCAAACTTGGCGTATTAAAATATTAGCAGATCGTAATTCTGCGATCCTAATTCAATATTGGACAGCACCAAAGGCCCGTTTTGAAACCGGGGGAGAAGCCTTTCGATTTGGAAATCTGAAGCAACCTGCAAAGTAAAGGCTATTTTACCGAGTAACGGTCAATTACTCTTCTTTTCAAGTAATCTTATACTCGTTTTCACCTCAAGAAAAAGAAGAAAAAAAAACGTTTTGCGCATTGTTCATACGCCGCGCGAAGTAGTTCTTACAAGAATACGTTGTCGGAGAAAGAAGTGATGCTTGTCGCGTTTCCAACGTGTACGTATTGATAAGATGACATGCATCTAATATAGAAAGCACCTATATGTGTCTTAATACTCTACATAAAGGGGGAATTTAGTAATGCTCCGCGAGGAGCCGGACCTTTTTTTGCAGCGGTTCTTGAGGTGAAAGCGAGTACAACTGAATAGACTTCGACCGAAAATAATTGCAATTGATTACTTTTATTTAGTAACGTGTACATGTACAAGACTGATTACAGCTTAAGAGATGTTGGCCGTGGCAAGTCCCGAGCTTCTAAATTTATTATCGCTACGTACCCAATCAGATTGCGGCGTTGAGAGATAAGAACGCGGAATCACAAAGCTAGAAGCGTGAACACAATAGGGGGTTTTAGAATAATACACGCTAAAGTTTTGCGTACGCAAAGAATAGCGTCGTCGCCACTGCGTGCCCTATTTCTGCGTTCGCTATTTTTCGGAAATCGCTTGCGTACGCAAAGAGTCTCTGCGCTCCTCCAAGGAGGATTCGTGATAAGAAGTTGGCTAAAGCCAAGACGAGCACAGTTCAAAAATGGCGGCTCCCAGGACCATGTCTGCGGCCGCTTTGGCGGCGTCATGAGCGCGACGTCGGCGGCATCCTCGCGACTGCGATTTTCAATACGGGACGACATTGCACTCGGTTCGGCGGTTACTGTCTCTGCACAAAGCGTTGTCCAAGTGATGCTAATAATGCCATTGGGTTGTTAGCGTCACCCCTATAGCCACACTTTCGATAAAACGAAGTCATACAAGTCGTACGCGATGCCCGTCGATATTGACACAAAGCGAGACGACGCAACGTCACCAGCCCCGATTCAATATTCAAACTTTACGCGCGTTCGCACTTTCGACGTCAGCCGCTCCGTTTCTTCTCCAATCCTCTCACACCGCTTCTACGCTCGCTGGGCAAGCCGCCGCCCGACTAAATAGATTCAGACTTATTCAGTGATCCATTCATCCACCCATCCCTCCGTTCAATGTTAGAGTTTGACGATGGGCCAGTCAGTGCATATAGGTAACAAGAGAAAACATTGCAAACCACACAATTGGTGGGAGAATTATACAAAAATAACTGCCTTCCTTGAAAAACTGAAAAATAAAATAGACCAATCCTGCGTTATTCCACAGTACACTCACAGCGATAGCTTCCGCACGTCACGGCGAGGTCGTTGAGCATCGGTGTCATGTTCACGGACCGTAGGGCAGGGGGGGGGGGGGGGGGGGGGGGGGGTCAAGTCGTCTGCTTGCGGTGGAGTTTCGGTGACGTCAGAACAGCTCTGATTGGTTTCGATTGAAAGGATAGTGGGTAGACCTTAATACTAGATGCCTCAAAGTATTCCCACTATTTTTTTTTTTTCAATCAACCAACAAGAGTTTGGCAGTTCTGGCATCATCGCAACCCCCGTGCAAGAAGCAGACAAACCTCCGATCCGCATAGACATCTGCTTTGTCCCGAACACTTTCGTTTTGTTCCATTTTGTTCCGAAAGCCTTTGTTTCTTTTTTGTTCTGGAGTGCATAAGAGCGGGTCTCCCGGCACGAGCCCTTGGTACTGAAAGTGTTACGACAACATTTCGTTATAGGATTTTTTTTTTTTTTCAGAAGGCGCGTGCAGTCGACATTGGGTACTACAAAAACCTTAATTATAGAACGAGTTGTTAACGCTGTTGCATGGCTCAGTGGTAACGCCTCCGCTTTTCACGAAGCGGACCCGGGCTCAATTTCTATGGACGGCGGGCGATCTTCTTCGTGAATTTGGCAACATTGACGACGGACACCCTACACCACCAACTACAACATCACCAACGGACGTCATTTCCTGCGGTGAAGAGCCCATAAAAGCTATCGCTGTAAAAAGAGGTCCTCCGGCTTTGGTAATCTGAGGAGTGTGTGGCTGTCGCTTTCCCACACGACAAAGTGTACAAGGAGGTGCACCCTTTACAGGGGACTCGCGTTCCCGATCTCCGAGTTGGAATATTTCATCGGCAGCTTTGCTGGTGTGAAATAAACGCTGAAAACTGACTGGACGCAAACTGTGGAGGCTCCTTGGTCGACATGCGGCCCTTTAACCGCAAGTGGCCTGCTCAATCCGGTAACTTATATTGTGTGGTATATGGACGCAGCGATGGGCAGAGATTGGCGTACTTCAAAATTATTTTTTCGATGACGATGTTAAATGAACTAAGAATGATATTTTAGGGGCTAATACAAAATGTAGTCCCAAGATTAACTTCGAATGCCGATACTCTATATTAGTCAGCGTTAGTTGATTGCGTTTGTATTCCGTTAGCGGTACCCGACGTTCCGCCGGCGCATTTGAGCCTGCATCTCAATAGAAAGTTTTAGTGGATCGTTCCAATGACTCCGATAACGATACCCGATACTTAGGGTTCTGCGTTTTCGGATAAATCCGATAAAATCTAAAAAAACACTCGCCGGTAGAAATATTTTGAATTCAAACTTATCCGAAAAACTCCAAATCCAAAAACTCAGTTGCAAAGGCAAAAACAAAACAAAACTTCTTACGGAACTTAAAGGAACTTTCTTCGTCCATTATTTTTAATAGTTTCCAAGTTCGTTCGTTCCACTTTACCCTTTCCAAAGAGCTAAAAAAGTACGTACTCTGAAGCCTTACCAGAAAGCAGGCACGACAATGACCGAACCAAGGTCGAATACGCAGCCAGTTCAAGCGGGATCCTTCGTCCCTGATACCTTTCTTTCTTTGACCTTCACTCGCACTCCAGTGACCTCCTTTTGTTGCAGGCTGGACCTTTGTACACGTTCCCCTGTCATCCTCGTTGACGACAGAAATTCAAGATTCAGTCAGTTGCATTAATGTGGCAATGGGAGCCAGTGGGTTTATGATCGTAGGCAAGCGCCGAAAAAATAAACAGGGACAAGAATTTGACGTAAACACTGGCGCACTCGAAATCGAAACTAACATTTTTTGAAAAACTAATCCCCTATATCGACGCGAAAAACGTCGGTTGTGTAGCCCTCGGTAGAGGGCTACACAACCGATGTAGCGTTCTATCGAGAAACTCACATTATTTTGCCGATAATGTTATAGATGTGTCCCTTATACACCTCGTGCATTTGGCTTTAATTCCAAACGCCTCGTGTAACTCTTTAGATCCTCTAGCTGGGTATATTTTCTGCAAAACTTTATCTGATACCTGTTACAGCTTATTAAAAATTGTAACGAGCATTCATTTTTGCCACGAATGTTCAATATATTGACTGGATAAAATTGTATCTGCAGTTACACTGTCCTTTATTGCTGCTCTCAAACATAACCCTATTTGAAGTTGAACACCCTGAAATGAAAAACATCGCTAAAAACTCGGAATTTCAAGTGTCCATAAAGGAATGCTCCAAAAAACTCACCATTTTGGAAAACAATAAACTCCGAAAAACACCCCCTTATTTTCGTCAAAAATAAACTCCAGCAAACGCAGAGTCCTACCAATACTACGCCACCGCCTTTGCGCATGCATCGAATCGTTGCCGGGTATCGTTATCGGGGGTATCGGTGGTATCGGGACGATGTATTAAAACTCTCTATTGTTAACGGGTATCGTTATCGGATCTCAAACGCGATCTTCTAAGACTCGATATCATCGAGTATTTGCGTCGGAAGTTAACTCCTACTGTATCTATAGCATACATTGATATATTTACGAAAAAATGCACGTTACACATATTTGGAAGGACACACATGCGATCATTTACAAAAATACAACAATGAACTGGATTTTCCATATACAAGGAGAATTTAGAGCTTTAAATCACCGCTAATATTGCCTTTATTGGACACATAAACAGTTTTCTCGAAACGACTTTCGTAAACCCGTGGTTCATAAGTTTATAACTTCGTGCCAATTTCTAGCCGTCTAACGAGATATACAGGGTGTATCGTTTTAACTCGAACATTTGTTTTTAGAGTGGGAAGGGAGGGGGGGGGGTGTATTTAGGGGTGCACCATCTTCACCGTGTATTTATCAGGCTCGGCTACATTAAATAAAGGAATAATCGTCATGCTAATTCGACTGATTACCTAAGGTTTCTTAACTAACATTTTCTAACATTTTTTTTTCAATTATTGGCTTGATGTGTCATGTAAATCGCAGTATCGACGGAAACTACTATAAGAAATCAGACCAATTTAAATGATTTGTGAAAAAGTATGCTTTTTTGTAGATAAAAATTGATCAAATTTCGCTTTTTGTTTCGTTTCATTTTGAAGTTGCTTTTAAAAAGAGTCTCAAGCCCTGCCCACAATGACGCTTGGAAACGTGACGTCGTTGTTTCAATTACGTCGACAATATCTCGGCAACGCGTCCTTGGAGGGTGCGCCGACGACACAAATGACGACGTGACCGACACGACTACGTCACTCTTCCAAGCGTCATAGTGGGCAAGGCTTGATGCGCTCTTTTCGCGCTCCATTTTTATATCTGGAGAAAAAACGCGAAAATAGGTCGATTAATAACGATTAATATTGGTTAATATCCATCTGTCCCCAAATTTCGTTTAATTGATCTGGCCCCTACTGATCATTGCCGTCAATACTACAATTCCAACAAAACCACTAAAACCAATACTTTAAAAGTTAATTAAACGATTTTAGTTAATAAGTCAACCTACACCGAAGATTATCTCCTCATACATTGTCCGCCGAGCCCGATAAATATAGGCTGAAAAATAAACTATTTAAAAAATGCTTAAATTAAAAAAAGAAAACTGTATGTCGTGGGCGCGCGAGTGTGCTCTCAGATATCGTAAGGTATTCCAGTTTTTAAACAAATCCAAACGAGAAGCACACAATCACCATTTCATGATGCTTGCGTCAGTATAAATCGGAAAAGCGGCATGAAAAGAACGAAAGGTTAAGAATGGCAGAGAAAAGAGGAACATTTTAAAAGCCGAAGAGACGCCATCTCGCGGAAAGAATAAGCTGATAAAGAATCGCAACCACTCCCCTGCCACCTTGCTTTCTTGCCGCAGCTTGAATCAGCTGTACCGGTGCTACCAAGAGTCCAACGCACAATTGTTACAGTTGTTGTAGTTCCAAGAGCTCGCGTAATGCCAGGTTTATCTTTATTTTTTGCCGGCTTGGAAAGCGCACAACGGATCTGAAGTTGGCCATGGAAGACAGGACAGCCTATGAAGAAAGCAAGGCAAAAGGAAGCAGAGCAGAGAGAGATAGAAAGGGCGCGAAATCAAACACAAAGCGCCCCATTGTGGTGGCGTTGCCGTGTTGTTCGCATAATAGCCGGCGTACACGGCCGGAAAATGTATTTACCGAGTTCCCTTCAACTCCTTTCATTTCTTTCTTTGTATTTGTGTCTTTGTGTGCGTGTGCATGTGCCGGCTCCGAGAGGAGAGAGAGGTATGTATGATGCACGGGTATACTTTTGAACATTGCGCGGCGAATCTCCGTCTGTGGACGAAAGAGATAGTTCCTCTCTTCCTCTTTTTGGTTTCATGATAGCTCTCGGTGTGTTGGTTTGTTTGCCAAGTTCGTCTCCCACTTTTCTCTCTCTCTCTCTCTCTCTCTCCCTTTCTTTTTGATGTTCTCAAAACGGGCGCGCACGGGCGATTCCGGAAGCGTAGGGGAAGCTTTGCATTTAGCGAGCGGGCGTGCGCGAGCAACTGCCTGCCGACGCCGTATATACGGTCGCACAATGAAAGCAGTCTTTTCTCCTCTCCCACCGGAATCGCACAAAAGGAGAAGAAGCGACGAAAATTGAATTTCCCGCTTGTCAGTTGGTCGGCGGTTCCCGCGAGAGCGTCCCGACTGCATCCGTTTCGTGTTGCGTTTCAAACGCGGGCTCGGCTCGGCTCGGCTCCTTTCTCGACTCCGGCTTTGGATTGTGTTTGAAGCGAAAGTATGGTGGGGAAGCTTTGTTCGCTGGTCCGTCTTTCCGATACCCCGTTCTCGGCTGTCGTTGTTGTTGCTTCGCGGCGTGCGCTGTTGCTGGTATCGGCAATGATGACGGCTCCGTTGCCATACATTCACAGCCTGCTTGGCGTTGCGGGGGGGGGGAGTCTGGATTGTCGACAATGGCCTTATAATTACGGCTCGATAATGTCTCTGTCGTCGCAAAAACTGATTTCGCTTTTGTGCGGGCTGTGTGCGCTCCAGTGTCGCGCTATAAAAGGGACTGAAGCGGACGTCCTGCGACGTTGGCGCTCGCAGAACGATCGAAAACTCAAAGCGGGTCTTGAAAAAGAATTTTGGTTTTAGTTGAGGAATGCCCGCTTGCGTTGACGAGTGGCGTTTTAGACGGCCTGCTCACAGTATAGATGGTTTCTATGTATGCACAAGAAATGAGTATGATGCTTTTGGGTGCTCCTCTTGTTAAGGAAATTAGAGGGAAAGCCATCTGCGTGTCCGGCCACTTCCGAAACAGACAAAGGGATATTGAACTTTTTTGTTTTTTGAACGGCTTTCTGACGTCAATTAAACGGCGTGTAGAGTGGGCTGATTCGATCTATAGACCTTTCACCCTCCGTCATGTGGGCGCTGCCATATTGGAATCACGTGACGCGGCCGCCATAAGGTGCCTTCAACTCGTCGCTTCGCACTAACCTGCACGCACTTGGCGAGTCGGTACAAGTATTCGTGTGTTTCGTCGCGTTTCGCCATGATTTTTTGCCTTGCTCTGTAATGTGTCGTCCGGTACTTGTCTTGACAATTTGCTTGCATGTCATTATTACGTTCACAACTTGTGCACTTAGTTTTATGACACATTTTGGCTCTTTGCACCGTCGGCGTACCGGAAACGTGTAAGGAGGCTAGAGGAGGTTCATGAATGATCGTTAGCACCGGTCAACGTCGGCACCGGCGGACATTGAGTATCTCGATGACTTTAAGACATCACGACGGTTGAGAGGCCGATTTCTTATGAATGCGAAGAATTACTCAGTGATAGTGACGGAACATTCTCAATAAGAATGCTAGGTATACATTTATGATTGCGTATTTAGGATCTTAAAGACGCCTGTGTCCCATCTGTGTCACAAAATTAAGCGAAAAGAACGTAACACACCAACACAGCCGCCAGCGCGCTGAAAACAAAACAAGCCAAATTGAAGCCACCTTATGGCGCCTAGTACGCCAGCGCCCTCTCTCCGCCTGTCATAACTACCGAGATGAAAAGGTCTATATAGTAAATGTCAGCTCAAAAGACGCAGGGTGTGGGTCTCGTATTGCCTCGTGATTGGTTCTTAGGCCTTCTTATCGGCGAATGCCACACTCTGATTGGCTGCGACGCGATAATGAGATGCCCGTGACCCGTCACGCCCTGCGTTTGTTAGCCTGTCAATAATTATAGCTTCTTCGACGCTGCTGACAAACTTAAGCGAGCTTTTTACCTAATCGATACGGAGCGCAAGTTCTTCTGTTTCTTTTGCAGGGGTTGTGATGACGTCAGAACGCCAAGCTTTGATTGGCTGAATACGATCATACGATAATTCTAGCAAGAGTTTTTGTTGACACTGTGCGAGGGCGTCCAAAGCCCTCACAATGCATCCGTCATCAGTTATGGATCGGACCGCACTGAATAGCCCGCAGAATCTGGTGTGCGAGTTTGTTTCTTCACAGAAATTAAACCTGAGGAGTTCATTCATGTTTTAACACCGAATGTGCTTATCAGTTCAATTTTCTGCAAAGATCGTCACGAAGAACCGTGACAAAAACAGTCGCGAGAATCCGTCATAAAGAACCGTAAAAAAAAAAGAAAAAAAAAGAACTGTGGCGTCACCTGACACCACGCCATCACCATGGCGTCACGTGACACCATGATGGCGTGTGACGTCATTGTCATGTGACCTCGTGTGACGTCAGCCACAAACATAGTATGTGCCCAGCTGATTTACAACACATCATGTGAATTCCCCGGTCTTTGTCAGCATGATCAAGCTATTGTAATTATCATTTCTTTTTTTCACTAAAATCTCAGGAGTTGATTAGCGTACTTCGTGTGACGACCGAGACGCTGTTGTGAGCTGTTTTGTTATCGGAAAAATGGTTTCGTCGACACCGTCTTTGTGCCGGGGGTCGGCCCCCTTGTTTGTTCAGTAACGTCAAGTCCGGTCATGGAAAATGCCCTGGTAGCAAAACTATGCTTGTGGAAACCCCCAGAGTATAGGTCTCTATTCAAGCCGTTCCTCTTATGGAAACATAAACTATTAACTTTAAAGTATAAAGAGTCAAGCAACTTTTGAAACCATTCTCAGGGGAGTGGCAGAAAACAGAGTTTAGAAAAACATCGAGTATCTTTGTAATGAGTTGGTAGATGTTAATGGCTATACCCTTTGTAACAGGCGGTAGCTTGCGCCACCTATAAGTCTAAAAAGACAAACTTATGATTCCTCCCGCCCTTCTAAGCCGATTTTCTTCCCCTAAATATCACCAGAGAGTGTGGGACATCACGAGGATAACCTTATGTTATTGATACGAACACTTTGTTCGTAAAAATAATTAATTTAATTGTGATCGTTTACATTCACCTCTTTTCTTCTAATTTATTCCTTTTTCTATCTAGCCTCTCCTCGCTTTGTCTCTTCTCTCGGTTCATCACGGTTGTTAAAAAAAAATCATTTTGGCATTAAACCTGACACTTTCGACGCCAGTAATTACATTTCCCTCTTGGAATGGCTTAAACCAGGATGCATTTATCCCTGTACGCCGTCTGTGCGCATTTCAAAACGTCCCTAAACTCCACTAAACTGCGTAATGCAATAAAATACCCGACGTAGCCCACCACAACACCCCCTAGCAAACCAAAATTGCATCACTGCCCACTATCGTACCATCCCTACCAACCTCACGCACCCCCTCGGCGGCAGGGGGTCGCGCAACAAAAGGTGTCCCCCTCACCGTACCCACTGACCCCCTCTACCCAATCACCCCTCCCCCTTCTCCATTCTTCGACGCGTCGCACGACGATTCAATATTATTTCCAAGCCTCAGCCAACCTTCGCAGAATATAAGCCACCTTATCGGGAGACAACACTCCTTCGCCCAACCGCGAAAAGCCCCAGTTTCCATCCGCCGGTAGCAGTGGCATCGACAGGAGCGGGAGAAGCAGCAGCAGCGCCCCCTTCTGCCCTACCGGCGCTGGCGGCTGCGGCGGCGGCGACAGTAGCGGAAGTGTAGTGGGGAGGCCGTCTTCCTGTCCCTTTGCCTGTGGTTTTGGGATTAGGGACCTGGGGGCTCTTGTTCCCCTTCTTTCCCCCGAGATCTGCTACCCGCGCACGAGTTGGGCGCCGTCGCTCGCCGCGCGTCCGGCCCGATAACGCAACCCGCCTTTGGGGCGTTCTCACCTGCGGCAGAGAATACGGTGGGGAACCCAATTTGCGCTTTTCACGCGCTACACAATGCCGCACTATTGCGACGCGTCGGTGCCTGAGCCATCGCGTTGACTGAGGGATGAAGAGGAGAGAGGGCGTGTATGGGGATGGGGGGAAAGTGGCGCTGACTCAGGCAGGAAGGAAGAAGCGTGTGCCCCGGTCTTTGGTCCGTTCATTCATCGTCCGACATCGCGAGTTCCGTGGATGGAAATAACGTGTCCGTCGTGCGCGCGTGCCGGGGTACGGGGAGGGAGTACGCGGGATGCCGCGCGGTGTATTACCGCTGAAACGCTGGCGATCATCTTCGCTGTTCTGGGCGGCATCAAAGCGAAGTCGCTGTTTTTTTACACAAGTTTGCCCAACTTTACGCGCAGCCTTCGTGCTCGCTTCCAGAATGAAAGGGGATGGACGAGATTAGGTCCGATTATTTTGTCGTTCTGTTCTCGGATTCGTTTGGTGCCGAACCGTAAAGTTTGCAAGCGGCTGAACTGGGCGATTTTGCAATACCGCTAAAATTCAGTGAATAGAAAAACGAAGAGACAACAGCCGCTATTTGTCAGTCTTCTTTTAGCCTGTCTGTGTCGTTGCGTTGTTTGTAATTTTCACAGGAAAAGCTGTCCTCAGACTGAGGTTGTTGTTGAAACCGAAACTCTGCCCGCAAGATTGTCCTGGCCGGTGCAGAAACACGCCGACGGGCCGCGCGGCAACACGTGGGTGTAATTTGTCGCTTCCGAAAACCAGCAAAGCGCGCCACACGCAGAAATTTCCTTGTAGGAACGATAGTTGCTGCGAATACAAGCGACAGAACCATAGGGTGCCTATAGTCGGTGCCCACAAACCGCCGTCAGATTGTGGGAATTCCGTATTTTTGAATGGTAGATTAACCAGATGACTGTACGCTTTTCTCCCACTTCGTGTATAGATGCTTCCGTAGGCCACACCTCGTTCTGCTGCTGAATGCGTGCGGACGGCGAGCCTAATGACGCTCCCGCAGCGTGCACCCTCCACAACCAAGATGCTCATTCTTAACAGAGGTATAGGTAGAAGTATGTTCTGTGCAGGCGTAGTGAACGCCGCGTTTGGATATGGCGTCCAGCTAATTCCAACTACACGCTGACTGGAGTGAAGATATAAATACGCAGAGTAGGCAGCTGCATATGACGGCAGGATCTGGGGCGCGACGAAATTCGGAAGGTGGCTCTAGGCAAGTGTGTGTTTTATACAAAGGAAACTCGGATGAGCAAAAGAACACAAACCCATCAAAGAGCCAGATAACGGAGAATACTCTCACCAATGCCAACTAGGAGATATTGATAGGATGAGACGTCTTCAAGAAAAAAACTGTGGACATCATTTTGACTCATATTCCTTATGTTCCTCTGCATGCATGACGAGAACTGTAACGACAAATGATCCTCTTCGTCCTGAATTCTGTAAACAATTACCTGGTCAACATTAACTTCTACACTTTTCGCAGTTTGACGGCGTTATAAACCGTCGAAACTTCAAGGTCGTTCAAGGTGGGCTCTTACGAAGATGTCTACCGGTGACCCCTTTCCGTAGAAGGGTGGTAAGCTGGGCTAGTTGGTACTGGTTACACATGATTAAATCAGCGAACAACGTTGGGAAACTGTTGAATAAAACAGAAGACAGGAAAGACGCTGAATTCAGCGTCTTTCCTGTCTTCTGTTTTCTTCAACAGTTTCCCAACGTTGTTCGCTGATTTAATCATGTGTGACCCCTTTCCGATTCTCCTAGAATTGGAGAGAAGAAATATGAGCAAATGTATACTGCCTATAATCAAAAAGGGGGAGGGGGGGCACTTCCAGAGGTTGCCTAGGGCGACAAAATGCTAAATTCCTTTTTGCCTTTCGGGAAATTTCGCAAAACACTGTCTCAAATGATTTACGTATAGTTTGCGGCCATGCTGGTAAACATCTTTCGCCACTGTTTCTATTCGTTTGCATGTAAGCGACTTTTCATTAGTGCCGGAAATGAATACGTGGCAGTTGCAGATAGTATACTCCCTCAGCACCCATGTCTCCACTCTGGAACTGCATGGCAAATTTTTGTCTTTTACCTAGGCCACGCTTTTGTTTCCTTTGACGGCGAGGTGAATGTGCACAAAGAAGGCATCTCTATCGGGTCGTGGGTTGCTCCTGTCCTTAGCGGCATGTTGCTTTTGAGGCTGGGGGTGAAGAGATCTTCAAGATTTTTAGATACGTTGATGATTGCTTGGTCATTTCTCTCCCACCCAATGCGCTTTCGGTCGCAGTTACAGCCGATCTGTTATGCATTTCTACGGCTTGCACCCATGGATTAAAATTTAGGCACGAGAGATCTTCAAAGGGAAGAGTCCAGTATTTGGATTTTAAACTTGAATTCTCGCTTGGCAACATTCGTTGGGCCTACGAACCCCGCTAAAAGAAAACTGTGCTGCCATACAACTCGGCCCACTTCAAACTGTAAAAAGAGTCATCATCAACTTCGTGCCTCGGAGCCTCTTTGACGAAATCAAGTCCTGATGAAATGGGATGCATCTTCCAGTGACAAGTCGATCGACTCTTGAGTGTGGGGTTCCCACATCAGACGTTGATTGACGTCGCAGAAGGCCTAAAATGAAGCTCACCGGCGCCGAGAAGAGCTTCCGAGAGCGTTTGAGGCAAAGGCCAGCAATAATTTCTTACATACATACCTTATCTGAAAACTTTAAAAAAGTTGCTGAGCGCTATGATGCCTGGGTGTTTTTTTCTGCTCCAAACAAGCTATCTGGTTTGTGCCGAAAAATAAACTCCCCTGATTTGGGGAGGGACGGCTGCAGAAAAAAGCAAAAAAAAAAAAAAAAAATTTGTGGAATGCTCCACGTGTGTGGTGTATGATGTTCCACTTTCATTCGGTCGCTCTTACGTGGGCCAAACTGGGCGATGCGTTAATAATCGTGCAAAGGAGCATGCTGCTACCACCAAACATTTACCCTCGGGCCACTTGGCAGTGCATTGCAATATATGCGATTGCACTCCACTTTTTTTTTTTTTTTTTTTTTGGAAATCAAGATCCTCGGAAGGCATAGGAATAAAACAACAAGAGAGATGCAGGAAGCCTTTGGAATAAAAACAAGAGGCACAAGCATGTGTGTCAGCGAGCCATCATTGGCACTTCTTGATAAGGAATGTGTACTTTTGCAGAAAGAGTGGGGCTAGGGTAATTGACGTGGTGTGTCAGGAACCATATATAAGTGTGTGTGTGTGTTTTTTGTTTTTTTTTTATTTTCAAGTTAAACTTTTAGTTGCGAGTACGCCAACGTGTTGTCTCTTCGTTCTCTTGTCCTTGTTATTTTAGGCGTTCAGTTCAGATGAAAAACGAACTATACTTCGTTTCACCCTACGATGGACTAAAGGCAAAAGCTACGAACCAGCAGATCCAATCACGAGCCACTTAGAAATTGCCTGGTATTTCGCTTCGATGACCGTTTCTGAGTGACTCATCAATTTTACATTGCAAAGAAAGCCACGACATACAGGCTCTTTGCAGTGTCAAAGCTATAGAAATGACGCAGCGCATTTTGATAAGGAGCATTATTCGTCCATCCTTAATCAATGTTAAGCATGTCATAGTTTAGCGTGGAGCGTGATTGGACCTGATGGCCCGTAGTTTTGGCCTTTAGTCCATCGTAGGATGAGACGAAGTATAGTCAACTTATTATTTTGCTGCGACTCTTCATTAGCGTCGAATTTCGTAGTGGTAAAACGCAGAAGCATGGCGAGCGACTTCATCGACGACAGATAACAAGGATTTGCAATCGAAGGCCTATTTGGGCCGCATAGACCCCCGCTTACACCGTTTTCTTTCCTTTCTAAGTTGCCCGGCGGCATCCGCCGGGGCCACTGTGGCCACAGGCAAGTCAACTGATTTTTCGATCTCATCTAAAACCTGGCTAAAACGTTGTACGCACAAAAATAGTCTACCAGCAGATGCAGGTCGTTTATGTCGACCACATCCGAAAAGAACTCGAGCGAGCCGGAGAACACTGCTTCCGCAAAGAGGAAGATGTGGGGCGAAAGTTGACCACCATGAAATCTGACGACATTTCAAGCCGGAACCGAGATCACGAGAAACCGCCCAAGGAGAAAGAGGTTTCCACACGGATGCTGCGCAATACCTCGCAATAAAAAAAAAATTAAAAAAGCTTCTTTTTTTTTTTTGCGAGATTTCATATTGCACGCGTCGCGTGACGTATGGTCGCACAAAAACGATGTGCGCGCGAGAGCGGGCGGCTCGATTGGGATACAGACGGCGGCACCTATCGGGAACTTCCGAAAGCTGACGACACCGCTCGAGTTAGCTCGGCCTATGTGCGCAATTTGTTGGCGATTCAGAATTGGTTTGGGGAAGGAATTTCTTTTTGTGGTACCTCCTGACAGCTGCTGCCCACAACTTTCGTCAATGCTACGGGCGCCCTTGAAAGTTATGGGATGGCATAGCCAAGTCATGAGCGTAAGCTTCTAGTTCGCTGTTGTATCGCTCGAGTGTTCCTGGTTATTTCCTAATACTAATAATAATAAAAATAACATTATAATAATCCTTATTTTTCGGGTGCCCTACAACGTCCAGACGGCCTTCTCTTAGGTGCAGCAACTCGTACAAATGGAAACTCGTCAACAATAAACCTGCTTATATTAAACATAGATATGCGTATACACTGACGCGCTATGAGGTGACCAAAAGTTCGTCCAGCTGACAGCGATATGTAGAAAGGTGTGTGGTGATGTTAACTTGAGGTGGCATAATGCTGTTGTATAATGTCTGTAAACGAGAAAGAGGTGACACACTGCATGGCGAACAAATATCAAAACAGGTGAACTGTCTCGTAGCGCGGAAAGGAACATGAAAATAGATTTTACTAATAAACCCTGAAGAATCAATGGCACCATTAATGATCATGGGCAGAAATAACAAGTCACGGACAGTTCTGTGGGATAAAAGCTCCAGCGAAAATCTAGTTAGTAAGCATTCATAGTCATATTACACACCTCGTCCAATGCATCTATCATAAACAATTTGAACAAATCTTTTTTTTTTCTTGCACACGTTCTATGATCAAAGCCAGAGTTAGAGATACTGAATTCCAAATCATAGAAGAAATTCAAGCCTTGAAACCACTAAGGAATTAAAAATATATATCAAACACTGGGGCTTTTTTAAATGCTTGGTCAAACGCAATATAACTCCAAGACATTTCATTGCAGAGCCGACAACAAAAGAGGCATGGTTTTTAAAAGTTAATCGGCAGTGAATGAACACCCCAAGATCCCTTACAAGTGAAAATCTTTCAATCGGTTTTCCTTCAAGATGATAAGTGTTATTAATAATCTCACGGCGTCTACACAAAGATATCACTTTTGTTTTTAGAGGATTAAGGAATAACTGATTTTTTTTGCACCACTCTGCTATATTAGACACATCATCTTGTATCCAATCACAAAATAAAGATCAATGAACACTCTTGAACACTTGATGTCGTCAGCAAATAAAAGCAGTTCAACGTTCTTTACACATGGCGCTATATCATTTATAAAAATTGAGAACAATAGAGGATCCAGAATTGATCTGGGGTAGCCCTGATATTGAAAAAAAAACTCTTTAGAATAACTGTCGGCGACCCGAACACTGTTATTGAAAAGACAGATACCTCTTAAACCAGTTACACAATTGTGGACAGACAGCACAAAGATGTAATTTGCACAAAAACAACACGTGACTCACTTTTGTCGAAGGCTTTTGACAAGCCAAAATATATTGCATCGACTTGTTCTTTACTTAAAGCAAACGGCCCACGGGAGTCTGAGAAAGTACATAAATTTGTTTCAACCGACCTACCTTTTAAAGAACCTCGCTGCGAGGGCGTTAATTTTAGACGGAAATAAAAACTCATCCTCCTACGCACAACAGTCTCAAAACCCTTGGAAAAACCACAAAGCTGGGAGAATGGACAGTAGTTCGAAACTATAAAAGCGTCACCGCTTTTTGGGATAGGAACAACTGCATTTTTCCAGAGCCAAAAAAAAAAAACGCTTGATAATAAAAGAGAAATCCAGAGGTACAAAACAAATGTTAGTTTTCCAGTCGAAGCGCGTTTCATTCGTACATATTTGTATGTATATAAATAACATGTCTGCAGAACGTGTTAGACCATTGTGACGTCACACAAGAAAGAATCGCACTCGAGACGATGTGTATTAGCAGTGATGAAAGCCGCTTGGCATGTATTACTCACACCAGGACCGCATACCGGTAAAATGCTCATCCAGATCGAGAGTATTTACTCCAACAAATGAGGCTGTTTGGCAGTGCACTTATATGGGGCCACCATCGAGTCAATAATTAGTTATATATGTGCCACAACTCTTTCTACCTTTTTAGTTTTTTTTTTTTTATTAGCTCGGTATGCGATGGAGGTATGATATACACTGAAAGGGGAAAAGAAAATACTGGAAGGCACATGGCATTTTGAACGCCGTATATAATATACTTTATGGGTGACGCAGACCTCCGATGCTTTCTAGAATAGATCGGGTTTTGATGTTCGCTCGTCTTTCGTGTATTTGTACGAGAAAAAATCAACAATAAAAAAAGAACCTCGAAAGACCGGCACTGCGAAGGCGATTGAGGTTTCCCAAGACGTGCCGGGAGCAACCGATGGCCATTCTGCGTCGACTGGCGTTTTTATCGCCACCTCTTCGGCGCGGGATCCTTTTTTTCTAATTTCAGCCAGTGATGGATTGGAACGCGGTCTCGTTTTCGCGTTCTCGCGCTCCTCCTTTGACGCGCGCACAAATGGGATAAGCCGCCGCGCACCACAAACTACCGCCAAGTATATACCCACGCGGTGGCGGGCGCGAACAGCTCGCGGCAGCAAAGAAATATAGGCACTCTCTCGCTCTTCTTTCTTTCTCTCTGCCCCACTTTGTTACATATCTTTCGCGAAGCATTATAACAAATAAAGACCGTGTGGGTGTGTATGTGTAACGCACCCGTGTTCGCGAGGACACCGCGATATAGCCCGCGTTATGGCGCTCGAGATAGCGAAAGCTTTCTCAGTCTGACAGAACTGTTTCCTTTTTTTTTTATTTATTTATTCCCGAGGGTTTCATACTCACAACTCCCTGTATGGCGCTTTCCTTCTCTATACCCATCCGTATAAGCACCACGTACATAAATTTAAAAAAGAAGAACACGCGCTAGAGGAGAAGAATTACAGTCGAGAATGATAAACAAACAAACAAATGAATGAAGAAAGCTCTTTGGGGGTACACCAAGAGCCTTGGAGCTGTTGGCGAAGATTACGAGAAGTGAACCAAACATTTCTGAAGTTCTATCGCCACGCAAATCCGCATTATTATTTTTTTTTTTTACTTTCGTTTTTAGGAGCGGCTTGTTGGTTTGTTCGTTTTCGTGTTTTTTTTTTTTTTTTTTTTTTTGTTGGGTCGCGTTGTAGTAAGTGCACCTCGCGCGGAGTATAGAGCGCTGGTGCCAAAAAGACGCCTTCAGCGGACGTCTTTGCGATCGAGTATATCTCGGGATGGATGACGAAGGCACTTTGACGCGCCCGATAGGCACGATTCGTTTTTGTCCCTTCTATCGATTTATTACCTCCCCTTCCCTCCCCATCTGACGCTCTCGCGTCTCTTCAGAAAGCGGTTACGAGTAGACGCGCTTTCGGGAAACGGCGCCGTTTAGGGAGCGGGCGTTCCATGCAATGGATCACGCGTCTGTGAGCCTTATCGAACGGTAATCCTACGTCGAAGGTCCCGCCCCAGACAATCTTAAGTTGCACGAGAGCTCATACACGCGAGGAAAAATGGCATCACAGATACGTGCTCGTTGGGTAAGGCAAACCAAGACTATCTGAGCTTTTATTGATAATTTACGCGTGCCGAATTAGTTTGAGTGTCGTTCAATTAATCGTGTAGGATTCTAAACCACATGCGCGTCGCTCCTTGTGAGCAGGCGGAAGAACAAAGTGTTGGAATGCTTTGAATAGATCACTGAACGAGAGATCGATAAATTGAATGAGTATAGGCTTTCCTTAGCGGCCTCGCGCGGTTGTTTAGCTAAAAGGTCGACGACCAAACGGACGTACCAGTTCAGAGGGAAATATACACGTCTGACACGTTCTGCGGTTGTAGAGCACTGATTTAATGGACACGGTACGTAAAACGCACAAGACGTATATACGAGCGCGTCCGCATAACGCAACGTTTGATGCTCCACAATGCACTGACCTCGTCAACAATGTTTAGAACACTAAACATATAGCTCTACCGAAAATGCTTCGTTTTCACGAGCGGTCGCACACATAGAAATAAAAACATTTTCGTAAAAGCCACATGCTCGTCATGAGTTGCTCTTAAAAGTGTCTTCGTCTCCGCCGGTAGCTTGGTAGTCTTCACAGAGGTGCAGGTATTGGCCGCCCGCATGTTCCGGGCAGTATACACCAACCTAACTTTTTGACGACCCGCAATGGCGGCGGCGCTGCTGTCGGCCCCGCGCACGCGCAGACTCCTCATCTCAGGAGAATCTGGTTTCTGCGCATGCGCTGTGCCCACACCTGGGGCTGGCAAACGCGGGCTTGTTTCTAAACAGCGTGGTGGTGTATACGCCACAGTGTTCAAATCTGTTCACGAATAAAAAATGAAAGCCGTTTACAACTCCCTGTAACGCCGAATTGGAGCGCAGCTCTTGAGGAGGACGAGGGAAGGGTACTGAGGGGAGGGTATACCCCTTCTCCCTTCTCCTCCCTTGTGATCCTGCCTGCTACTCCTCCTCCTCTCTTCCCCTCATCCTCCTCCTCCACCCCCTCCTTCTCCTTCGCCTCCTCCTCATCCTTCCTTCTCCTCGTCCCCTCACGGGGGTCACGTGACCTCGGGGGGAGGGGGGGGGTCACGTGACCTGAAGGGTCACGTGAGGGGGGGCGGTCCCGTGACCTGGGGGTCACGTGACCTGAGGGGTCACGTGACTTAGGGCTGTCACGTGACCTGGGAGGGTCACGTGACCTCGGAGGGGGGGGGGGGGTCACGTGCAACTCAGGTTGCATGCAACGCGCGGTTACGCCGACGGCGACGCCACTCAAGCCGGAAACGGGCGCCTAAGAGCTGCGCTCTAAAAAAACTGTTTGCAGTTAGTTTGTGTTGTTTTGTCGAATTGCTAACCTCTTGATTTGGCCGCGGCCCAATAAGTCAATTCTTGTTTCACCCACTGAACAAGAGTGAGAAAGAAAGCAACCTAATTTTTCTGTGGAAAAGGTAAAACACATATTCCAAGTCCCCCCCCCCCCCCCCACACACACACACACATGCACACGCACACACACAAAATAGAATCGACCAATAAAATGTTTTCCCCCAAATAAAGCTCGTTCCGTTTTGGAGAGTTACACGACTTGAGAGTTTCGAGAATGCAATGAGTATTAGCGGGTGATTTACATGCCTCCCCCCCGCCCCCCCCCCCCCCCCCCCGGTCAGCTGAGGAGTGAACGGAATAAGTGTTATGTCTCCACGACGCGGCACACGCTTTGCTTGGAGTTTTATATATAGGGATCTGCTTCAGGGTAAGAGAGATTGCGACGGCCCGTGTGGCTTTTAAAGTTAATAATAATAAAAAAGCCCCTCCCCCTTTTTTAGAGCGCAGCTCTTAGGGGCCCGTTTCCAGCTTGAGCGGCGTCGGCGTAACCGTAAAGTCACGTGACCCACACAGGTCACGTGACCCCCAGGTCACGTGACCCCCCCCCCCCCCCAAGGTCCCGTGACCCCCGTGAGGGGAGGAGGAGAAAGGAGGGCTATACCCTCCCCTCAGTACCCTTCCCTCCTCCTCCTCAAGAGCTGCGCTCCAATTCGGCGTTACAGGGAGTTGTAAACGGCTTTCATTTTTTTTATTATCTTTCTCCTTGTCACAAGACAGTAACGAATGCAGGGAGACAGAGTGAGAGGGAGGCACAATAAATGTGGTGGCTTTGCTGCTGCGCGCGTATACTGACGCGTACTTTCAGCAGCATAGTATGTGTCCGCTTGGTTTACTTTTTTTCTGGGAAGGACATTTAGAAAAAGTTAAAGTTAATAATAATAATAATAATAATGTTTGTTTTTCCATCAAACAAATGATGGAGGGAGACCGAGGAAAAAAGCTGCATCATGCAGCTTGACGAGTCCCCGGCCCCCCCCCCCCCTCACACAAACAGCAGTGGCACAAGAAAAAATAAACAAGACACAATGACATTCAAAAAGTAATCGGGCGGCAATATTAACGTTTTACGTAGTAACATGATACATACATTGAGAGTTCTATGGAGCTATGTACACAGAAAATGTCATACATATATACATTTAGATATATACACAGAAAGCACAAAGTATTATACATCTCAAAGCTCTGGAAAGGACTACTAAAAACCACACTGGAAAAAAATTCTCGAATATCTTTTCTCGATGACATAATAGGATCAATATTTTTGTACCTAAGAAAATTAAGTAGGTTTGGAAGCGTATAAGATAACATTTGCTCAGCATAGGTCGTTCTAACATTGGGTAACTTCCAGTTTTGCAAACTTCGAGTGGGATAAGTTGGCACTTTTGGAGCAAGAGAAGCCAGGTCAATCAGGTTAAGATGATTTTTTTGAACTTCAGATTTATAACACACACACAAACGATATTTATATATACTATTAACATTAATCAATTTTAAACTTTTAAATAAGGGTTCACTAGGGTGGTCGTATGGGACATTGGAAATGTTTCTTAGCATTTTTTTACACCTAAGCATTCCTTATGAGTTGTGAATGCGAAAGCATGCAAGCCGCTCGTCCGCTCCCTTTGTCGTCTGCTGCGTACTTTTCCTCGCCGGTCGGCGCGTGTGCTCCCTTGGTGACCTTGGACGCTCCGCGCTGATGGACACGCAGCGCCATGGGGTGAGCGGTCGTGAAAAGTGACGAGCACAGCGGCCAATGGGAGCCCCGTCGACGCGCGCCAGCCAATGGAACCGAAGGAAACTATCTGCCGGTTTCGCGCTTCAGACTGATGACGTCAGCTCGCTCCGTGAGACAGTTAATGCTTTCGCATTAATAATCGCCAGCATCGTGAAATGACGCCACGTGCAAGCCCCACAAGAAATATACGTATATGATAACGTATAAAAAAACTATGGTTAACTTTTATTACACACCTCATATATCGAGATTCAAATTCAGACAATATTTATTTGTTAGGAATGGCAATGCACAACCAGCCCCCCCATCAGGTGAGCACAGTGCAGCACATGATATTTTAACGTTACCGAATAAGAATGTTGGAAAACAATAGTGCGGAGACAGTTGTCGCGTCCTGACGTTCTAACCATAACTGCACCGGGACAACTCCACGGAGAGACGTGCGTGTATGGCGAGAAATATGGCCTCGCAGTACAGTGGGAAGCTTTTAACAGTTAACTGCAGTTCGGGATAAATATTTAAAAAAAAAACGCCGATTGTTTTTGTTTTTTAAGCCCCCGCACACACTCCTGAAGCTCGCACATAGATCAAGTTACCGACCACACAAAGTGTAGAAGCCCCGATCCAGTGCATTATGTCCTAAACACAATTCAGAAAAGAGGCACTTGAACTCACACCCACACAGAGAGACACAACCAAGCTGTCAGAAGCCAACCGAACCTATTGTTAACGGCGTTGTCTGCGGCGTGACATGACTTTGGTTCACCTCCCCCCGCCAACCCTCCCCCCCCCCCCCCCCCTCCCCATTCCCCCTTTCCAATGTTTTCGTTCGAGGAGCATGATACAAGGTAGAAAACAAAGCCAAATAAAAAAAATAAAATGGTCTATACAAAGGAAAACAGAGGGGAATAAAAGGGGCCGCAGCTGCGCTAGACCCCGATGCTCAGGTGTTGCGAGCAAGCCACCGCGGGACCCCGTTATACGTCGCTCGGCTGTTTGTTCGAAGCGCGCCTCACTTGATGAGCGATAGCCCCCCTGTCCAACACGCCGGGGAGGGATCGGCGGGGACCGTACACACCGGATACCGCATACTGCGGCCGTGTTGCCTTTGTGCTGGGCCCCATTTGAACTTTGGGGAACTTGTGTCTAACGAACCCTCGTTTCTATGTATCTTCCTCACGTTTAATTACTGTTACCAACACGCTCGTTTTGCACTGAACCATGTAAGCTGCGGTCCCAACGCTAATACATCGTACAACAGACAGTTTCCAGACACTGTCCGAGACGTGTTTGTTAGGGACTTTTTGGGAACCGTTTTTGCACGTCTAACACGGTGTACAGTGGGCCCTCCGGCAAGAACTGCGCATGCGCTACCGCGGAAGACTCGCATGTGCGAAGTTCGTAAGGAAGGGCTCATCTTACCGTATACCGGATGTGCGAAAACGGTTCCCTAAAAGTCCCTATTCCTTGCAGGACGCTCAGATTGGTCACACAAAAACTGGTTGATGTCAAGTTCGAAGCATACATATATGCACGAAGCAAATATGCTGCTTTGCGAGGGACACGAGGATATCGACAGCCAGCGAGATATCGCTAAACAGTGCGCTTACGTCGCTTCCGCTGTCCCCCGACGCTCTCCGCAGCCGGCTATACGAGATTCGGAGCTCCGCGTACAAGGTTTGCAGCGCGCATGCACAATAGCGTAGCTGGTAAACACGGTCGACGCACCTTTAAAAATCATATAAAAAAACACTCCTAGGCCGCCGTTATTTTGGTGATGATGATGTTACTGGTGCGACTATCGCAACCCGTTTAGCTATAGACACATTTTCGGCCCTCTCTTGGACGGTTGAAACCTGGTTAGCGGTTTTGCATTCAGAGTGTCTCGCACTCGCGTGGAAGTTTCCACTTTATTTTTCTTAGGCATGCCGCGTACCTTTTTGTGTTATCTCGCTCTGTGAGAGCTAGGGCGTGTAGCCTAAACCCGCGCTCACACTGGTCTATACATCATAAAAAATACAGTCTGCAAACACCAGTCACCGGAAACCATAGTTTGAATGCCGAGTGCAAAGTTTAGCCTTGAAGTGATTGCCATACGGCTTTCGAAGCACGGCTCTCGAGGTGTCTCGCGTTCGATTCTCAAGGCAGACTGTCTATTTTATGATGTATAAGCAGTGTAACCCCGGTTTAAGTGCATGTCACTCGGGCGTTTCTGCTTGGCATTCACAGGAGACGAAGGAATTAAGGCAAGAAAGTCAAACGGCTCTCGACGCAATTTTTCGAACCCTGAAAACTGTTCTTTCCTGAGATGATCCCCGGAGAGTCAGTCTTCGCCAAATATAGGTAATCGGGATGGGGGAACAGATCAGTCGCATAAGGGTGGAAAGTTGGGCTAGTTGGTATGTTATTAATCTTGATTTGAAAATCCACAAAAGACGAGGACAGAGTAAGAAAACACGTACGATGGACAACTGCTTGTCCATCGCACGTGTTTTCTTGCTCTGTCCTCGTCTTTTGCGAGTTTTCAAATCAGGACAGATCAGTCGCGTCTGTTCCTTTGCTTTGGTGCTGATGCTTGCAGCGAAGAAAATATCTCTCCCCAAACGAGATCCTCTTGGGTTCTGTCCGATCGTCAAGAGGTGACTGATCGTCGACACTGGTGGTGTGCTGTGTTATGTGAGATGTTTCTCAAATAACCCCTATTCGGATAATTTTACACCGTGTGGTATACGTACGATATATTGTCCGAATGTCGACACTCGCTGAATTTCATGTAGAGTACGTGTCCTGTCGTATATACATCGGTAAAGTTATTTGTGCACGGAGAGTACGCGTGTTTTTTGGATATTCTCTGTTGTAAACTATTTTCGACAGTCCAGAGCTTTCACGACTGACACAGCTGAGCAGACAAAGCCGTCAAAACTCAGCAGAAAAAAAAACCAAAAACATTATTACATTCATAGTCGCGTTCGTTGCGTTGTGCACTTACTCAACAAAAAGGACTTACAGTTGTCTATTTTTAATTTGATATGTGGTATAACGATTTCTCAATGTCGTCGGGAAATTAACTACACCATAAAAGGCAGAAAGAGCAGGAAAATACGAGCCTTTTAGCTGGCAGCATTGAGGAAAATTGTGTCTATACGCAGGCTGCGCCTATCGAAATCAACAGTCCATTCGGTTAGGGTTAGTATGAAAGTCAGTGAAAGTCATGCCTCAAACCCAATGAGTGGTCTCGAAAATAAAGGTTCTTTTGCCCCTGGGGCCGAGCGTTTTTTCAAAATCTGTAACCGCAGGCGGACGCAACGACCCATTCCAGCCAATAGGGAGTTTTTGTAGACCGTGACTCCCGCTGCGCTACGCTCTCTGCAATGAAGACGCCGCTACCACGCATGCGCGCCGCTAGACTTGTTTAGTAAGTTCCGGATCTCGTAGCCGGGTGCGGATCGCGCATTGCGGGACCAATGAAACGATTTTCAAAAACTCCCTCATGTACAAGGCCGCTCTTGAGCGTCACGTGACCTTCCGGAAGGAGACAGCGACGCTCGGAGTCACGTGATACGGTCCCACCGCCGGATTGGTTCGAGATGACTAGTAGTGTCCGCTGCGATCCATCGTAAGGTAAAATTAAGCATAGAAAGAGAGAAGAGGTAAAGGAGGGCAGGGGAAAGAAAGCAACATCTGGAACCTAACCGGCGCAGAGTGTTGAGAATAGTGTTTACGCTGTGCGTACAAAAATAGCCCTATGCCACAAAGGAACAATGGAAACAAAAGTGTAGCGAGAATGAGCTGCGCAGTAATACGTGTGTGTGTAACCACGCATCATCCAGAAGCTAGAAAAATGCATCGAATAAATAATGACGCCGAAATCGCTCCTGTCGTTAGGCTGATTCTCAACGAAATGCGTTAGCATTTAGCGCTGGGGTTCCGACTCGGGGAAGGATGGGAATTCCAACCTCGCAAACGGTCCGTATACTGTTGCGTTTGGAGAGCCAATCTTTCCTCCCGGGTGTCGGCCGTTTCGCGCAAACGGCATCGTCGCTTAGCTTCGGTTTTACGCTGTCGCATACGTTGTGCCACCGCCACGGCCGCTCGATCCCCTCCACTCCCGCTCCCGCGGCTCGTCGTTGGACTTGCATGGGAAGCGTGCCAGAAGACCCTTTCCCTGTTGTAAGAGGGGAAGGTGACGCAACGAGCGAACGAACGGAGAGCAGGAGCACGACGGGAACCGCGCCGCGGCTTCACGAAACCGGTCCAGTCCAGTCCAAACCACGACCGTCCAAACATGCACCAAAGCAAGCCATTCTAACGCGTTTAATAAATACACACGAGTGTAGCAGCGTTACTATATTACGGTCCAAGCGTGGCGTCACCAAAAGGGCAATACAGCTTTTATCAACCTTTCATGTCTGCCTGAGTAAGTCATATAGCTCTCAAATGTCAATTTTTGATTGAGCGGATGTCACAAAAAGAAAATGAAAAGTTTGAAACGAAGGAGCAGCAGCTGGCCTGAGAGTAGCGTATACAATGGGCACGCCTTCATGTTTCGTCAAGAGATGGCGCCACCCATTGCAATAGGTGCCTTCAATTGCAGGATAAATCGAGCAAAAAAGGCATGAAAAGCAAAAATACATTTTATGTATTTTTTGTTTGTGTCGCTCAGTGATGCCGATATATCAAATATGATGAAAGCACAATGAGCATCAAACCCGAGCGCTTCCATCATAAAGAAATTGCTTCGAATAAAAAAAAAAAGAATTCATAATTGAGAAATATTCTTGTGTAAATTGACCCCTTATATAGTTTTCATATACAGTCGTTCCGTTAATAAAGCTAATGTCGTCTGCATGTCTATTTTTTACTGTTGCGGGAAGATTTCTGTACTTTATAAAAGATTAAAAATTTATATACGCCACCCTTAAATGCCTCTATAAAAATGAAAGACGTTTACCATTCCCTGTAATGTCAAATTAGAGCGCAGCTCTTGAGGAGGAAAAGGGGAGGGAGAGGGGGGTATGCCCCTCCTCCTCTATCGTACCCTCCCCTCCTCCTCTCCTGCTCCCCTCCTATCTAGCGGGAAATTTTTCCGCTAAATTTAGCGGGGAAATATTCCGCTAAATTTAGCGGGGAAATTTTTTTCGCTACGTTTAGTGGGGAAATTTTTTTTTTTGCAAAATTTAGCGGGGATATTTCTCCGCTATATTTAGCGGGGTATTTCTTCCGCTAAATTTAGCGGGGAAATTTCTCCGCTATATATTTAGCGGGAAATTTTCTGCGCTAAATTTAGCAAGAAAAGTTTTCCGCTAAATTTAGCGGGGAATTTCTTCCGCTAAATTTAGCGGGGAAATTTTTTGCTAAATTTAGTGGTGAAATTTTCCGCTAAATTTAGTGGGGATATTTACCCGTAATGCAACGCGCAGTGACGTCACGAGTGACCCTCATGACGTCACACGTGACGTCAAGTGTAACGTCAATATGGGAAACGTCCCATAATGCAACGCGGGGTTACGCCGACGGCGACGTCGCTCAAGCCAGAAACAGGCGCCCGGAAGCTGCGCTCTAAAAAAAAAATATATTTTACGTGGGGATTGACAGCATACGAAACGCCCCGGGCGTGTCCTAATACTTTTCCTAATTCGTGATTGGTCCTTGGTTGCTCTTATCGGCTAATACCACGATATGATTGGCTGTGAAGCTATAATGATAGGCTCGGGACTTGCCGCGCCCTGCGCTTCTTAAACTGTCAGTGAATATATAGAATCCTGCTTTACGTAATGAGACATTGGTTTGGAAGGTTGAGGGCATAGAATCATACATTTGCTTTTTATGGTTTCTAGGCTATAGGGGGCGCAAGCTACCACCCGTTACAAAAGGTACAGCCGTTAGCATCCATACATACATACATACATACATACATTTCTGCGGAGCTGTGCCCGATACCGGGCACAGCGAAAAGGAGGAAAAAAATTTTGTTTATTTTTATTTGCGACATTTTAAATATGTTTTAGGTTTTTTTATTGATGATTTCGTATAATGATGAAATATAGGGCTTAGCTGTCCTCATTTGCGCTCAATAAAATATTGAATA
Source organism: Ixodes persulcatus (assembly GCA_013358835.2). Classification (NCBI taxonomy): domain Eukaryota; kingdom Metazoa; phylum Arthropoda; class Arachnida; order Ixodida; family Ixodidae; genus Ixodes; species Ixodes persulcatus. The sequence goes on along the minus strand of JABSTQ010009167.1, from coordinate 921,226 downwards.
TTGAATCGAATATTGAATCAAATATTGATAAACGATATGCGGCCATAGTTCCAAGCTTTTCGGCAAGAAGATATGACACGATACTTGGACAACCTAGTCTTGAATGCATGTACCCAGAGAAATAAATGTTTATGTGGTGATTACTTTTCTTACTGATTATCTTACTATTTGTTTTTTGAATTTTCAGCTCACTCTATTAGTTGTAAAAAACGTAAAAACACAGTAAAATATTTTTTTTTTAATTCTTGAACGAGACTATTTTATTTTAACATAGGCGACTCTCTCACTCAGCCTCTACCAATGAAGACGAGTATATTAATGATTTTATACTCTTAATTAGAACACATGTATTAAAATGAAAGAATAATGAATGTTCGACTCTTTCTTTTCAAATGGCAGGACTCTTATCAAGTCCTGCCATTCGAAATAACAGTTCCTTAATATTTTCTTAGGTTTCGACTCATGTAGAGCGGTTTGATATTTTTACCATGGCAGTTGCAATATTGAAATACACATTCTATACAAATGTTCCTTTAGCTTGCGATAACCACTGACCGATATTCCTGGTACGTTCGACACTCTAACGCTTTTTTTTTCACACATACAACGCTTGTTTTTGCGTACAGAGGAGGTTGACAGTGAGTATGGCCTGCCCCTTGAGACATGTAAATTATAGTCGACATGTCCAAGAAGAAATGAGAAGAGAAATTAGACTAAGAAAGAACGCCCTGACAGTTCCAGCGCACTGTCGTGACACTATAGAAATATAAGCCAATATGATCACGTGACGATCATTCTCCAGTACCGGCTGCTTCTACGCAAACCAAGCAAACCCACACGCACAACAAAACCAGGAAGAAATACTGGAGAGGAGGCTGGGGAAAAAAAGCCGATGGTGGACAAAAACGTTGTTACATTATTATATATAATCGACTTCCAGTTTCTCTCCATTCAAAAAAAGATATATATATTTTTTTAGAAGGAGAGGGGGGTGGGGGTATTTATCCGCACGTGTTTTGTTGTGTCTTATTAATATCCTCCTTTGTTGGCGTTTTTGTCGGAGACATCCCGACCCACCCGGTTGTTTCCTGTAAAACGCAACGTGCGCAGCAATTGGGCAAACATCCCTCAAGACTGACACTTGTTGTTTTGTCCGTTTTTTTTTTTTTTAAATCGTTCTATGTCCCCGATTACTATGGAAGTTGTTCAACAGCTCGCCTGTGTTTTTACCCTTTCCTCGATCCCTCAAGATGTGACGAATAAATGCTGACACACCAAGGGACGACAAATGCTAGCAGGTGACAACGACGCACCGTCGACACCAGGAGAAGAATATTGACGAGTTTACAATGGAACACGGACGAAGAATTCTGACAGAGAGAGAGAGAGAGAGAGATAAAGTAGATGGTGACACAGTGAGCTAGCATAAAGCTACAAACAAGACAGTCACTAATCGCAACTACAAAGGAAAACAATCGCGAAAAAGAACAACCGAACATTAAAAAGGACAGGCAATATATATTTATATATTTTTTTTTGCGAACATTTGAAATTGTGAATTTTCCCCCAGAGAACACAACCTTCCTCAAAGGTTGTTCATATAAATATATATATAAATGGAACTCTACAAAACCCTCGCCCATGAACAACACAATACCTCCCCCCCCCCCCCAAAAAAAAAGGAAATAAATAAAAATAAAAAAAAATAAACAAGACGGTTTTTAATACGAAGCAAACGACTGGGATGCGATATAGACGAGAAATAAATACTAACCGAAAAAGAAAAGCAGGGGGACCGTTTGTGTGGAATGTCGAGCTCTCGCGGAGTGTCTCTCATTGTCAGCGCAGGCGGCAAGCATTTCGTGTCGTCCCCAAACCGACGCAGCGCCACCTTCCTCTCTGTGTCCACTGGTCTCCCTCGCCGTTCACTTTATAATAGGGTGCACGTATACAAAGCAAAAATAATCCTCGGAGATGACAAGAAGAAGAAGCAAGAGGCGCAAGATGCCCGGCCCAACAACAATGGGGCGACTGGGCGCTCGCGAACAAGTGTATCAGACCAGTCGACGACGACGTTTCTTTTGGATCGAACCGTGCTGTTTGAACGGGGTGGGTGGACGGGAGAAGATTTTTCTATCTGTCTATATAAATGTATATCTAAAATAAGAAAACAAATCGGAACCAAGAACGAGCACGTAGGAAAGTAGAACAAGACGAGAATTCGTTCCTCTTTGCCGGCTTCCATTGTGGCCAAGTGCTGTGTTTGGGAGACCCCCCTCCCCTTCTCAAGCGACACAATAGGCTTTGTAGCCCCCTCTTCAACTCGCTACCGGTCCTCTAAGGCCGCCAGCGAGTGCCTGGCGTGTTTGGTTCGCAGTTTGTGGCGGATTGGCCGTGGGCCTATTTGTGTTTGTTTGTTTTGGCCGTTTATATGATTATCCGGGTATTCGAAAAGGGACACTATACATTCCAGGCTCAAAATACGGCGGCGCAATTCTCGAAGTGTTTTTTTTTTTTTTTTTGCTTTGTTTTGTATACGTTGCGAGCTAACTTCCGTAGACTTTCTTTTGCTGTCCGAATGGGTCAAACAGAAAAAAAGAAGTGAAGTTTGTATCGGTGTGCTGGTGTGTTTTGTGGATGAGACTTCAATGGTGATGATGGCAAGGAGGGATCTCTCTGCGATAAGTATAATATTTTAGAAACTTTTTGTTTAGCTCTTTAACGTTGGCTTCGCGTCGTGCAGGATATTTGAGCGTACATGTGCGTAATTAGATAACCTTCATTTTGCGTACTGACGTCGTACGCAACCAAAAAGACTCCTCTAGAGTGCATCATAGAACCTCGTCACCTTTTGGACATGACTATTAGTGTGCTCAGAAAGACAGACAACGTCCTTGGGTCAAGGATGTTTTGAATATCAATAAAGTTTATTCATTCAATCAGAAAGACTGGCTCGAAGACGTTGCACCTGAGCGCGTTCATAATAACCATTCACTTTCCGTTTTGTACAAACAATAGGCAGTTTTCGTAGACCGTGTTTCCCCCTCCGCTAAGCCCTCCGCAACGAAGAAGTCACTACTGCGCCTGCGCGCCCATGACCTTGACTGTAGAGTTCCAAGTATTGTAGCGGGTTGCGGAAAGCGTTGCGGGATGGTGAAAACGATCTACGAAAACTCCCCAATGTTGATCAGTGAACATTACCGTTTGATGAGGCAGGCAGCGACGGACTCCACAAATAGCTGTTACGACAATGTGTTTGCCGCATTCTTCGTGGAGGAAGCGAGCATATCGAAGCCGCATGATTCACAGGCACACATCGGCGAGAAAAAACTCGCAGCTTCTCCGAGAAATGCCGGAAAATCGCAGTGTCTTCGACGGAGCCGGCGCCACCGACCAGACCGACCGGTCTCGCCGCTCGCCGCGCGAGAGTCAAGACTCGCTCATAGATGGCGTTCGCGCGGCTCCGCTCGGCTTCGACTTGGGCCCCTCGGCGGCTGCGGCTTTGGATTGAGTCGCCCGTTGCAAGCTCCACCTCCTCCAACAAATCGACCAATGGAAGCGGCCTCACGTTCTCGCGGGGCAGGCACCGCCCCCAACACCCCCCCGTCGAGCGGCATGCACAAAGATCCCGATCAGGCCTCCTCGCCCGCTCATTCGAGTGCGGTCGCTCTCTTCTTCGAGCCGATCTCCCCACACGAGATCGCGATAGCCGCAAAAGCGACATCGTCTGCTCCGCCGACCAACTACGTCGTCTGCTTCGTGCGCCACAGCAACCGCGTCGCGGTCAGTTTTTGTCCGCCTGACCTCGACTTTCTGCCCCCGGTTTGGACAACAGACTGAAGACACACAAGTAGCAGCCATGCTTCTACCACACCAAACGGTCATCCACAAAGTCCCTCCCGCCCTGGCGTCTCCGCCGCATGCCGCGGTCCCGGTGAGCATGAGTCGCGGAAGTCCGGACCACATCAAGAGACCCATGAACGCCTTCATGGTCTGGTCGCGCGGACAGCGTCGCAAGATGGCCGTCGAGAACCCCAAGATGCACAACTCGGAGATCTCCAAGAGGCTCGGCGCGGAGTGGAAGCAACTGTCCGAAACGGACAAGAGACCCTTCATCGACGAGGCCAAGCGCCTGCGAGCGCTTCACATGAAAGAGCATCCGGACTACAAGTACAGGCCACGTCGCAAGCCCAAAGTGACGCTCGGTACGTCGTCGTCTCAGACGGTCCAGAAACAGAAGACGGCAACGGGTGGACTGTCCGCCCAAGACAACCCATTCTTCACCTTCGAATCCGTGAGTCCGTTTGGACGGCTGGACAGCGATAAAGCTGCCACGACGCGCAACGGTCTCGGAGTCGGCGGCGGCCACATGTCTCCGGCGTCTCAGCAGCACTGGCTCAACTCGAGCCTCGCCAAACTGCGCGGTGAGCCGACGCCGATCTACTTCAAGTCCGACATCGCCGCTCCGACGCCACTGTATTCGACGCAAGCGTCTGCGACGAGTCCGCCTTCGACGCAGGCTAACTTCCTCTGCCCTCTGTCGCCCGGTCAGGGAAGCTTCGTGCCATGTCCGTGCCCCTCGTACTACTCGCCTCAGGCACTGCACCATCCGTCGTTCCCGTGCTTTCTGCTCAAGCCGCCGGAGGGTCTGGGACTGACCAGGCCAACCACTGTGTTGTCGGCGTCTTCCATCGCCTAAGAAACCCATTACCGAGGCGGCGAGACTTTTTTGTTGCCATGCGGTTCGTCGAAACATTTCAAGTGCCTTCTGTGCTCAGACTCTTTTGGTACCTGGACGTTGGCAAGAACATGACTGGTGTGACGAACCACGATGTTTTCAATTGTAAGAAGCTTGTATATAGGTCGTCTTCTTTTTTCTCTACTCTTTATTTGTTCCCATTTTTGGGGCTCTTTTGTACATATACATAAATCTTCGCATAACTCTACTTTCGTTGTTGTCGTGGGCGTTTTGTCGCTCATAATTCTAGTCTCCGAATTCATTCGACGACACCAACATGAGCACCGTCTTAGCTCTTTAGATGACCGAAGAGATGCCGGGCGCATTCACCGTGCAATGCCGTTCCTCACATCGCCGTCAATGCCGCTTTGACGGTCGGTATGCGTTCCCACTTTTTTGCAACGGCTAGTCAAACGTTTATACCAGCGTATACCACATGTGTGCAATCAAAATCAAAATTTCTCTGAATTTGTTCCCACATGTTTTCTACAAATGTTTGACTCCAAGAAACGCACCGTGTCAATGACTGCGTAAAAGATTGTTAATAGTTGCCGCTCAGATTCCACCATTGGCCACTAGAAGCGTACAAAGTTACCTCATGCCTCGATATACTGCCAAATTACTTTTATAAAGATATTTAATAAAAGAAAACTGAACCATGTACAACCTGAGTATGTCTCTGTGGATACACCCAAACGCCTATATAGGTGAATTTTGTATTCGCCACCACATTCCAGTAACCCTATAGGAGCCATAAACTAGCATTTCTGACTCGTGCTAACAACTATACCTTAATTGAAATGATGTCATTATTAATAAGTGAAATCTAAGGGATAGCACGTATGAGGTAATGAGTTTCGAAAGTGATCGATGCTATCATAAGGTCAAATGGTGTGCTATCTTTTTTTGTGTGTGTGTGCTTAGTGCAAGAGGAGGTATGAATCAAACAAAAAAACTGGGTGCTTTCGATGCCCATTCTTTGTCGAAGGAGCAAGACCAAAAATGCAACGTAAACATAAATGCGAGGAGGTAGGTAACTAAATACCTAAGCCACACAATAAAAAAAGAAAAACAAAAGTGCGGCAGGATATTGGTAGGCTCCTGAATATAAAATGCAATAAATGGCAGGCGAAAAAAAAAAGAACACTACAACAACAAAGCATTCATAAAAGCTCTCTTCCGGTTGATAGTTGTTATCACGTATCTAAGGCGACCAGGTCCTATACAAACATATACTTATCTAAGTTATCTTCTACACTTTATTCACCTTAAGCAAAAGTTTCCACGACGCCTGTATCTATTTATTTGTGATAGAAGATTTGACTTCAAGTAAAACAAATTCTCTCACAAAAGAAAAATAAAATATTACATGTGTGCTTTCTCGCTTGCACGCAGTAAAAGAAAAAAATTTTTTTTCATGTTTGTTTGGCCAAATCAGATGATTTCTCGGTTGAGGATAGACTTGCGCACGCTACTTCAATTATTACAGTTACAATTACTTGGCCTAAAAACTAATAAATTACCGTTACAAATTAATCACCGTAAAAAGTAATCGATTAATTAATTCGTTACTTTACTCGATTACTTTTCCGTTACTCCAAAGAATAACGAAGGCACACTAAACACTGCGTGTTTGATACAACACAGTCAGTATTATCTACGCATCATTTTAGGTTAATAATTCTAGACGAACTAATCTAGAACGTTTTAGAGGACTTAGACAGGTGTTGGAAATAAACGAGTCTTAAGCTGTCCAACCAGGACAGAACTAAATTTCATGAACATGCGACGAATGCACTTGGGCGGTGGAGGAACGAAACCCATTCGAATAAACCGAGTTTGGCATCGGCGAGCTTCAAAACACGAATCCTCTGAAAATATGTTTGTTTGTTTTTTCATGTTTGCTGCATGTTGCCTAAATAGGGGCTGGTTTACCTGCTAAAACTGACCGGCTGTGCAAACCAAGATGCGGTACTTGCGTCTGGGTACATTTCAAGGACTCGCGCTTGATGAAGGTTGTTATCCGACCGAATGACCCACTTGATCTTCTTTCTTGATCACCAAACTTATCGGAACCAAGACGTCACACGAAATATTAATGCACAATCTCTCAGCTGAACTGAATTTGCCGTTTAGAAATTATATAAAAAACACAGTTTTCAATGAACAGCACGCTTCCGTATATTTTACGCATTTACAGGAGGCTTCTCAACTCCAGTGTCCAAGTGAGTAACTGTTTATTCTCAGAAATCTCGGGCCGTGTTTCCTTTCCCTAAAATTTCGGTCTAAGCTCCCGCAGGCGCAATTCGCTGACGAAAACCCTAGCATTCTCGTTTCTAAGAATACGGGCTCAGCTTGGATGTCCCAAGCCGTTTTGTCGTGCTTCCCGGCCAGCTTATTGCCTGCTGTCGAAAGTTTCTGTTCAAACTGACAGCAGGGTGGATACTAGATTTTTTTTTTTCTGTTCCAATGCACTGCTGCCATTGCACCCCCCATGTTTTTTTTTTTTTTTTTTGTTTTACGCATCCGCTAGTGCGAAGTCAAGTGACAGAAGCTCCATAGCTGGTTGGTCCAGCCAGTTTTCAGCTTTCACACGCTGTAAAGGATGAGCAAAGTTGGGGTCTCATTAGAGATTCCTCTTTGTTTCAGGGGTGAGCGTGTGTAGGCAGAAACATCGACAAAAAAAAAAGGTTTCGTGTGAAAAAAAAAAAAGTTTTGTTTTGGGTAAACAAAACTCGTGTGAAAAAAAAAAAAAAAAGTTTTGTTTTGGGGTACAAGGCGCGGAGGGGTGGGGAGGGTAGAGAAGGGGGGGGGGGGGAGGAAGGGAGCCGACACTTCCACCAAAGTCAATGTGTCCACGGTACTACTCCACACGAACCCCACGCGACGGTTTTATGGTCTATTAGTTTTCTGCTCTTTTGTACGCTCGAAGCAGTTTGTTTGTTTTCCACGAAGTCGACGTCTGTTGCCTTGACTCCCCCCAGCCTGGCTGACCGTACGAACGAGTCGAGAAACGGGCTCTGGCTGGGCTCTTGTGGGTTCCGTGAATCCCTTTCCTTTCCCTCACCAGCAATCTCTTCGCGAGTGAACCCCCGTCTTGTATTACCATGCTAAAAGCGCGAAGGCCGTTTCATCGCCCTCCTTCCACTCTATTTCTCCCTTTGACGGGACGGAAGAATTGTAACGAGTAATTTTAGTAATTTGTTACCGACAAAGTAACAAGATCACATTACAAATTACATTTTAAAAAATGTAACGGATGAATTACTAAATTACAAGAAAAGTAAATAATTACGAGTGATTTCGTTACTTGTAACGGATTACTTCTTAGTTTGGTTGATGACCATTCGGATATGCGCGTCAAAGGATTTAGTTAAGTAAAAATAAATATCAAACGTTTACACATATACGCAGAATACCTTACGCAAAGACCGAATATCCTTGGCTCTTTCGTGCAAAAAGTAGCACCGGAATTTCTCTTCGGTTTTGTTGCGCATATATATAGTTGCACCGTTGAGCATATACGTTCCCTTGGACGAGAATACACCTCTCCCCAGTTAATATTGAGTTTCAAGAGTGCGAATGTTCAAGAGTGTCACTATTTTTTGAAAGAGCACATCTCCTTTTCCGTTTTTTTTTTTCAACTCGCTCATTTCATAGAAGATTCGTTTTAGAGTTGTTTCTGAACTTACCGTTATCTAAATTTTAAAAAAATATTATATGCGACTACAAAAAAGGTTTAACGAGAAAATGGGATTTGTCTTCTGCACCTGGTTTGCGTTTGACGTCAACGCACCATGGCTTATGGTTATTCCTTCTTGCTCTTGCTACAGTTGCTTAAAGGGGTAGTGTAACGAATGAAACCGGAGAAGCCGCACAGCGTTGGAAGACGGCCGCGGGTGGCGCTGGCGCTTGCAGCACCGTCGTTCCGGCTATGGCTCCGGCTTGGCCGCTTGGCCAGCTTGGCTCCGGCCGATTCGCAGCTGTCGACTACATTATCGTCTGCTAGTTTCACATTCTTATTCACCTACGAACACAAACCATGTCCTTGAAAGTGCACAGGAAACAAATATTGTTTTGCAGGCATTTATATTAGTACGAAGCGTGTTAGGGTGCCTCTATCAGCCGGCCGATGGAAGCAGCCTAACGGAGCTGCGGATCGAACCGCCACCTACACCGTCTTCCAAGGAGCGGCCGTTCCCAATGCATGGTGGAGGCTACGCGGTAACTACACTACCCCCTTTAAGCCACTGTACTCTTGCTGAAAAAACCAAATTCAGTGGACAGCAAGACGTCTATGCTGCAGAAGGTATACGCGCTCAGCAGCGAAGCCACCGCAATGGCTACTAATAGGGTGTTTTCTTAGACTGTGTTTCGCCTTCCGCCAGGACCAACTTGCCTTCCGCTAAGCCCTCCGCAACGAAGAAGCCTCTACTGCACTTGCGCGCCGATGGCCTTGACTGTAGAGTTCCGGGTATCGTATCGGGTTGCGGAGAGCGTTGCGGGACGGCGAAACCCATCTACGAAAACTCCCTAATGCGACGCAAATGGAAGCTAAGTATAGATGGATTGCGTAGACGTCATATTTCCGCTCATTTCGGTGGCCTTGCTGCTGAGCGCGTACATTATACACTGTAGCATAGGCCGTTCATCCATATATGTATTCGCGAGTCCCGTTGGCCGCCATTTGCCCACTAAAAAAAATTCCGAATATTGTTCGTAACTTTTGAATCAAATAACGCAAAGTTCTGACACCTAAAAGGACTGGGTCTCTGACTGCTAACGTCCCATTTGGGCGAAGCCAGGGCGACGTTCGGCGAGGCGTAGTTTATTTTGGTGATTAAAAACAAACAAATTTTTTTTACATTTGATTTTTTGGCAGCGTTGGAACCCTACGGAAGCTAAGGGGTAGGCTTTACAGCATAGCACAGAGCTGTTAACGCCGAGACACAGCTTGCACGTGACGTCATTGGACCATGGGGAAGACCTTTTCCGCTTACTCTCGGCCCCGACCGGTATGGGAGACGAAAAAATATTAAAAGTTTCAACCTGCAAGTAGTAAAAAAAATAGAGAGGAGAGAAAACGAGAATGGGTGACGGTTACGCTTTTCTCCTAAATGCATTCTATTGGCGTGGCGACGGCAAAACAATGTTTTCGCCCATACTGGAAGTGACGACAATTCAAGATGGCGGCGCCCTTGAAGAAAGGGTCTATACTTGCTTTTGCCGAGAAAAACGAATTTTTGGGGTGCGAATAGTATGGTACGCTCTCAGCGAAGAAGGCGACCACAACGGCCTACTGATCTGACATTGGCCAAAGCCATGTATTGGGTGCATTCGCCGGACGCCATATCTGAGTGCGCTGTTCGGAGCACACGCTCAGAACCAGCGCGCGTCGCGAAAGAATTGTGGAAGCAAGCCATATTGCGTGCTTGCTACTCGGCAGGCGAACCAAGGATCAACACCCATCGAATGCATTGTGTTTCGGGACAAACATGCGATTATCATGACGTTTGTGTTTTCTTTGTATTTTTGTTGTATACAATCGTTGTTTTTCTTGGTTTAACAATAGCAGAGGATATCAAACCCGAAGAATATAATAAAATTCCGCTTAACTACAAATATATACGCAAAAGGGATAAAAAGCTAAAGAAAAAAATGAAAGCACGTGGCTCTGAGAAGAATAAAGGACGTCAATAAGCTCGCACAAAGAAAGGATTCCTCCGACTTTTTCATGCGGATATTGCCGTTCAACGTTGTGAAATTTTCCCTCGACTATGGAATAAAACTCAGAATGGATACACATATGCCCTTTCTGCTTCTTCGTTAAACAATAGGCTCCATACCCCGGCATGCATTGTCCACAAAAGCCTCTTTAATGCAGCCGAAGTAAAAGGGAAAGAAAAAAAGAAAACACGTGTTATAGGGATGGTTCCATGTCACTTCCGTAACGCGATCTCGTAGCGGAAGAGCGTCACACGAGTGGTGGGTCATCGATCGATTAAAACGCGCTTCTTCATTGATTTCACAAGAATCCCAGTCGAACGAGGTATTAGCGGCGAGGTGTTTTGGTGGCGCCCTCCTATGGTTTCCTGTCGTGACGTCATTACCTCGCAAACAACAAGTTCGACGGTGGTTGTAATGAGCATGGTGGAAGCTTGAAATCATTGCGCTCTGAAACCAACGCTGCCCACACCGCCAACATTGAAGTTCTTCCACCCCTCTTATTTCCGTCGAAAAGAAATCTTTTGCTGACGTCATAGTCAGCACTGGGCCAATCGCGGAAGCCCGATCAGAGCGACGCTTTCGATCGCACATGTCGCCATGTCGGCGTGCGTGTATTTTGAGACGTCAAGAGTTTAGTATGCCAGAGTATGGCGATATCATTACCCACTGGAAATGAGGAATTTAGCCGGTGGAGTATACGACTGGGGTCTTGGACGTGCACCACGCAGTACACGACCGCACGCCGGTATACGACGCTCATCCAGATCAAAACGGGCAGGGGTGCATGGGGACTGGCAGCACTCGTGTAGAATCTGTGCACCCAGCTGGCGTCTAAACGGCAGCGCATAAAAGAACAATGAGAGAAGAGTTGGAAAGTATGCTTACACAAAAGATAACTAAACCTTCTTTGTGGCAAAAAAAAAAGAAAGAAATATATGCTCGGAGGTTGGGGCGAATTACACGGAGGAGCATTGAGGTCACGAAATAAAGTTCTTGCTCGTTTTCTGAAGCCACTGCTCGTACATCCAAAAGACACGGTGTTTCAGACACGATAATAAAATATTCTGCGGAAACGCATTGAGCACGTTCACTACTCCGCCTCACTAAAACCGTGCAGTACAGCCAAAGCTACAAGGGAGAGGGTGTATCCCGACCTGTTTAAGAGGAGCGGGGGTATCCCAGCCCTTTTTCTCCCGTTCCTTCTTCCCTTCCCCTTGAACAGGTTGGCACACGCTCTCTCCTCTGTAGCTTTGACTGTACTGCACAATTATAGTGAGACAGAGTACAGTCATGTTTCCCTCTCACACATGTGTGCTTCGAACATGTCTACAAGCAGTTTCAGCATGACCAGTATGGCAGGACCAGGGAAACAATACACCAGACAATGTCTGCCGACTCTTTTCTACGATGTATGATGCGTCACACGCTCGACTTTCTGCTCGCAGAGGATGAACCTCACTGTTTGTGAACAGTGCCGTAATTTATAGCGCTCAAACCTTGTAACTTTTTTTTCTTCTCAATTTCCTTTTTTTTTTTTAATTTTCCCGTCTCTTTTCTAGCACAGACTAGTTAACCGTGACACTAACCCAAATTAACCTTTCTGTCTTCCTGGGGCCCTATGCAGCACAGCGGGACCAAGCCGGGGGACAAAGACTCAGGAACATCGCCGCCGTCTGTGATTGGTCAGCGCCGTGCTGTTGACCGATCGCAGACGGCGGCGATGTCCAGGGACTTCCTGTCCCGCTTGGTGCTGCCGTGTAGCATTGGACCCCAGCTCTCCCCTTCCTTCCGGCACTACGGCCTGGTTATCCGGGAGTTGCGAAGCAATTGCACGTTATACTCCGTTCACCCTTAAAAGGCCTCTGACTACGCCAAAAAAAAAAATTTTTTTTTCATGCTAGGCGTTGAATGGGCATATCAGGATATTACCAACAAATTGATTCACTATAGAGTTGCTTAGTTTTTTTATAAGAAATAGAAATACGAGGCCCAATTCAAAGTTCCCGCCGTGCACTGTGACGTAACAGTGTACCGCAAGGTGTCGGGGCGGTCAGAAGGGAGGCATCGCCGGAAGTCACGTGAGTCGTATCCCTCCTCGTGTTTACCGCGAGCGCGTGTAATATTTTTTTTTTTTATATTCTTGTTATTTTCCGCACCCCCACGAGCGATCCAAGCAGACAAGGTTTCTTTTATTTGCTTTTCATCACTTAATGTTGCTGTAAAAGTAGAAGCGGAGTCAGTGAATTGACGTGATCAACTACAAGGCCTAGAAGGTGCTGTGTGAGGGACTGTCCCGGTATTTCAGCAACTGAAGAAGAGATCACACTGCATGCATTTCTGAGAGACATACATACATCGGCCGCATGTGCACCTAGTAAACAAGTTCTACTCATGTTCTAGACAAAATACGTACTTTGTGCTCGACGTTTACTTGTACTTGGTACACTCACCAGTTCGTATTCTTTAGACGGCAGGCATCTTCAGCCTGGAGAGTATCCGATGATTCAACGACCTCGGTGTCTGAACCTTCAGCAATGCGATCGGGCGTGTCGTATGCTAGCAATCCTAATTTCTGCGAGCGTTCTAAAATTTTTTTCAAAACTTGATAGCTTGTGTTGCACCCAGTATAGCTCTGTATCATCGGACTGACGGCATGCACTCGTACACTGGCTTGTACTCGCAACGCTTTCATCATTGACCTCCATCACGTCGATCCACTGACTCTTCGTCCTCAAATTTTACAGCACGCAAACTAACCAACGGTGCAGCGAGCTAGTGGAACTGAAACTTCGTTTTCTACGATCGCTCGTACGAAGATCAGAATAAAAAAAAAAGGTTTAGGCACGGTCGCGGAGAGCACGAGGAGTGAAACTCACGTGACTTCCGGTGAACACACTTTTAGTGACATAGATCGATGCCTCCCTTCTGACCGCCCCGACACCTTGCGGTACACTGTTACGTCACAGTGCACTGGCGGGAACTTTGAATTGGGCCTCTTATTTCTATTTTTTATAAAAAAAACTACGCAACTGTATAGTGAAACAATTTTTTTGTAATGTCCTGATATGCCATTTCAACGCCTAGTATGAACAAAAAATTTTTTTGGCGTGTCAGAGGCCCTTTAAAGGGGCGATGCAACAATTTTTGTACTTTGCGCAAATACCGCTTACAACGGATCCCTGACGTTGATGACCTATGAAACACGCGTTCGTTTTTCACCCCACGCAATAGAAGTCCCAGAAAAAAAAAATTAAAGAAAAACGAGCAGCGTTCACCCCCTCAACACGCAGCCAGAACAAGCGGACACGTGATCTGGAGCCGATTATATGCCGCCAAGGTTAATCATAGCCACGCGCTGGGGTCGGCAAAGCACGGGACACGCGCTGAGTTCAGACATTGTTATGGCTCGGCTATTGTCGTCGTTGCAGCGATTGGACACGGGCCACTACCCGAATGTTTCTCGAGCTAGTAATTATCACGAGCCCAAATCGAGTGCCCACGGCAATCCTCGGGTCCAATCTATGAACCGCATTCAAATATCGTTATTGGGGTGTGTGCGATCCCCACGTTAGGGCATCAAATTTTGCAAAGGAGAGATTGAATGAAAATGATCGTTTTTGTCCTTGAAATGACACCGCAACAAAGGATTTTCTTGGCCAGTGGCGTTGCGTGCGAGTATCCATAAGTCCCACTATAGGAAGTATTCACTGGCGGCCATAGCTGTGTGCGCGACTGCTGAGCGCGTGCTGATGGCGAGCTTCCACAGTTCTTTTGTAACGTGCATTCCGCACCCTCAAGATTGCCGGTCTTAGCAGCCTATTAATGTGGGATCATTCTGAGCATGCGCTCTAGACAGCACCCACAAATATGGCGCCCAGTGAATACTCCTTATACTTTGTTTCACCTTATGATGTACCGCAGGAAAGGCTACAAGCGCGAGCTCCTTGCTCTGGGGCATATCTCGGCGGCACAAGCTCTCGTGACTTAAGAGCAGCTGCCAACGCAATGAGCTCGCGCTTCTAGCTTTCGCTGCGGTACAACATAAGGTGAAACGAAGTATAGTGCCAGTAAGCTCGTGTAAAGTGTAAAACATTCCAATAGACTACTTCCATAAACCCCTGCATGCAACACGGCGCGCGTTGCACTCTGGGAACTAGTTGGCCAGGGAGGAGAGTGGCATGGTTTCGGTTTCGATCGACACGTCGACACGAGATTATACACAGAGCGTGGACTATTAACGGCCTTTATCTCATGTTTTCTGGTCCCGAGAGCGTCATATGTGGTCTCTAAACTAACCTCAATCGCCAGACATCGAAGCTTTAGCACAAGCCCGAGACGTATAGCTTGTCTTGACACATGCTTGTTTATTTTTGTACCCGAGCCTTTCTGTTAGCGTTTCGAAGTATGTGGACGAGCCAGTGCTGGGAATCTCGACGCTGCGAAGCTCGGGGATCTAGCTTGTGTACGAATCAACAAGCTGTAGCAATCAATAAGTACGCCTACATCGAGCTCGCGCCTTTACATTAGTGTTGTTGATGAACTGATCAGGAAGTTCGTTTGTTTCCTGCGTCCATAGACGAAATATAACTGTTTGCAATTACTGTTTTTCTTAATACACCTGAGTACGCGAGGTAAAACTCGGAGGCGCCATTGAAAAGCTCCATTTGAACACACTTCTGATCTCTTATCTGTACTGCCCCGCAGCACTGCACTGGAAGTCCCCACCTGCTTGCATTCCACTAATATTCAACATCGTGTCTGCGCATAAAGTTATCCTGCAATCATATAGGCACTTTCGCACGTACAAACCGTTTTAAGAAAGCAAAAGTCGAGCAGTTGTGGGAAGAATGCCGCACCGTTCGCCGGAAGTGCGCCGGACGGGCATGAACCCCTATGCGGTGCGCGAAACGAACGAAATTATTCAAAGCGGATTTGACGGTTGCTAATGGCCATAATATTTGTTATTTGTTTGCTTTCTTCCTGACTGAGTATGCCGAGATAATTTCAGACACACCGTTCAGGCACAGATCTTGGGCGTCAGTAAAAGCTCGTCCAAAATGCTTAGCGAGGAGTAGGGGACGCTTGTTAGGGCCTCCGTCGCAGCTAGCCGATCTCGGCGTTTGCGAAAACTCAATCATCTATCAGAATAAAATTTGAGTGTGAGATATGTGATGACAGGAGGAAGACATCATAGCAACTTTTGTGCAGTAGTGAGGTCGAATTCACTGCGTTTTATTAAAAGTTCATGCGCCAACGCTGGGCTCAACTTTGATACTTCTGTGAGGACGCGGCTTGCTTTTCGCCCAATGAAGCAACAAGAAGCGTACGTTTGGCAAACAAAATACGTGTAGGTCCCAAGGTGACCAAATTTCAGTTGTAATTCACTGGTACTAGACGGGATTACTGACATTGAGCTCAAAGATGCACTCGTGGGGTGAGGTGACTAAGCGACGTCTTACTACGTTTGCATACGCACGCACAATATCCGGTGTTTCGGGAACCAAGGAAAGTGCCCCGGTCTTCGTTTTGTATCACTCGAGAACGAGTGCAGTGCACATTCATACAAAAGTCAGATAATCGAAAACGCAAGCAGCGCGTTCGGTCGCGGCGTGATAGCATGAGATGAAGCTGTTCAGTCGAAACCGAAACTGCGTGGCCAACTAGTTCCCAGAGTGCACTGCGTGGCATTTCGTCGCGATGGGGCGCGTCGGTTTTGGAACAAGTCCATTGAATATCGTTGCACCGCTCCTTTAAAGGGGCTGTGCAACGACATTGGGTGGGAATATTTCTTACTTTACACCAGCTTCCTGGCACTAGTGGGACCCAAGAATACTCTAACGCAACACCACTGACCAAGAAGCGTCCTCGTCACGGCGGAATTCAAAGGATGAAAGTGGAGCTTTTCTTTCAGTCTCTCCTTCCAAAGCCGCCTTTTGCTCCTTCGCGAAATTTGATGACGGAGCTGTGGGGACAATGGCAACAGTACGATCCCCGGGAATGCGTCATCGAGCTTTGCGGTGACGATATTCAAATGCTGCTCGCACAGTGGACGCGAAGACTGCGTACGCATTCGATCTGGGCTCGTGACAATCGATGCCTCGAGATGCATTCGGGTAGTGGCCCGTGTCCAATCGCTGCAACGACGACAATAGCCGAGCCATAACAATGTCTGGAACTCAGCGCGTGTCCTGTGCTTTGCCAACCCCAGCGCGTTTCTATAATCAACACTGGCGGCATATAATCGGCTCCAGATCACGTGGCCGCTTGTTCTGGCGGCAAGTTGAGGGGGTGAACGGTGCTCGTTTTTCTTTAATTTTTTTCTGGAACTTCTATTGCGTCGGGTGAAAAACGAACGCGTGTTTCATAGGTCATTAACGTCAGGGATCCGTTTTAAGCGGTATTTGCGCAAAGTACAAAAGTTGTTGCATCGCCCCTTTAAGCTCAGACTAGAAGCTCCGCCTTCAGCGTGAGCTCGCTGGTTTCCGCGGTGTTTTTGTTGCGCGTGCCTGCGCGTTCACACTTGCGTTTGCAGGGGCAGAAAGCTCCCACAGAAAGCGGAGCTTCTAGTCTTAGCTTAAAGGTGAACGGAGTATAGTGTGTGCAGGAGACGAGGGGAAAAGAGCAGGCAAGTGTTTCGGAGGAAACGGCGAGACGCGAAATAGCAGGGCCAAAGATGGGGTGTGTGGCCGCACGCAAGAGACGCGAACTTCTGGTTTCATTCCCGCGAAAGCGCCTTAGCTTTGGCGGGGCTTTTTTTCGGAGGCGCGTATACGCACGACGATGTTCGCGTCGCCGAGGCGCGAAATGCGTACCAATCTCATATGTGCAACATCACTGTGAAGCGACGCATAATTCTGTGTTACCACTGTCTTTGCCACGATAGTGCAGAAAATGAACAAGTTTCTATTTATTTTTCAGAACTTCCAGATGTCGCGATGTACCGATTGTTAGCTTCACTATAGAGGTAATCTGTGAATCCACTCGGCGTTTTTTATAAAGAATATCTTGCGTCAGTTCAGATGAGGCTATGGTAAGTTTGAGCAGTTCTGTTCTTATTCATAACATGTAAGTGAACGAGGAAGTCGCAGATGGTCAGTTGAACAGTTATCTTTTGGATAATAATAGGGAAGTCAACAAAACAATCGTAGTTGAAGATTTCCTTTTGTGACTACAGCACTGCGCAACTGAAATACAAAATATTCAAATTCATATTTTTTTTTTCTCATACGAGCACTTCCCAGTCACTTAATTACTTCAAGTCCGTTGCACGATACACTACACAATGGTCGTTCATTCAATTTGTTTTCCGTGAAAACCCACTGTTTTTTTTTCGTTTCTAGAATAGCATCATCACCAGTTCGTTTACGTTTTACGGTTCCATTAGTACAGTCTAAAAAAATGTTAAAACTATTTTACTACTGGGTGTTTTCAAATAAGATTGAACAACGACGTCCGGTGACCATTTCTAATTTTGATGAAAAAAAAAATATTTTGCTGGCTCCCCCATGCTTAGAAAAAAATAAAACCAATCCTTGTTTTGAAAAAAAGATTGATCTGTTGCGAAAAAAAAAACAAAAACAAAAAAACATTGTAAGCACCTGTTTAGTCACGTGCGCATTTTGCGTATCGCGCGATGTTGGCGATTCGGGCGGCTTCCCCCAAAAAACTGTTTGGGCTACGGGTCTAGAAATATTTACTGACAAATTAGCATAGGAAGGATTGCCAAAAAGTATTAATAACCGAGTATTAGGGTTGTTATTTTGAGAAACAAAATCGCAAATACGACAAATTGCGCAATAACGCTCTGATTAAAGTTCTTTTTTTTTCTCCGTATCTTTAAAAGCTAAGGTCTTCAAACTTTGTCAGTTTTTTGCCTTGTACATAGTTCATCTGTGTATGAAATATTGTTGTCCTGGCTAATGGGTGAAATTTACAAGAATTGCTCACACAGGGGCATTTAACTAAATATGCATTATTTTGAAAATCATTTTTAAAAAAAAGGTCATCTTTAATATTCTTTAAATTCTCCAAAATGCAACATTTGTGTGACTCTGCAGTTATAAAGCGAGAAATATGGCCAAACTGACGCTAACGCGGTTGCCATAAATGGGGCGTACACATACCCATTCTTCACAATTTCATTATTATTAAAAAGCGTTTCTACCCTTCGCCTTCCTCGCTCGAAGACTTGAGAGGAAGAAAGCCTTGCAGAATATCGGGTTTCGTAGTCCCCCTTTAAAGCCCGACCTAAAGCATCGTCTTCTGCCGGGCAGAAAACCGGTTCCCAGTTTTCTTCTCTCCATTCCCTCTCGCCCTATTCTCTTCCCCTCTCCCCACAGGAACGGGACTCCGAGCTACTCCCCGCAGAAAGTCTTTTCTTCCTTGAATGGAAAGGAGGATTTCAGGGAGAGTTTCCCCCTTTCTGGTTGTTCGCCGGCCTTTAAGTGGATTCTGAGATAGTCTATCTATGGCTATAATTCAATGTACCGGCTCTAAGCATAATGAAAAACCCGAAATTATACTCATGGACATTTGATTTCCCTATTAAAATACGTTCAAAGAGCGTGACATGCGCCTTATTCTGCGCCTTGGAGCAGACACCGGGGCGCGCCGTCAGATGGCGTTTTCCAGAGCCATATATAGGGGAGCGTTTGGCCAGCTGACGTGGCCTCGTTGACAGCTTGTCAGCTACGTCACTAACACGCCACGCGAACGTCGGGGCCACGCCCATTTCGCCATCTTCAAGCCCAAGCGACGCCGGGGACCTAAGCCCGTATGCCTGACTCTCGGTTTCCTCCAATGTATGGCTGTTTTATTACGTTTTAAGTCATCCGCTAGCCGTATTTCGGCTGTGTCGTGTTTATTCAGAAGCCATACATAGACCCATTTTAAAACAACTGGCAACAGCGAAAATCCGCTGAGCGGGTCCAACAACAATAGGCGGCCGATGCCATGGTAAATAACCCCGTTGAGGTCGGTACAGTTGTTTACACTGTGGCGTTCTTGTTTTTCCTCAATCCCCTCACCTCTGTATGGCTGCAGGTAGCGTTTTCCCTATCACGGGTTGGTAAACGACATTTCCAAACTCCCAGCCGTTAAAGATGACCAAGTACATCGCTTCTACAAGAGCCGATCGGAGTCGGAGCGCTGCTTCGACAGAAGCTTCAACTTCCTCGTTGAGAGGTTCGTGTTCAAATATGTAGACCCACACGAGCCATCGTTAGTACCCGGCCATCACGGGTTTCGTGTACGACGAAGATCGTGTACAATAAATAATACAAAAACAAGTAAAACCTTAAGTTGCTGTACAGGGTGTTCCAAAATAAAGTTTCGACTCTAATATCACCCGCAAAAACCAGGGACTCGACGTATCAAGTAGAAACTTGCCTCGAATACGTATTTCACTCGTCGGATTTTCGTATTAACAATTAAGGTCCCAACTTCACATACAAAAAAAAACGCCTATACTTTTAAATGGTTCAGTATTCTTATTTTTATTTTTTATTAGGGCTGGGCGTCGATCAAAAATTTTAACCCGATGAATTGCGACCTTTTAATCGATTAATTAATCGATTAATCGGCCTCGTTCATTCCCATGTATAAAAGCATAAAAAAAAAGTCAAAAATATTTTTTTTGTGCTTTCGCTGAATATGTGATAAACGGCGCAAAGTACAATTTCAGATTTTAAATCAACCTTGACGTGTAGTTGAAATCAGTCGAAAGACACCCACACACACAAATTATTACGTCAGTCGCAGAGGCAAAGAGGTTCGTTGGTATTCTCTGGTAATAGCCAACTCCTTTGATCATCCACAATAGTTTCTGTTGCGATAACCGTCGTCTGATCAAGACCACCCGGATTTTGTTCCCACGGTGTTCGCGCACAAAACACCGGCCGAGCGCTCGTCGGTGGCTCGCTACGATCGTCCTGCCAAGCGGTAGGAGATCGGCGGCAGGACGGACGAAGCGTTACCTTTTGTCGTGCCTTGTGGTAATGAAGGTAAGAAAAACATCATACCTTGACTGACGGACGCTGTGTGTATTTAATCAATTAATCAAAACACTTCCGCAGACCCACAGTCTCCTGATCGCGCGCCGGCAGCGCGGAAACCGGATCGAACTAATCGTAGGCCTCGAGAGACTCGTACGACTGCGCCGTGTCGGCCGTGAACTGGCTTGGCGAAGAAACTAAGTAAACGACGACGTGAGCCATCGACGTCGGTGGCGGAAACTTCACGTAGGAACTCCAGCAGGCCTTGCTTACGGCGTACGGACCGTCGAAGGCAACGCCGTCCACGCACAGTCCGTCTCGATACCGCTGCCGGTCATGCTCGGGTAGCGAGCTCAAATAGTCGGGCATAACATAGGACATGCGTCGGAAAAAAATATGACGCACAGATCAAGCTAGAAGCGTATCTACAACGTCAACAGGGAGCGCACGCCACACAACGCAATGGCGAAAACACGGAGAGCCTGGCTGCTTCTGCCCACATAGCTTCTGCGCATGCGCGGCCTTCCGGACGTGTTGGTAAACAGAGCCGCGCCGCGTGTTGGTTATAACTTTCTGCACTTGCTGGAGTTACCTAAAAATCTCGCCTCTACAGTTTACTTTAGGTCGAAAGTTTCCCCAAAGTTTGCCTCCATACAGGTGTACTCGTCCACGTCTGCGTGATGAAAGCATTGAATTTTTCCTTTTTTGTGTTTGCCAAAATTTAACCGATTAACCTCTAAAAAAATGAATCGCGATTAAAGCATTAGTTGATCAATCGGTAGGTTAATCGATCAAATGTCCGTCCAGCCCGATTTTTTTAAGTACTTGAAGTAGGGACTTGAAATTTAATGTGCGAACGGGACTAGTAAAATACGCATTCGAGGTAAGTGGTGTAGATGGGACCAGTAAAATACGTATTCGAGGTAAGTTTCAACTTGATACCTTGAGCCGTTCATGTTTGAGTGTCTCAAAATAAAGTTACAAGCTACAATTAATGGCCCGTCGAAACTCAGCGACTGAGAGTATCAAGGACTAGTAAAATACGCATTCGAGGTAAGTGGTGTAGATGGGACCAGTAAAATACGTATTCGAGGTAAGTTTCAACTTGATACCTTGAGCCGTTCATGTTTGAGTGTCTCAAAATAAAGTTACAAGCTACAATTAATGGCCCGTCGAAACTCAGCGACTGAGAGTATCAAGTTGAAACTTGCCTCAAATACGAATTTCACCTGTACCATTTACGCAATAAAAATTCAAGTCTCTACTTCAAGTACAGAACAAATAAAAAATAAGAAAGCCTTACCTTTTCGGGAATATTTTTTTTGTTGTTGTGTGTGTGTGAGTTTGGAATTAAGATTTAATATTTTAATGCGCAAATTCGACTGTATTCGAGGAAGGTTGCCCCGAGATACGTCGAGTCCCTGATTTTTGCGGGCAACTTTGAGTCGAAACTTTATTTTTAAACACCCTGTAGTCGCAGAGCAGCAGGTTCTAGTGAAACAGAAGTTGCACGCGCGTGCATGTTGCTTTGCATAAAGCATGCGCTGCACAAGTGTGTACGCGCTGCAGGCCGGTTAAAGCGTGACGTCGTATAGCTTCGTGCGTACCTCACACATAATTTACACGCGCAAGTTGGAAGCACCGCGAGCTCGCTCATACGTGAAGCTTCACGCTCGCAAAGCTGTCATGTCTACGAGCAATACCACGAGCAACATTCCATTTTTATTTGACGCTTTGATTTCTTCAAATGAGCAGAAAGTTAGCACCTCTACTTCCAAACGCTACCAAGTGAGATTAAAAACACCGGACTTAAACGCTCAAAGAGCGTTGGGTGGCAACGGCTCGTGTTCCGTTCTTGCACAACAGCAGGGAAACGTCTGCACGGCTACGCCGTTGAATATTCCCACCTGACCGGCACCCGTCAAACGATAACGAGTACATTTACGAATATGTACATACCTTAATGCCAGACTTCTCCAGATATCCACTCTGCTTACAGATGGGTAGGCAGCAGTATACGTTGGCATCGTGGGCCGTGGAACTGACGCAGTCGGACTAGCGTCTACGGCCCATGCAGCGTATGCAACGACGCACCGCTAGCCTGCAGCATAGCGGCTGGCGCTGGTTGCCGTTGCGTACGAAAGATGGCACTTTTTTTCTCTGAGGGGTCTATTAAGTTAGTTCTCAGTTACCTTGTCTACTCTCCCTCCATACGCGCTGCGTCACCATTCCGTTCATACGCTTTGCGGACTTTCGGTGCGTCAGGGAAATTACGCTCGCATAAATGTCGCAATTTTCAGTTCTAGTTGACGCCTCTTGTTATTTTAGCAGTGCGCAACGATAACATCTTCTAACTCACAGCTGAGGGGCTTTCCGTAGAGTGTTCTGATAAGCGAGCGTATATGTGAATGCCATCGTTCAGCGTGTTTTCAAAGAAAATTATTTGTTAGATTGTAAAGTGAGCTAGAGCCCTTCGTCCGAGAGTTTCGTTTCTTTCTTATTGCATTTCCTCTTGACTATGCGTCAGCGTGTCAAACAAGATGGCTTGATCGAAGCGATCGCTATTCCTGATATGGGATGGCCACGCCGTGCATGCTTACCGCGTGCCTCCACCGAACTCTTTCAGCAATGAAACAGTGATCTTGTTCTCCGAACATCCAGAAAGCCGGAAGGGCAAAAATATATAAATAAAATAAATGAAGGTTGTGCGAGTTTGTTGGTATTAAAAACGGCGCCCGGGACTTAACTTTGTCGTAACTTTCAAGCCATCTATTTTATAACGGAAAGTTACGAAATAAACATCGAGCAATTCAGCGTCAGGCGGCTCTTCGCGGATTGTAAGCTTGCTCGTTTTAATAGAATTAACTCAATCTATTGGCCGTTCCTAACGACGCTGAGATCCAAACATCAATCGTCATGTCATTACATGAAAATTAATGGACGATAGGAAGACAACAAAACTAGCTTTTTTATACAAAAAGAATAACATTTATCAGAAGGCATCAAATAAAAACATTAATTTACTTCGCAGTTCGGAGAAGAACGCAAAGGAAAACGCTTCACAGATGGGACGTTCGTGTCTCATGTTAGAATTATTCAAATTGCACATTACATATGAACTTTGTGTAGCAACTAGTTTGTTAGTTTTCGTCGCTACTGCGACGTAATCATCCTGATGTAATACATTTATTCATTCATTTCATAAAAAACGTTTAAACACGAAGCAAGCATTCTTAACTCCCAGAAACGAGAGCCTTCCGTGGGCGTCCACAATTGTGGTGCTTAAATTTATTCAACCATATTTTGCAATTTTTTCTCCTCTCTTTTAGAATCATAAAAAGAAACGAAAACCGTGGCGGCTGAGATTCGAACATCCAACCGCGCACAACAACCGGCCATTTTCTCACAAGAAAACTTAAAAATAAGGATCTGTACGCAGGATACCATACGGCCCTGCAAACGCTCGCGTCGGCCTGGGATCGGTCATGGTGGACAGGCAGCGCCGATCCCCCCGCTTTTTTCGTTGCTAAATGGTTGTTCAGCCTGACGTCAGTTCTATTGGAGGAGTCTGGGAGGAGCGAAGATACAGCGAGAGGTCACCGAGGACAATAGATGTCCAGACTCTTCTCCTATATATGGCTCTGGCGTTTTCAACCAATAATTACTGTATTACGCCTTCTGCAACCACAAATATGACATTTCTGTCAAAATGAACAAACCGGAGCACCCCTAGCGGACGCCACCTGCAACGCGCATGCGCGATGGAGCGTGAGCAAGAAGCTCGCCGTCGCTCATAAACGAATCATTGAAATGCGATGTTGTAGGCGTCGGTGGGAGTCCCCGTGCTCCTTTTCGAGTTGGAATTGTAAATTCTACGTCTTCCTGGCAATGTCTGACTACTTGAGCCACCCCAGCGAAATTACCGATGCTCATGACATCGCAAAACTTCGCGTGAATAATGTGACATGTGGCGAATCATTCGGCGTGGACACCGCAGAAAGGACGCTAAAGCCTCATTCCCCATGATGAGATTCCACTCGCAATTTTCAGTCGCTACGTCGGTCCGGCTGCAAAAGCGTGAACCGTAGCTGAGATGGTCGACGTCCATACTGAAAATCGCAAGAAGAATCGTACCGAGTGAATCAGGCGTAACAAGTTAGTATTGGCCACTGGTAGCAATGATCAACGTTCTTGTATTTAATGTTTACACCGAGCCTGCTTACCCCAATCAATCTTTCAGCTTAAAAGTATTTTGAGGCTTGCACTTACTTTTTATTGCAATTACCGGGCCAACGTTCGGGCAACAGGCCGGTGTCGTCTGAAAGAGCAGACGACAAGCAGAAACGTTCGAAAGAACAAACGACAGTTCGAACGATCAGGCAGCCGCTTGAACTTGAAGACACACTGAACGTAGTCCGAAGGTGGTCCGTACAACTTGACGGTTTTGCTGCGTTTATGTACGAGCAAACTAAATAAATCTGACGACCAAAAGTGTCCGTGAATTGAACCCATAGTACTTCCCGACCGAGCAACGGTGGTCCGACGGCGTCTGGTTTTCCCTTTTCACGGCACATATCCACGTTCTCGGACGAACCGAGCACATGAAAACTGACCTTCAAACCTTTCTCTGACTCTTTTAGTACAGCCGCAGCCGCGGCGTTTTGACGCGAAGGCAGGCTTTTGTCTGGTTTCTTTCGAAACAACGCAGGACTGGACGTCCCGCATGGACCTTCCGTCCACAGCCCCAGACGGGAAGTGCGCTCGACGCGCCACCACCGCGCCGTGACGTAACAGAGCTGAGTTCGTGTATAAAGAGCAATAATAGGAACGATGTGAATATCTAGGTAATTAGCTATTCTAATTGGTCAAATTTTATGGAGGTGGTGGGGACGGGGACCCGAGGACGGCTTCCCAAGAGAAAATAGAACCCTTGTATTTCCCTGTATTTCTATTGCCGTAAGTTTACTAGGATATGTTACCATCTAGAACTGGTCATTTTTATAGACTAAAGCCCAACAAACAATGTGCATCAAAACAAGCTTCTATAAAAAGCCCTTAGGTGCTCTTTTAAGCTCTGATTGGAGCTGTGCGTACGCTCTCCTCCTCTTGGAAATGCCAAAAAAAGTTTTCCCCGAGTAGAGTGAAGTATTTACGGAACACGTAGAAGCTTCCTATACTAAACCAAATTTTGGATTTCGCGAAATAAGGCCGCAGAAGCGTTGAACGAAACATCACTCATACATAGATATCTTAAACAAACAACCGTGCTCCCGGAAAAAAAAAAAAAAAGCGGGATCAAGTGAGGATTATGACGTCACGGTCCTACTGGAACAGTTGAGAGTAAGGGAAGGGGGTTCGTTTTTCTCCTCCTCGCTTCGGTTAACCTGCTAGAGGGGACGAAGCGAGGAGGAGAGGGAATGAGAACCGTGACGTGACATGTCTCGTCGGCCTCGTCGGCCATGTTCAATCGCTCACTACTCTTCCAAAAACACGACGATCCGTCAGTGATATCCCTGTATGAGTGATGTTTTTGAGTTTTGCAGCGTCCCGCCTATCAGACCAGCCTTGTTTTGTGAATTCGGAGTTTTGGTTCAGTATCCTTTTAAAGTATTATCCTTTCACACTTCACTCGCGAATAAATGTAAACTCGTCTTGATCATACCGATCAACCCGGTGATCACACGAGTGTGTCGTGTGCGCAACCGATTCAAAAGCACCCGAAGCTCCCCATTTACGAAGCGCAACTAACCAACGCAAGCGTGATGCACGCGGAACCCATTCTGTGTTGCCCGGATGTATCGGAATGATCGAGACGATTTTAATTTTGTGTCGTAAGCAACGCGTCAAGAATTTCACTTGGTTCGTCATTCATTGTGAGTTCGGTGCTTCGACGACGTTCGCATTCTGCTCGAAAAGAGCAACGGCCCACTACTAGGCACGAGGCAACAATAGGCGTAGGTTGAACGCTGAGAATTATTTTCCAAAGCATAAAATGCTTTTTACCGCAGCCCCCAATCCCCGAAAGCTTCTCCGCCCGTGCGTCCGTCCGTCACTCCGTCCATTTGTTTGTGCAGCGACCGCTAAATTTAGTGGGGAAATGGACAGTCACGTGAACTGACTTCACATGACCTATAGACGTTTGCAAGTACGGTCCAACGAGGGAGAGGGGCTTAGAGCGATAAACTGGTATCCCGTTCACTAGGCAAACGTTACCCCCCCCCCCCCCCCCCCTTGGCTGCCGCCATGTTATACAATTTTGACCACTAGACACGTGGTCGTCCCAAATCCTGAGGCTTTTACGCAAAACTGAGTGGAGATTTGTATTGCGATCGCTGTAAAAAAAAAAAAAAAAACACATAAAAAAGCTTTTTTTTTTCAACACTGTTAGACCCAGAGATCAGTGTGTAGCTCCGATAAAAACCCCAAAAACAGCACCGCGGCTAACGGCATCAATAGCGGAGGCATTCCGAACCTGCCCGAGTTTTGGTCGCAAACGCACATTTTGGACTTAAACGAAACAACTTATCTCGTCGGTACTGTTATTAAAGACCAATAAGCAAGTATTTGTAAGCGGTACTTCGTTAAAATATAGACGTAAAACTATATCTAAAACGTCTAAATAAAGACGTAAAACTAGTGGTCAAAAATGTGCAGCATGTCGGCGGTCAAATGGGGGTCACTTTCAGCTACCAGTTTATCGCTCTGAGGCCCTCTACCCTCTGCTCGCCGCTATCTAGCTGCTGGTGTGTGTAGACCGTCTTATAGTCAAACATTGATGAGGCGCACCCATGGTTTCCAGACTGGCGCCCAAACAAAGCGTTTTTCAATCACAATGGCCAGACTAGCTCTCGAAGCGCGGCTGCTTGGAAACGTCCGATAAATTTAGCGGGAAAATTTATTTAACGTGACCAGTGTACAGCATCAATTTCAACGCTAAATTCAGTGACAAAATCGCTATGTATGTATGTATGTATGTATGTATGCATGTAATGTATGTATGTATGTATGTATGTATGTATGTATGTATGTATGTATGTATGTATGTATGTATGTATGTATGTATGTGTCACGAGGGTCAGCGGCACCCGGGGCGGTTACCCGTCGCGACCCCCCCCCCCCCCCCCCGCTCTTGCGTAGCCCGCCGCGGCTCCCCCCCCCCCCTCCCCCCCTCGTGGCCCGCCGCGACACCCCCCTGAGCGCTGCAACCGGGGCGGTCCGCCCCCCCCCCACCCCCCACCCCCCCTTGTGACGCCACTGTATGTATGTATGTTTTATTTCAAACACAATAAAGGTCTGGGGGGCTGGGGCAAAAGAAGACGAGTAGTCTTCTGACGAGGCTCCAGCCCCTTTTTACAGCACTCGGAGGAGAAACTGAAACATAAACAGAATAAACATACAAAAAATACAGCAATTTCAAAATCCACAACAGACACGATAACAAATAACTGTCGACTTCGTAGCACTATACTCTGTTTCACCTTATGATGTACCGCAGGAAAGGCTACAAGCGCGAGCTCCTTTCTCTAGGGCACATCTCGGCGGCACAAGCGCTCGTGCGTTAAGAGCAGCTCCCAACGCTATGAGCTCGCGCTTCTAGCCTTCTCTGCGGTACAACATAAGGTGAAACGGAGTATAACTGCAGATCACTACAGGTTTAGTATATAATCTACGATCCTTTTTTTTATAATGAAAAAACGATATGTGTGCTTGGGTCAGTTCTGATATTGTTGGGTGTGTGTTTAATAGATCTGGTACGACATATGTAAGGTGCTGTGTACCGTAATTGGTACGAACCCTAGGTTTCATATACTCTGCGCTTCTGAGACTGTAATTGGCCGAGATTTGATCGAACATTTAAAGAAAGGTGCTTGGTTCTGTCTAGTTTCATTAAAAATAAAAATCGATACTTTAAGAAGCAGGATTTGTACTATATTTAAAATTTTATACTTTTGAAATACCGGGAATGTGTGTTCATACCTCTTAAGGTTCTCAATAAATCGAAAAGCCTTCTTTTGCAAAATAAATCGTTTGTGCTTATTTGTTTGTGTAGTGGTTCCCCATACTAAAAGACCGTAATGTAAGCGTGAGTAGAAAAGCGAATAATATAATTACAGTTTTAACCTTTTTGGTAGTAATTGTCGGAATTTGTTCAATATTCCTATTGCCCTTGCAATATCAACCCACTTGTTTTATGTGTACAGTCAAACCACACACCAAGAAACTTGTGATATTTAACGCCCTCGATTTGTTTCCCCGTCAAAAAAGATGTTCAATGTACGCGAAATACTGTAAACGACTAAATTTTCGCGAGGACCTAATTTTCGCGAATTTCGTGAATCGCCTACAATTCGCGAAAAATACGTCCCGCGAACAATTCGGGCCATATGTGAACGCTACGGAAGCTCCACTCGATTCGCGAAAATTAGGACCCGCGAATAATTTCAAATTTTCAGCTTTGGCCCGATTCGCGAAAATTTGAGCCCGCGAAAATTAAGTCTTTAACAGTAGTTTTTTTTTTTTTTTTTTTTATTTGAACAATACATAATTTGTTTTACTAGTGTTAAGATTAAGCTGGTTGCACTTTAGCCACAATAATAATTTACTGAGCCAACTATTTGAAAATTCCTCAAGGTGTTCCAGATTTCCACTTGAAAAAAAAAAAGACATTGGTATCATCAGCATATAAAATAATATCACGCGATTCAGGTATATTCACAATATTGTTATATAAGTTAGGAATAATAGAGCCCCAGTATAGAACCTTGCGGGACGCCGTGTGTTATTGGTGCGAGTTGAGATTGAAACCAATTAAGTACAGTACATTGAGAACGCGAATATAAATAGCTGCGAATTAATTCTAGCGCATTACCTCGAATTCCGTACGCCGATAGTTTCTCCAGTAAAATTTCATGTCTGATTGAATCAAACGCCTTTCTGAAATCTAGGAAAATTCCAATGGTATATGCATAATGTTTTATATTAGTAATTAACTTATCTTTGTTATATATTAGAGCCGATTCAGTTGATTTCCCTTTCCGAAAACCAAACTGCTTGTCAGTTATAACATAATGAATAGTAAAAAAACCTGTAAAATCTTGAATTAATTATTTTTTCTACAACCTTGAAAAAAGTGGTAAAACAGACCTGGGCCTGTAATTATTAAGGTTCTCATATGTGCCGCCCTTATGGATAACACTGAGCAATTTTAATTTTTTTTCTGGGAATATACCAGAAGCCATTATTTTATTACAAAGATCAGACAGAGGAGGCAACACTAACTCCGTTACTGATTTAATAGGGGTAACCTTGATATCATCAACACCACATGCGCAATTATTATTTTAGGGACATCAGTATGTTGCGAACTTCTGTTTCATCTGTTGGTTCTAAAAATATTATGCTTAATACCGGAACAGATGAGTAATGGTCATTATATACGGTCACTGATTCACAGGCACCAGATGACAAAAAATGTGTCTTAAATTTGTCTGCCAATAAAGCTTGCCTATATACAGTGTTATCTATTTTAAGCTCTTCGGGGATGAAGACTGGATTTATTGACATTAATTTTCTCATAGTATTCCACAGCTTAGATAGGTTTTTAGAAATTTCAGAAAACGTATATTTATAAAAGTTTATCTTCGCCTTTTTAATGTCGAGGGCAAGTTTGTTTCTGCATTTTTCTATATTCAAAAAGTAAACTCTTATTTTTAGTTTTGGTAAATGTTGCAAATATCTGATCACGTACTTTGATTCTGTTGTAAAGTTCCAGCGTTATTCATGGCTTCCTTGACTTCTTTTATGTTTCTTAACCTCCGCTTTCGGGAAAGCTTTATTATAGTATTCTTGAAGCTTTAATATAAAAATATAGTAAGATTTTGTCGTGTTAGGATTCTTAAAAACCTCATCCCAGTTTTCCGTCGAAACGAGATGTGGGTTCTTCACTGCCCGAAATGACACTTTAATGTCTCCTAAACAAATTTGACCGAAGGTTCCTTATACACTGCATTTCATGCTCTATGTGACTTTAGAGACAAAGTTCGCTGCTATTTTTTTTTTTTTTTTTTTTTTAGGGCCGCCTTGCTATTCGGAATTTTCACGAACTATAGGAGGCGTACTGACGTTTATCGAAATGTCCGTCATCTGGATGACAGACGTGAAGCGGCACTATGAGGCTGAGTCGCCGACGTTTAAGTAATTTCAATATCGTTCACTACGAGCGATGTTATACTCGTAGTTAACTATTTTGTGCAGCGTTGTCAAGGCTAAAGTCACTATCAGAAAAGTAGCGACGCTGCTTTCCCTGCCTGTTAGCCAGGCACAAACAGGTACTAGCACACAAATGACCAAAATCTCGCAGGACGATTGGCTGATAGGCCTCTGTTGCCATGGCAATCGCCTATAGGTCCTTTCAAATCTTCACAGCTTAAAAGGGGTCGTTCTGAAGTCTGAACCTGTCGCGCCAATATCGCTACGGAGCGTCACCATACTGAAAGCGTTTCTCTCCAATATAAGCGTCTCTGGCAGTGTGCATGCAATCAACTCATCAATCAGGCTTATGTTCACAGATCTCTTAGAATAATCTTGTTCTTCTGGCAAATTTCGAGACTGAATTTTTTTTTTTTTTTTTAATGTCGACGAGCATTGACGCCGCATATGTGATGGCGGTGCGCAGATGTGGACTCTTTTCTCCGATGTGTGGATAGCAAACCTCGGTATACAAGAAATGTCTTTATAAAGCTACCTATCACCAGGAATTAGAATCAGCTCAACAATAAGAATTTAGAACTCGGAAGAAACTGCTCATTCCACGCACCCAAATGGCGACCATACTCCGGGGAGCTTGCCGCTGCCTTCCCAGGATCCAGTGACCTTAGTCAAGGCCACCGTAGCTCCAACGTGGCTCCTTCGCACGACAGCGAGTGCTAATGAGACGCAAGACGAAACTACGTGCTCTGTTGTTGTCTTGTTTCTTTCGTAGGAAGCCTAAAGCCGAGATCACACTGCTGATACACATCATACAAACGACAGTATGCAGACATAAGTCATCGTGATATCCGTGGTTCGAAGACCGTGTGCCAAGTTTCTACTTGAACTCGTTGCCACGCGGCATTCGAAGCACTCATGGTGACCTGCGTTAGAATCTATTTGTAGTCTGTATTTTGTATGATGCAGAAACAGTAAGACCCCGGCTTTAGAGTACTATTCTATGAACATTTGGTTGTGAAAATAGCGCTTAAATATTATTGCAGATACTCGAAAATATCTTACGTAAATTATGAAACTAGGGTACCTTATGCGTTTTTATATTACGATACGAAACAAACTTTAATTTTCAAAGCAGTTACATGTGTTGAATGAGTTGCTGCTACACATTACAAAAATACAATGTATTTTTGGCATTATGGCATATTATGGCGTTTGGCCTTGATGTGTGCTTTTCTTTATGGTGATCGATGCGCAGCACGTGCTCCGAATTCAACCGTGGTCACCACCTTGCCTGCTGATGAAACAGACCGAGCTTTCTTCGGAGGTGGTGTGCGGCTTGGAGTGGGCGTTGCTTTCGGGTTAAAAGTGGTGGACCCAGGTTTCGCCCACAGTCATAAATCTGGTACGGGATCTGACCTGAGCGGCTCGAGATTGTCCTTGGCCGAGGTGTAGCGCGTACGCTTTTGGTGCATAGGTGAGCAGTCTTGGAACCCATCTGGCGGACACCTTGTGCATGTCCCGATGTTGTGCCAAGATCCGTTGACCTGTGCGATGATCCGAATTTTTACTCGGCGGTCTGCCATTACCTCATCGCGCACAGGGTAGATGTTTTCTTGCGTGGTCACTTCGGCAAGTCTGCCAAGGCGGGGGGCGTCTTCGAGGCTCTCCCGTTCTCGCCTGAATTCCGCGGCCCCCTTCTTCATCGTGCTGTGGGGTGGGGCATTCTGTCCCAATGTCTCCATCATGTCTTGGTGAATGCCTGACGGAGTTAGGCCCAATTCCGAGACAAATATGCAATCTCCGCAGGTGCCTTCCCGTTCTCCATCTTAGCTCAACTGCGCACATTGGCACCCTGCCGGTGGCCGTCACAAGAAACCGTGTTGTGCGCGTGCGACATTTTTGGAGGTGCGAAATTTAAAAAAAATACTAATATGCTATGATAAAGTTTCATGTCTTTACTCGCACTCCTTCCTTCTGTGTCGGGCAGAGAACTTTTGGGACGTCCCTCGTACTCAAGAGTATGTGAACGATCCGAATGTTTACGGGTGCATCGTACGAAGGTGGGCGCGGGAATCACCCGCTAGAAAGCACAAAAAGCAGCCGCGTGTACTTTTTTTCACCCAGTCTTGATTCTGGGCGCCAATGACGTCACTTAACCAACGCCGTCAGCCTAACGTCACTTAAACACTCGTGTTTGCCACTAAGTGGCGCTCCATTTGAAACAAACTCCATTTACGTTTTTTGCGGTGCCCCTATAATAGCCAATTCACACGACCGAATCGCGATTTTCGTCCGCGGACCGTGTACCACGTGACCAGTACGTCACCGATTCCTGCGATCCGCGCCTCGTCCGCGGAAGCGCGGACTGGTGAAGTCAAGAGCCTTTTCACTCGCGGATTTTCGGCGGGAGATTGACTTGAAAAGCGTTTACTCTGGCAACGGTACAATGTTTCCTTTGTGTTTTTGGACTGTTAAAACAAAAATGCACATGGTTGTGTTTTGTGCTTTCGCTGGTTCATTTTGTCGCGCGATTTTTGGTTCCACGCGTGAAAGAAACTGCAGAAACTTTGTCCGGCTGACGCGATGCAGGTTCTGGTATACTTCTCCGGGTCCATGTCAAGAAGTTTCCGTCAAAACTCGTCTAGCACGCCGCGCTAATTTTTGCACGTCCAATCAGGCTTTCACCGAGCAAGACCTTTCCTGTGGCTGTGGTGGACTAAAGTGTTGTGCACGAGCGCGGATTGCGTGACGGCATCTCCAAACGCCCCTCCGCGAGCCTACGCGAGCCCAGAACTTCATCGCGTATGCCATCGCCGAACCCTTCTCGAGCAGGACCATGCCTGTGTCACTCTCATGCCTTGTGTTATTAAGGCTAGTGGCGCTTCGCGTGAAGCCTATTACGGTGTTTTGTCTCGACCTGTACATAAGAGCGGCGTACGATTCTTTATCGCGATTGCAAACGTCAATTTCTCTCTTGGACAACGATGCGACGGTGCATGCAATGTTGGAGTTTCGCGGCACTGTGGGGTGGCGAACAGGGTTGGTCCGTCCTCGCTGGCGTCTGCTCGTCGTCTCCCTCGTGTGGATGCGCTTGGGAGGCGGACGAATCGAGGACATGTAATCACGTGATCAATCCGTCCGCGGATCTGTCTGTCGTGTGAATCGTCCAGAAGCGACATAATCTGCTCATCATAGAGTTGTTGAACCTAAAATATAGTGTGCACATTTTAGGGCATATGCACCGCTTTCAATTTACCGTCCGAATTGTGAAACACTTGTGAAGGTCAGTATTTGTAAATAATTACTTATTTTTACGTCTGTAGTTCTTCGTGATGGATCGTTGTGATGGTTATTCGTCACGGTTTTCTCACGAAATACACCTAATAAAACGCATTCGGAGCTAAAAACAATCAACAAAAAGAAACAAACAAAAAAGAAAAGACAATTAAGCATATAGCCTATCTCTGTAATAATCCCTGAGGGAACATTGTGGCCTTCGACGAATGCTGCAAAAGGTCGGACGTCTTGATTAAGCCGACACAACGCGAGAAGCATGCATTGTCCCGCCTTAGTGTGACGATACATTGGGAGCCGGAGAAAAACTAGCAGTACATATTTCTATTGTATTCGATACAATGAATCCAAACGCAGCGCAGAAAACTGAAGCCAGCTGTCATAAAGGCCCTATACAACACAAAATCGTCAGTAAAAACAAAAAAAAAATAAAATAAGAACGAGTTTTTTTTTTTTTTTCGCCCGGCCACAAAAAAAGGTTACTATGTTGTTGTGATGAAGACGCCAAAGCTTCTGCGCAAAACAGATATTACTATAAGATTTTGTAATTAGATCTCAATACCATCATTTCCTGTGACGAAACAACATGTTCCTTATTGCAGCAACAGCACCAAAAAAAATCAGGTGTGACGCCGGCAGTTCTGGTCGCCTTCATCGCCCCTTACCTTGTGACAGCGATGGCGTCACGCATAAGTATTATGATTACGTGGTTTGCACGCGACGTCACTGCGTCATGCTGGTGGTCCTTTCTACCCTATCTGTTCTAGCAGCGAGAAACAACTTCGATGGAACGAAATGTATGCTGAAAAAGTTACGCGCTCAGCAGCCACGCCAGCACAATGGCCACGCCACCACAATCAGCACAAGACGTGTATTGCTCCGATAAGAAAGCATATCAAAGTATGCGTTGAAAGTCTTTGTACAAAATACTCCAGTCGCAAAATGGCTCAAGAATGACGTCAATGATTTCACACTGTTGCTGTTGCGCAGGAGTAACGAAGTCTTTCATTGACGTCACATCAGCCGTAGATGTAGCTGCAGCCCACAGCACATCAGCAGCACATCAGCAACTGGAGGATACATTTCCCGCCACCACATTTGCTGTTCTCGGCAATGCGAAGTAGAAATGACTACCATAATGGTACGACGACGTCGCACGCAAGCGAGCCACGTAAACACTCGCGTCGTGACGGTACCACGTGATTAAATTGACATTGTAGGCGATTCAGAAGTTGGATTTGATAATTGCAAAAGGCGCCAAGACCATTTTTTAGGAAACGTTATATCTAGTGCACAACAGCACGGCAGTGAACAATACTTCTTCCGAACATATTGATACACGTATGTGTTTTCAAACCCCAGGGCAGTGAACAATGCACCATCTTTGAACAGAAAATGCATTGTGTTCGCGTCCTTCCAATAAGAAACTGACAGCATGTAAAGAATTTGATATTATTGTCCTGCCTGGGAATCGTAATCCAATCTGAGACAACAACAACACGGTTATGGTCAATTGTTCACCGATATCTGTAAATAACAATAGTACCACGTCCAACCAAACAACCACACCGGCGCATCTTTCCGATCAGAAGCGGGATCCACACGTTTGCTACCCTGACTCAAATAGGTTCTCACCAAGCAGCAGCGAAGGCCCTTGTTGGCCACATGAAACTAGTGGGTCTTCGGGATGATGCAGAACCTGGGACAAGACGTGCTCGAAAGTTCGAGGGCGTCCGCTATTGAAGGTTCAACGTCAGGCACTAGCGAATGGAGCAATGGACTATGACACAACTCTCTGAAGTAACAATAGTTGAAATCCTTCTGAAAGATGGCCGACGGTTACGGTTCTTAAGGCCTAAATAAACGATCGATGATGACTCTTCCGTACGGCTGCGGACAGGTAACCAGAATGTCCTACATGCATGATCTGGAAAGCTAGCACCGGTTCTTAACTTTGTTTACTTTTAGTTTCAGAGCACGGAGGAGGGAGGGGCACAACAAGTTCATGAAACATAAATAATCTCTCATGGTGGGCATCGTGACAGCTGCAGCATGCTTTGCCAGTTGGGAAGTTAAATGCATCTCTCTTTTAATAACGGAAATTTAACCGTCACATCAACATTCATGGCAGGAGGAAGAGGAGAAACTTATGTTTCCATTTCTAATAAATTACTAGGAGGGTTACTGCGAAACTGTAGCTCGCCGAAAAGCACACGAAAGAAAAATTCCGATGACTTGTCTTCTCTGTACGTTAAGACGAGACCACAGAATATGTAGTACAGTATCTTCCGGGCTATCGTCCGCAGACTATACATGTAGAAAAGTTGAAATTTCTGGCTGTGCGGACTATTTACGCGTGCAGACCATACAAGAATTTTGTTTTTCAAGATCGTTCATTATGACCAGACGTGACAAATTTTGTGAATGAAAGGGTATGTTAATGATGATTTTTGTATAATACGAGCTTCTTTGTGAGATAAGAAAGCAGACATGTGTCAAGGTGTGCCGTGTACGAGAAGATTTTTGCGTCGACTAAGCACCAAATGCGGACTATGTACCGTGTGCGGACCATCTAAGCCAAAACTTTAATTTTTGCCCCCAAATTCGCCCTTGCGGATTATACACCGGGTGCGGACTATAGCCCGGAAAATACTGTATGTCGGGACTATCCTTGATTGTAAAGGGATTGTTAAAAGTCTATGCTTGACACACTCATGATGTCCTTGTCGCCTTTAAAACGTCTAAAAAAAACGAACGTCATATTGCCGCGGGCGCAGCTGACCAAGGAGACAGCGCACCCGTGGCCTAACGGTTATCGCGCTTGCCTTACGCGCTGAAGGCCAGGGTTCGATTCCTAGCCGCGGCTACCCATTTTTGTTGACTCTGTAATGTGATGTTCTGGTAAATTCGAGAATCGTCTTGCTGATTCGGGGTTAGGAACTCTACGCCAAATGTTCCAGAAGCCCACGCGTGTACAAAAGGGGCTCTGCGTGGCGAGCCGAGGTAAGTCTCGCCCCAGCGCTCGATCATGCGGTTTCATCGACACCCGCGACGCTCTGCTGTTTTATTCTGTTCCCTTTCTGTTTTGGGCACAAGTTCGCCCCAATAAACGTTTAGTTTCTTCATTTATCACCGCCTCATCAATTGTCATTCGTGACTATATTTACCATGGTCATTTTAGCAAACTGCTCCTTTCGATCGAGTAACTTTGAACGTGGTCGCGCCAAAAATACTGCACAAGCAGAAATATATACTCGTCATCGTCACAAAACAATGGAATTTGTCAGATTTGTTTGTTTATATATATATATATATATAAACAAACAAATCTTTGTTTGTTTATATATATATAAACACACAAAACTTTGTTTGTTTATATATATATATAAACAAACAAATCTGACAAATTTCATTGTTTTGTGACGATGGCGAGTCTCTGCTCCAAGCTTCTCTACGGGAGAGTGGCAGTGGTGAGCGAGCCAGCGAGAGGCCCATATCTACCTATTCTACCCCAGACGCCCAACAAAGACTGGTGCCTGGATCTCCTGCGCAGGCTGAGGCGGATCGCACCATTGTCTCTTGCGGACGATGACGTTTCTGATAGCAGTCATCGCGGTTAACCAGATGCCACGCATCTGGTGTCCCCGCTCAATCGCCCCGTCTCCTCCCAAATTGCAGTCGGGACCCCGCTTTCTCCTTTCCTCGTCGTCCGTTGTCTCGGAGCGCGGCTTCTGTTTTCGGAAAGACTCTCGAGTTGTGCTACGGTGGCTGCGACCTGAAGCGCTTTTTTGTTTCTTCCTTGTCCTCGCCCAAGTCCCAGACGAGGATTCTGTTTTTAGTCGAGTCATGGGCCGTGCCACGGTAACCATAGCGGAGGCATAAAGTCGACTGCGGTGCTGCAGACCCTATTCGTTGTTCTCGTTGCAGCTGCCGTTTATTGTTTTCCCTTGGCTATAGACTCGCTTTCTGATTACGGTGTTTCAGCGTCCGAAAGCAAGAAGAGTAGGTGTGCCGTGCCAAATCCCTCTGGCGACAGGTGACCCGCCCGAATGTTCGGCTGACGAATACCGGAAACAGGAGTCCTGGACGCTGTAGGTGCGGCGCTCAGAAACGCAGAAACGGAGTATTATCTTATGGGCGTGCGTTAAATCGGTGCAACACCTCTGGGGGCTCCTTCGTGTTCTGCTTTAGCTGGAATTATATTTTAACTACCTGGAGTTCCCGAGAAAAGTGAACCGTGTTTTTCGGCTTTGGTAAACAAACTATGCATCGCAAAGGGCTCAAACTCCATAAGAGTGAGACTGAATAGCGGTTGGGATAGAACGCGAAAGTTTGAGATCATGACGTTCCCTGGATAGAAAAGATAATTGAGCAAAATTAAATATTTCTAAGAGTTTACGTCCACCTGAGCCTAATTTCGTCAAAAAAGAACTCGACATTGTGAGCGCTCGTGGGATTTATATCAGTGGAAAACGCTTGTCAGCAAGAAAGAGGATAAAGTTTTCTTTCCTGCTGACAAGTTTTTTTTCTTCGTTTTTAATTAAAATAGTTGTTATAGGCGCCTACAATGTCATTTCTCGTTTCGACAATACTTGGCTTCGGTAAACGTCGGCTCATAAAATTAAAAATCGTCTTTTTTATTTTTTTTTAATCCATGTAAACGCCATGTTCACAAAACTTTTGCCTTCTTTCCCAACCGCTAGTGTTACATTCTCGCGGAGTTTGAGCTTTCTGGGATGCATAGTTTATTTACCTGGGCCCAAAAGAAAAAAAAAAAACACGATTATCATTTTTCGTGAACTCCCTGTAGTATATCACTGACAGCCTTAGAGCCGCCCTCACACTGCTCGTACATCCTACCAAAGACCCGCGGAGTTTCTCCGCAGACACAATTATCTGCGGACACGCCTCGGGCATTTTCGAAGCATGTTTGCTTCGTACATATCTATGCCTAGAACATGTCTGCAGATAGTGTTTGTCTGTGCAATGTGACAAGGCCGCCATACGAGGAACAAACACGTCTTCTTTATGATGCACTAGCAGCGTGACCGCAACTCGAGGAACGCATATACGCCACGAATATGCGGAGAGCAAGTCGTCTGCTTCTTCCGCAGGAGTGGCGGTGACGTCACGCCGAGCTCTGATTGGTTTTGATTGAAAAGATCGTGTGTATAGACCTCAATGCTAGATGCCTCAAGGTTTACCCACTGTTTTTTTTTTTTTTTCAATGCCCCCATAAGAGTTCGGCGTTCTGACATCATCGCAACCCTTGTGCAAGGAGCAGACAAACTTGCGCTCCGCATTGACCTAAACGATTCTTGCATCGCCATTCGTTTTTCTGCGTTATTTTGTTTTGGCTAATAGCACATTTTCATTGGCTGCAGAGTGTTCGAGGCGTGGCTTAGGCGCACGTCCGGGAGCTTCCCTGGCTCGACGACGAACCATTACCCGAAGTGAAGAACCCAGGGGTCCCAGTGGAGGGGGAGAATTGGTAACCGGTAACGAACGGTTTAATTACATGGGGGTCAAACCGCGAGAACAAATGGCGCTCTCAAGCCCCGCTTATATAGGGGTCCGAACGGTTATTACATGGTAGCGATACAGTCGTCAAAATCCGAGAGAACAAATGGAGCTCTCACGCCCCGCCTTATATAGATACAGGCGTCCAAAATCCGAGAGGAACAAATGAGCTCTCATAGCCCAACGCCTTATATTAGGGTTCCGTTTTCCTCCCTCTCTCCCGCCAGGGCCAGCAGGTTGCGACAGGCCACGTGGCTTTGCAGCTGGTTCGTCGCGACGTAGTCAGAAATGAGTCATAGCCAAGGTTCTTCCGCAGTTAGGCCATGCCTCTCTTCCCCTTCCGGAGCGCACGAACACACACAACGCACACACGACAAATACACCGTCCACGTTGTGACGTGCACGGACGCGTTGAGACACTTTTGGGGCAGCCTTCGAGCAGGGTGGGCGTCAGTCCTGAAACACGTCGGGACTCGTTTTGGGACTCGTTTCCGCAGCGTGAAACTCGGAAGAAGGTTGCCGAAGGTTCCATTCTTAACAGCCCCTCCGGGGCCAGGAAACCTCGAATGGCCGGTGGTACAATCGCTGGCCTGAAGAGGTGGGCTTGGAGTAGGGCCTTGAGAAGACGCTGCAAGCACCAAACAAACTCCCAAACCTCTCACAACGGAGGCATCAGCGGAAACGTCCCCCACAACACCACGCCACACCGCAGTCAAACGCTCGGAATTCGCCAAAGACCCGCCAGACTGGATTACGGATTACCAAAATTTGGTACAATTCCGGGTATCGAGACCCCCTGTCGCCAAAAAAACTCATTTTTCCAACGAGGTCACTAAGAACAAAATACAAAAGACAAAATCTCTTCGCAATTTGTGAGGTCCTTTTGGGGTTTCAACGAAGTGCCCCCACTTAGATCCTCATTCCCGTGGATGATGAAGACCTCTGAGATCATCCCTACTATTTTTCGTGATGTCAGAAAAATCTGCTCAACCCATCGGCATTGCCGTTAAATTTGCCTTTCCTTTTTCTTACCCTGAAGTCATAGTGATCGATTTTCACGTGATTTCTAGACGTGAAAATGCGGTCCTTATAGCGCCGATAAAACAATCCGCCTCTTTCATTCCCCGTCACATTGGTCCTAGCAATCTCCTGAGCTGTACAGCGAAACCCTGACACACTAGGGTCGCTCTTCTGCTCGACTGTCAAAGAGACTCTGTCTACTCGTAGCAGAGGACCAAAGTTACGCGACGCCGGAGCTACGAGAGATCTTTCACTGATACCCTCTTCCTCCTCCTTTTTCGACGGCGCGTTGGGACGGCGTACGCTTTCTAGTGCTACGAGGTCAGGCTGTTCTACAACCTGGTCCCTCTCATCCCGGTTTTCTGCCTCCAACTCTGGGAGTGCTTGCTCCCCGTCAGCTGCCTCTGGCTCTGGATCCCTCGTCAACAAAGGGGCGACCTGACGCGATTTGGACCTCGTACACGACTGAACTAGCCCTTTTCCCAGTTGTTGACCCCTTTCGCGCAGCAGGAAATCTGACCGGTTAGAAAACAAATAAGGATACTCCAACGGGACTGTTTGCGAGACAGCCGCCTCTGTCACTAGCTCTCCGAACGGGCCAGTTATCCTTACTGTCGCCATAGGCAGACAGACACTGTGCTTTTCGAGCAGCTGCTTGATCCAAACTACCTTTCCGGTAAAATCGGATGTCGTTACATACGACGGATGAACAACGTCCATCGTCGCTGCACTGTCACGAAGCACCCTGCACGGCTTTCCGTTTACCTGGAGCTCGTGAAGATAGGGACGAAGGAGCTTCAGGTCCTCGTCACTACCGTTCACGTTACGAGAACACCACCCGCGGTTTCTTACATCTGGCCGCTGTGTGTCCCGGCTCCTGACAGTTGTAGCACAGGAACGGCTTCCTTGCCTCGAACTGCCCTGTTGGGCTTTTCCGCGCCTCGTCTCCGTTCGAGTGTTCTGCGCTCTTTTCTGGGACCTTTTGTCCTGCTTCGGGCTTCTCGGGCCCGTTTTCTCGCGAGCCGTTACCCTGTCGGAAGGTCTTGCGCTGATCGCTGCGGCCGGATTCGCTTTCCTCTCCGCTCAGCTTTCTACGCGTTGCGTACTCTTCGGCTAGCTCAGCGGCCCTTTCGACAGAGTCGACTCCCACCCTGTCCTGCACCCAGAGCTTGACTGACTGCGGAATGCTACGAAAGAACTGTTCGAGGCACACACACTCGACTACCTTGTCTCGGCTTTCGTACACTTCCTCGCTCTTCAACCATTCTATCAGGTTGGTTTTAAGCCCGTACGCGAATTCCGAGTAGCCCTCGCTGCTCTTTTTGGATGCGTTTCTAAACCTTTGACGGAACGCCTCGGCAGAAAGGCGGTACCGCTTCAAAAGGCTGGACTTCACCTTGTCGTAGTCGTCCGCGTCTCCAGCACTAAGGCGCGCGACAACCTCTGCAGCCTCAAAGGGCAACAGAGTCAAAAGCCGTTGCGGCCACGTTTCTGGGGCGAAGCTCAACTTCTCACATGTCCTCTCAAAGTTAACTAAGAATAGGCCCACGTCTTCCCCAACTTTAAACGGCTGCATGAGCTTCTTCATTTGATACGACTCGGTCTCACTTGCTCGTACCGGAGCCCCAACTCTACTGTTCTGCGAGTTTAATCGCTGTTGTTCAATTTCGAGCTCTAGCCTTTTCAGCGCTCGCTCCTCTGTCGCTGCAGTCTGTGCTCGTTCCTCTCTCGCTGCAGTCTGCGCTCGTTCCTCTTTCGCTGCAGCCTGTTCCCGCTCTCGTTCCTCTTTCGCTGCAGCCTGTTCTCGCTCCTCTCTTGCTGCAGCTTCACTCTTAGCGTTCTGAAGCAGTTCCCACGCAATTTTAATTTCCTCTGCTTCCGCGCTCTCTGAAATCGCTTTACTGATCTCAGATTTCTTCATCTTTTGCTCCACCTCCACACCCAATTCTTCACATAAACAGAGTAAATCTGTTCTCAGTAACCTCATCAGATCCATGATCGCTGCTCTTTAGCTTTGGCTTTGTTCTAAAACTTGTCGCGAGGTTGTACACAAACCTAGCGCACGAGTCAAACACTAAGGATTCCCAGCAGTTCAAAATTAATTACCCATAATCTGAAGCCTGGCGAATCTCAAAGCAAAGTCCAAACGCTCACCCGCAGATGTAGCACGATGTCGCATGGTCCGATCCCAACCGCTGCCAACCAGTTGTTCGAGGCGGGGCTTAGGCCGCACGTCCGGGAGCTTCCTGGCTCGTGACGACGACCATCCCCGAAGTGAAGAACCCAGGGGTCCAGTGGAGGTGGGAGAATTGGTAACGTAACGAACGGTTTAATTACATGGTAGCGATACAGTCGTCAAAATCCGAGAGAACAAATGGAGCTCTCACGCCCCGCCTTATATAGGGGTCCGTTTTCTCCCTCTCTCTCCGCCAGGGCAGCAGGTGCGACAGCCACGTGCTTTGCAGCTGGGTCCGTCGCGACGTAGTCAGAAATGAGTCATAGCCAAGGTTCTCCGCAGTTAGGCCAGGCCTCTCTCCCCTTCCGGAGCGCACGAACCCACACGCACACACACACACGTCCCGTTGACGTCACGGACGCGTTGAGACACGTTTTGGGCAGCCTTCGACAGGTGGGCGTCAGTCCTGAACACGTCGGGACTCGTTTTGGGACTCGTTTCCGCAGCGTTGAAACTCGGAAGAAGGTTGCCGAAGGTTCCATTCTTAACAAGAGTCATAAGATTCCCGGGGCTCATTACGCCCTGCGTTTCTTAAGTTGGCAGTGACTATGTGGAGAGCAAGTTCGTCTGCTTCTTGGACAGGGGTTGCACCGGCCTCAGAAGGACGCCGAGCTCTGACTGGCTCTGATGGAGGAATAGTGGGTAGACCTCAATGCCAGCTGCCTCAAGGTTTACCCACGATCCTTTCAATCGGCGCCAATCAAAGTTCGCCGTTCTGACGTCACCGCTACCCTTGCTCAAGAAGCAGACGAACGGGCACTCCGCATAACCTCGTTCCATGCTTGAGTTCAGATGCAGCCGACGCTACGAGCTAATGGGACGAATCAACGAGCGTCAGAAGCGCGAGTCACAATAAGACTTTTTTCTGTTTCTGATTGCTTCAGCGATGATATAACAGGTCCGGAAACACGACGAACACCACGATGGTGCACTTTTCTTAGACGCTGTATGATTGGTCCCATCACCCCAGCATCGGCTGAGTCTGGAGTCTGTATAAACGGAGTATAGACCAGACTCTAAAAAAAAGAGCCCGTGCGTCTACTTTCCCGCACAACAACCGGAGAGGCAATCACCGCAACTCACGGAGGCAGCTCAGCAAATGACAATGCCGGAACATATGTTTAGACCAAAAAACGCAGTCCAGTCTGAGTTGTGACATTCAGAGTGCAAAACGTCACGCTTGCATTGCTTAATGTCACAACTCAGACTGCGTATCTTCGTCTAAACATATGTTTCGGCATCGTCATTCGCCATTCGCTGAGCTGCCTCCGTGATTTGCGGTGATTGGATCTCTGAGTGTTGTGCGGGAAAGTAGACGCACGGGATTTTTTTTTTTTTTTTTAGAGTGCAGTGTCCGAAATCCTGTCCCCCAGCGATACAACTGGGAAACAATAATCTCAAACGCAGGCTATTGTTGAGAGAGGGGCTGCGTACGCATAAAACAATATGTTTGCTTGTTGCAGCATTCTTGGCATTCGTGTTGTTCTTGGAGCTTCTTGACAATGCAT
The DNA here is from genome assembly GCA_013358835.2 of Ixodes persulcatus. Classification (NCBI taxonomy): domain Eukaryota; kingdom Metazoa; phylum Arthropoda; class Arachnida; order Ixodida; family Ixodidae; genus Ixodes; species Ixodes persulcatus. Next base: position 876,982 of record JABSTQ010009167.1, on the reverse strand, counting down.
TTCTGACTCTTTTTCACTAAGACATGTGCGAAGGTTGCTAAAGAAACGGAGTTTTGCAAAAAAAAAGCGCAGCCCCCCTACTGTGGCATGGCGTCAGCATAAACAAACGTGGCGGCTCCCATGGAACAGAGCGGACACCGGGTAAGCAGCAAAACCTCTGCTTAGAAGCAGGCTCGTAGCCAGGATTTTGTTTCGGGGGGGGGGGGGGGGGGGGGGGGGCCCGCCATGACAAAATGCTGTATGAGGGGGAGGGGGGAGAGGATGGTCCCAGCAAAATGGAAGATTTCGGGGGGGGCCCGGGCCCCATGGGCCTCTTCCCTGGATACGTGCCTGCTTATAAGTCTTCGGCAGCAGTAAGCGTTTTGTCTGGATTGCTAGACGGCCAGAAAGAAACGTGAAGGTTGTGACTCAGGGAAACGACGCCGTTGTTGCCGCTCTGTTGCCGCAGACGACGTCTCGCAAGAGATTGTTGGCGTTTTCTATCGGACGCACGGCCTGATCAATGATTTTGCGGTCGTTTTATCAGTGAAGGATGGGAGAATACGACGTCGCTTGTTTATAAACAACCGCGTGATTCACTCAAGTTCTCTGCGATAAGAGCCCAATTTCGCATGGCGCGCTCTGAACAATTTGTTCGCTGTACGGTGTCTTTGACGTCAGAAATCTTTCCTCGCGTCATTGGAAGCGTCATGAGCTATCCCAAGAGTTATTCTAAGCGACTTCCGGACCACGTGACCGTGCTTAGACTTTCGCGCAACGACATCGGACAGTTCTTGAAATTTCGAAACGGCACGCTTCTAGCTCCATCGTTACCAGACTATTTTGAAGTTTTACGTGGCGCACCTGTCACACGTTGTTTATGCTGAAGTGCAAGAGTGCAGAGCATCGATGGCGGAGCACAGCGATACCACTGGGTGAGGAACATTCAGGCGCATACGTCAAACGAGACAAACTTTGCTCGTGACGTGACGATGCAAACTTAAAAATATAGCCTGCGCAGCGACTTTGCGCTGAACGTCTTGCTCACGTCCCGTTCAGTTCCACAGCGCAGACTTTGTTTTTCGATCAAAAGGTTTTTCCGGCCTCGTCATTTACATAGCTCATTCCGTATGATTCTAGGGATTGACTTTCCAAGCGCTCTGGGGAAGAGTTGATGCACATGAAAATTTGTACTGAGCGGCATGGTACTCTCAAACAACGGGGAACGGAAAATGATGTTGTTCGAATCGATTCTTTTAGCACATTTGCGAAGAGGTTACATTAAAAAAAAAAATAACTGACTCGCACATTTTGGTTGTAGTTTCCCATAACAAAAATTGCTAGATAAAACGTAATCGCAGTTTCAGAACAGGAATCCTAACTGCATTCCAAGCACCAGTCTTTACAACAACGCTTTCTTTCAAACTGAGCTGCCTCTTTTCCCCCCACGAATCAGGTCACTACCGCAACTCCTTGTAGCGAACCCAACAAAGATCACGGGCTCCTGAAAAGAAAAAAAAATATTTTTTATATATTTGAAATGCAAAAATTCAAAAAACAGATTTTAAAATAACGCAAAAAAAAAGAGACGTACAATGAGGTATTCAATTTGGGCTTCTCCCGCAGCCGCAGAGCTATACGACGAAGGCACGACTAGCGTGCCATCATTCCGTTCCGACTACGCGGCCACAATAATGGTCCCCGGAGAGGGGGGAGGGGACACCCACACACCACCAGCGACGGCCACGCACCCAAGCAGCAGCCCTCAACGACAACGAGGTTCTTCACCCACTGCTGCACGCATGCGTGCACAGGCGACGACGGAGGAGGGTAGGGGGAGACACCCGAGGTCTATCATTCCTCGTCGTCGGCGCATATGCAGCTCGCGGGGGTCTGGCAGCGGCTCGCTTTCCACCGACGCCTATACTTACACGCCGTGCAGGAAAACAACAGACCCCGCTTGCCGAGTCTGAACGCTAGAGATGCGGAGACAAAGAACGGGAAGGAAAGAGGGGCGACGGGGGGTATACACTGAGTTCCGATGCTACGGTTCGTCCCATGAGTGACCCGAACGGTTGTTTCAATTTTTTTTTAATGTGTGTGATGTCGATCGTTGTAGGTTGCGTTGACTTGTCGCCGTCGGTGACCAGGTGTTTGTTGTCAGTAGCTCTGACGCCGTGTTTCCTGAAGGCGAAACGAAGAGAGACTGCGGAGCAGCGTTTTTATGCCGAGCGCAAGTTCGTCTGCTTCTTGCACAGGAGTTGCGGTGACGTCAGAAAGACGCCGAGCTCTGATTGGCTCCGATTGGAAGGATAGTGGGTAGACCTCAAGGCAGCTTGCTTTCAGGTCTACCCACTTTCCTTCATTCAGAGCCAATCAGAGCTCGGCGTCGTTCTGACGTCACCGCAACTTCCGCAAAAAAAAAAAAAAACAGACGAACTTGCGCTCCGCATGCATAGTTCCTTCAAATACGGAAAAGACTGGAAAAACCTATTGGTGTTCTAAAGATGTTCCTTAAGCCTCATTCCCACCGTTCATGAATCATACAAAAGGCACGTCGTTCGCTCCAGACACTGATGCCAGAAAGGTCTGCGGATATATGCCTCAAGCATATGGTCAAAGCATGTTTGCTTGGTAGATATCCGTGTGCTTCAAGCGTGTCTCGAGACAGCTTGTCTCGGTCGCATTTAGGGAGGGAAATGTCACTCAATATAGGCGCAACACACGAACCTATAGACATTCCTTTCTTTTGTAAGTGAAAATTCCCGTTAAACGTGACCACCTGGAAGATAGGTAGAACTTCTAGAGCCCTAAAAAAAGATTCCACTCTTATGCCACATTGGTCTTGAGAAGGAGTGGTACCGTTATTTTTTTGTGCCTTCGGCTGCCGCGGAGAAGAGCCTTGTGCGTGTGGTATTGAATAAAAAAGGTGTTCCACGTCGAGGGAAACTCCATATCTCACTTCCGCGGCATCTTTTTTTTTTTAATATTGGACAATTGTTTTTGATTTGGGGATCAAGAAAGGATCACTCAGGTAGAGTTTGGACAAGCGACTAAATAGACACCTTGGCATGGCACCTCTCCACGATCCCTTCTCAGTAACTACTACGCGAAAGGGGCAGCCCTCTTTGTGAGCTTTAGCGGTGAAAACATTTCCAATTGGTAACATCTGGAGTTGTTGATCTGCTTTCGCAATTGAGTTAAATCCAACCCATTGCAAAGTTGAAGGGCAATAGCTTTTACCTTTTTGGGGCTTAAATCCTCGTATGCAGTTAATTTTTTTTTTTTTTTTGCCTTTTCGAGGTATGCAGCCCTAGGTGCTGCTACAAATCCTTCTTCATTCTATAAAACGAGCAAGCTGAAATTGCTCTGCCTGAAATTGTCTGCAATACAAGAAGCATTCGTCCTCCGTTCATATTCAGGTCCAGCTTTCACCAGAACCTCAACGCAGTCCGCAATGCACCGGGGTCTATCAACTTCGGGAGCTTTAGCACTACTTTAGCACAACCTTAGCACTACTTTAGCACTAATCTAATGCACTCAAACGAAAGTTGATAGTAAGCGGTCGTCCTGTCTTGTTCTACCGCTTGTCGTTTTCCTTCGCGCTTTGCGATCTTTTATCATGTCATTGGGTACAAGAGGAAGAAGCAAAGGGAACTGGGCCCGTGTGATTGGTTTCATCTCAACCCGATGCGCCACTGTCGCATTCTGCATGCGCGTTCGGTGTTTCTCAAATCGAATCGTAATACGAGCTTCATCATTCGCCCAGATCCTTCGAGCGTTCGTCGGGATTGACCGTCTCCGTGTTCTGCAGGAAAGCAAACTTTCAAACTCTTCTTACAGTGTATAGTTAGTGTCGCCGTCAAATTAAGAAGCTTCGTTTCAGCTTCGGTCCGAGCGCGGCCGATGTTGGAGCCGAAGGGTCAATCAAACCGCGAAAGAGGCACAACGTCGTGGCGTGCTCTCTGCAGTTGATAGGACAAGCCGCTATTCGCCGTCTCTCTGTGCGTGCTCCTACGCCGGCTAGTCCTATCAACCATAGAGAGCACGCCATGACGTTGCGCTTTTTTGCGCTGTTTGATTGGCCCTTCGGCTCATAACATCGTCCGCGCTCGGACCGAAGCTGAAACGAAGTATAGTTGCTTCTTCGCCGTTTTTTATTTTTTTTTTTTTATTGGCTAATGTTTTAATTTCATTGGCTGCTTTTAGCGTGATAATAAGATGTTGGGAACTCGCCACGCCACGTGTTTATTCGACTGTCAACAAATATAATTCACTACGCGGCTCTTTTAAAAACAAGGAGCCGGCACTGCCTTGTTTCTGTAACCGCATTTCCGCGACTTCTTCGAAAGGGATCGAGAATTTGAAAAACGAACAAAAACGAAACTAAGAAGACAAACACCAGGATATAAGGTTTTGGCATGAACTTCAAAAAAGCGGACCAAACAACGAAAAGATACCGAAAAAACTGGCACAAAAAAAAGAAAAAAGAAAGACTGGCATTAAGAAAGAGGTTCGGCGGAAGGGGAGCGCGATCTTCGCGCGCGTATATTGGTACCTTTGCAGCCGAGCACAATGCGGACAACGAGGCGAGACCGCGGCGTGTCGCAGCACCAAATAAAGGAAAAACGTACATTTCCGATTATACTTCATTGTTGCGCTTTCTATAAACAAGCGAAGCTCGCGTGTGCTCCGCACATTTTTTTTTTTTTTAATCTTTTGTGATTCGCGCAGCAGGTATACGTGTCTGTAAAGCGTGTTTCTCGAAATCCTCGCGTTTTTATATATAATTTTTTTTTTTTTTGATTGCCGTAGCAAGCCGCCTCGAAACCCCGGCGCCATCCTTTGTGTATAGCTCCGGATCACCGCGAACATTTCGAGAAGTACCCACATCTTGACACCGCTAAGCAGCAAGAAAAAGGGAAAGAAAAAAAAAATGTTACCCGCGCAACTGCACGGTGCAACGAGCATACGTGTCAAAACAATTCTGACTGTCTCAACAATAGCCACCTCTCCACCCTCCAGCTTTCTTTTTCTTTCTCGCTCTTTGTTTTATTTTCGTGAGTAATATTTCACCCCTCGGCAAACAATATCGCGCCAGCAACAGTCAAAGCTGAGAATAAGAGTTCTGACGCATTGTTCTCGGACATGTTGCGAGCGCTGCTGTTAGAAATGCCAACGTGCAAAATGATCATTAGACAATGCCGACTCTCGCAACTCGTACTTTTCTCGGAGCACACCCGGTGCATGCGATTGTATTTGAGGAGGGAATTGTTTAGATCCTCGTTTTATTATTTCAGTTTAGATACGACTTGGTATTTGCTTAATAATTCGATCTTTCGTTGCGAACGACTGCTATACGGACATATGCGAAAGGGTAAGCAAAAAGAATAAACAGCCGCCATCAAAGGTGTAAATACGAGTATGCACAGTCATCACTACGCACTTATACAGCAATGGGAAGATCCTCGTGAATTTAGAAATTGACAACTTGCGCGGAACTCGCAACTTGTAATTCGCAACAGGTGTTTCCTGTCTGGCGTTCATTTTTGCCTGAAAAAGTCACCCTTGTATGGAATCGCGGGAAAAGCTCACATTGTTTTAACTGAACGTTGCTCTCGTGCTGCTTCGAAAAGTCTGCCTTCAGGTATACCGGGCCATCTGACGTCGAGTGCGCAACCGCATAGCAACTCGAAAGTCCCCGGAGAAAAAGGCCGTGCACCAGACAGGATGATGTCACGAGACAAAGACTTATTCTTGACGTTCTTGATACGAAGACACGTTGCCACCACCGTCAATCGTTTGAATCACCATTGTGCGGCACACGTTAAAGGGTAACCCCGATACATTTTCTTGATTTTTAGGTTACGGCTGTTTTTAGTGAAGGACGTGTCCCTGAATTACAAGGTTATAAATGTTTTTTTCTTGCATTGTTTTATGCCTCGTTTAGTTTTGTAGAGATCTTATTTCAAAGCTTTGTTTCGGGAGTCTGCGGTGAAAGCGAAACTACGAGCCCGAGCATGATGGCAACCCTTGTGATCAGCTGCACGGTCTTCGTGCGACGCAAGGTTCGTACCGCGGTATACCGCAAACCGTACGATTGGCATAGTCGCAAGAGTAGTTCCGATCAGTCAGGTAGGGTGCTAAGGCTGTTGCACTGCCTTGCTGCGTAGATACGAAACGTCTGTAACAAATAGTAATATACATCCAGAAAGTTGCCGGCCGAAAAGTGAGTTCGCCACGATCAGCCACGATGAACGCAGGCTCGGTGCAGGCTCAGAACGAGCCGTCACTTATCCTCTGGGAACTACAGTCTTGGTGCTTTGCAATGCACGTTGCAGAAGCGTTGTGAAAGCTAATTGTAAGCTCGAGCTGAGTAGGAACGGACAAAACTATGGCCGCCAGTAGTAGACCGTTTTCGCTTTCACGCTCCGCTTTATGGAAAGCGGAGTCACCATCGCGCATGCGCGACCCGCTCTGGGATTTGAGCGTGAAGCTTCAGCTCCGCTTTCCTTGCCATTTTAGGAAGCGCGTTCCACTCTCATAAAACTTCAGTAGATGGTGTTTTTTCTGGAAAGGAATTCGAAATGGCTGCTCGCCACTTGAAAGCATGCTTGGGAGCGCGTTTGACCGTTATGAACCTCGCTGCACTAAGATGGCTGCGCAGACTTTGTTTGAAACAGCGTCCACAAGAAAACGTTTCACGGTAGTCGAGAACCTCTGGCTGCTTCGGGAAATCGCTGGCTGCAATCCTTTCACGGCCCCTAAACGGTGGGGACAGGTGCTGCCTTGTCTAAGCCAGCGGGCTCGATTTTTCTATGCGAGATGACGACGACGACGTTGAGAGGATGACACACCGTGCCTCAATCTGAGCCCCTGGGCCTCGGTTCCTCGGAGGCGGCAGCTTCTACTTTGGCTGGGCTACCTCCTTGACGCCTGATACTTTGACCCAAGTGGACCCCAGTGAGCAACAGCGCCATCATGTTCCTGGGGCTCCTTCATGCACCGATCGAACGGCGTGCCAGATCCCCATGGCTCGCGGCTCACCCGCCCAACCCGCCTCCACGAAATCTGGACTTCTGCAAATCGGACTGCCATCCTCCCCAATAGCAACAACCCATGTCGTCGTCATCTTGCATGTACATACTCATCACATTATCATGTTCCCTAGACGCGGCACCGCGGGCCTCCATGGTACAGGCTGCTGTCTTTCCGTGGTGCCGCGTCTCTCCAGAGCCAAAAATATAAAGACTAAGACTAAAGCAGTTGGCAAACGGACAGATATTTTGTTAGGTTGCTTTAGGCAGCAAGACAGTGCAAATTGGCGAAAGTGAGTGCTCCATTTATATCTCTACCTTTTTTGTTTTCCGAATGAAATGAGTTTTTTCTTCTTCGTATGCTTCGGTTTGTGATAGGGTACCTTGGTGTTTCTGTACACTGCGCGACATTGTTACCGGGAACAATCAATATCCTGTTTTTATTTTTCACCTTAAATACGAGGGGCTGACATCAACCTATTGGTGTTGAATAAAGCGCTCGTTTGGGGCACTAATCTGAGCGACAAACTTTCAGCTCTTAATAGCTGTCGAAGAAATAAACTGCAAATAAACGCGATTTTATCGTGAGCGCAGTGTATGTATCTGCCTTGGGGATGAGATGAAACCATTTTGCATGGCTACACTTCTTTTCATTTCTTTTGTGTGTTTTTGAAATTGCGTCTTTCGGCTTAAGCTCCTGCCTAGTTTCAGCCTCACCTGTGTTACGGTGTTTTCTTGCAATAGAAGGCCACGCAACACAGGCTACTTTTACAATGCTGAAGTTAACAGAAACACTGTAATTTGATTAGATGCAATATTCACACGCACATCTGAGAAGTAAAAAGGGAGTCTTTAGTAAATGTTTTTTATTAACCTATTTCTAGGTGCCTTTCAGCCTAGTTGGACAAGTATTTCGCTCAGTAAAAAAGCTTGGATATGATTCACTGTGATCCGTTTACGCATTCTAATATTAAAAAAAAAAAAAGAAACATGCCCATGGTCTTCATAGGGTTCATCCAGCTGATAAATTGTGCCGTCTGCGCACATCACTGCCTGGTGCTTCACGACGAGCACCCTCTTGTGACCAGAAAAGTATGGCTTCTGATTCCTTGATGGACGGCATATGGGCGTGCTGTGCGGTCAACAAAACCCCAACAGTTGTCCAGGGGTGCTCCCTTGTCTTTGATGGCCTAATAAAAAGAAGAAAAAGGCACTCTTACAACACGGCAGTATTTAAACACTACCAAAACATGTGATATGCGACTTGTTACTCATATTAGATAAGAGCATTTTGATGGTAGGGTTGTAAAAAAATGTGTATAGTAAATTAAAAAAAAAAATAGTTGTTTCTTAATTTCGCTAAGCTCTGAGGCCGTCAAACTGTGCATTTAAAACGAAACTTCTGAAAAGCGTTCTATTCTACCGCTATTGCTTAGAAGTCCAGTGTGGCGTTTGCTAAATTTTGCATTGTTTATGCCTGTCTGGTTTTCACCAGAAAAAAAACTTGACGTGGAATATTCTTTCGACCGTTTTTGGTAACTCTTTTCAAAACACCGCCGGATAACATATTCGGCCGCCATATTTTGAGCATCGCTTTTAGTGCGAGACTTGTGACTAGAACCGAGTTCATATTCAGCGTTGACGCAGCATTCGTGTCTATAGGAGGTATTCACTGGCCGCCATATTTGAGGTCACTGTTTAGAGCGCATGCTCAGAACGAGCTCGCATTAATAGGCTGCCAAGACCGGCAATCTTGGTGGTGCGAAATGCACGTGGCGAATGAACTGTGGAAGCTCGCGTTCAGCACGCGCTCCGCAGCCGAGCACACAGCTATGGCCGCCAGTGACTACTCCTTATACTTCGTTTCACGGTTCACCTTATGTGCGAGCGAAGACAAAACTGGAAGCGCGAGCACGGAAGCTCCGTGAGTTCAGGCTTTGCTCGAGCGCGCGAGCTGGGGAGAAATGCAAAAAGCGCTGGTCTCGCGCTTCTAGCTTTGGCTTCGCTCGCAGATAAAGTGAAACGAAGTATAATACAATTAGACTCACATCCGCGACAAACAATGACGCAGCTTTCTTGCTCCCTAGATGCTTGGCCAAAATAAGGCGGCCTCAAAGAATAGGGGCAGCATGGCATGCCCTTTTAAAAAGCTGCATTCAAGTCTCTATTATTTTCTAAATCTACCAAGACAATCCAAGGCGAACAGTTCCGGGGGAAAGTTCAACAATTCAGAAATTGCGAACGAATATGAATAAATAAAGTTGAGAGTAATGGTTCCTTTGGTGCGGCTTGCGAGCGCTATGCTCGTGGTCAACTTTCAGTGGCGTTTTTGACAGGAGGGCGCGTGCACAGGTATAATCGGCGTTCAAACACGCGCTCCCGTACATCTGATTGCATAGCCATAGAAGGCCCACAAAAACGCGACGACTTTACCGACACCGTGCTGGTTGCAAAATGATACTCGTTCACTTCGTTTGATTAGGCTCTTTTGTGTTAAATAGAACTCAAATGGAATGGTTTACATTTCACGCGTGGGGCGTACGCTTTACTTCTTGATTCGGCCTCTCTCAAGCTGAAATCAAGGAGAAAAACATCGACGCGTATTGAGTAAGTGCAGCCATCTTGAGATCTAAGCGATCACGCTAAGGACGCTGAGGGCAGTCCGCCCTGCAACTTGTAAAGCGGAGCGCACGCTCACTCCGCTAACTATACGCTAAAAACTCAGAGCGGGCTAAGCATGCGCGATGGGGACGATGCTTCTTCCAGAGCGTAAAGTAGAGCATAGAGGGCTCATAAAAGTGGCCTACTAAAACTACAGATTACAAACACGCTCGTCGTGACTTGTCCTGACCACGACCGGCTCGTGGTTCTGACACTGCCCATGTACACCTTGTTTTTTTTTTTGTGCCGAAACAAAAGTAAAGACGCAAATTATTGGCGTATCAAAAAAGTAACTTTTTACTAGACAGAGCAGCTGTGCTAAAAACAATGGAAACACAAAATTTACACAAACCATGCAGGGTCTCACCTGCGAGCACAGCTCCAGTTTCGCCAGGGTCAACCCCCTATGTTTGTTCATGTCAGCGAGCAGGTGGCCGAACCTCTTGTTGATGTGGCCCACGATGAGGTTCACAATACTGGAGAACACCAACAAGTTCCGTCCAAGCGCTCATCCAAGTTCGAACAGACGGTTGGGATAGGCCAGTCGACAAAGATCCATGCAAAGCGTCTGGCCAGATTGGGAACACCCTGCGCCGATCTGTCGGGTTCTGGGATTTGGAGGCCCACATGCAGAGCAGCCAAGTCCTTCTTTAAGCGGGATTGCCTCCTAAAGGGTTTCTCTTCTACGTTGGCAACATCCAGCAAGCCGCGTTCGGAAAGGAAGCTTTGGCGCTTCATGGCATGAGGGATACAAAACATTGATTCTATGTCTCGCCAGCTTAATCTCGTTAGTAGAAGTCTCCTTCCTTGAGAACCACGGGGATTCATCATGTAGGTGCCTTGCTAGCCTTGAGCAACACTGTACTCGTACTTCACAAAAGGGTGTACTCGGAATGCGCAAACTTCGTCCTTTTCTTTCATTTTAGGGGCGAAGCTCCTTAGGGGCTAGCCATGTCCGTATGTCCGTCCGCCGTCCGGCGTCGGGTGCTCGTGCTCCTGCTCGTGAGCTCACGTGCTCACGTGCTCGTGTAGGGCAAAAAAAAATGGAAAAAAAGATGAAAAAAAAAATTAAAAAGAAAAAGAAGAAAAAAAAAGAGTAGGGGGTTCTGAGATGCTATCCCATCTGTCTTCTTAAAAAAAGAAAAAGAAGAAAACCACACATTCTCCTACTGACATGAATGAAAAGGCTCGGCATGCTGCGGCTCGGCGTCTACGCAGAGAAGCACCACCAGAGCTTCACCCCAAGCAACATCATTCACCACGTGGAGATGCGGTCAATTTTTTTCTACTTCGAATACGTTAATCTGTTTCGTTTTAATTCGAGTGGAGCAGAAGCTACAAGTGCGAGTGCCGCCCTTTCAGCGTCATTGACCAGCACGCGCGCTCGTGCAGTGCAAGTGCCGTTTAGAGCAGCATGCTCATGGTTATACCTTCGGCTTCACTCGCACACCGGGTGGAACGATAATATTTATATTTTATAGCTTAATATGCTTCGGGCGTGTGCCTACTCTTTTGTGTTTATTATTCTCGCCTTCGTTTTTACTACCTTTGCAAACACGCTCCCTTTCACTTTCTTGGTGTTAACGTTGAGTTTTTCTGTCTTACTAGTACTATAAACGTCCACTTGTGGGGCTACGCAAGCGAATTTTTCGAACGCTCTCGAATGAAGAAAAACGGTCTACTAAAACGCGTTTTCGGACCTCCGCTTTCCATTCCGCCGAAGCAGGCCGCGCATGCGCAGTTTGGCACCCTGAGAGCGGAGCGGAAAATGGAAACGGTCTACTAAAACTCTCTAATGAGGTAGAGGGGCTTAGAGCGGTAAACTTTATTCCGTTCACTAGGCAAAAGCGACCCCCACTTGGCTGCCGCCATGTTGTTCAGTTTTGACCACTAGAGACGTGACCGTATCAAATCCTGAGGATTTTACGCAAAACTGAGCCGAGATTTGTATCGCGAACGCTGTAAAAAAACATGATAAACTATTTTTTTCAATACTGTTTGTCCCAGAGATCAGTGTCTAACTCCGATAAAAACACAAAATACAGCACCGCGGCTGACGGCATCTACCAAAGGCATTGCGAAGCTGTCCGAGTTTTTGTCGTAAAAGCACATTATGGACTTAAAACAAACAAAACAAAGCTTATCTCGTCAGTTCTGTTATAACTTATAAACGATCAATAATCAATTATTTGTGCGCGGTACTTCGTTAAACTCTAGACATAACTATAAGGTCTCGTGTCTATAGTGGTCAAAAATGTGCAACATGGCAACGGCCAATTGGGGGTCTCTTTGAGCTGCCAGTTTATCGCTCTGAGGCCCTCTACCTGGTTGCGGCCAGTGAATGCCAACATCGGCACCATGATCCGCTTGAGCGAGCAGGGAGTCAAGACTCTTCGTGCACAATCGCTGAAGAGCACTTACGAGTTACGACCACTAAAACATAACATAACAAGCAGAAGTCATCCGCTGGGACGGCTGAAAACGCAGCAGAAAAACCACGGCGAAAGAAGTTGCAATTCGAACAAGTATCCTCGTCAAAAAAAGGTCAAATTAGTCGTTAGTTGTTTATACAGCAGGAGGTTAGTCTGCCAGAACATAACGACATTGTTACCCACTGTAGATAAGCAATTTAACCAGTGGAGTACGACTGCTAGCCTGGGGTCTTTAACGTGCACCACGCAGTAGTGATACACGACCGCACGCCGGTACGATTCTTATCCAGATCGAAATAGACAGGGGTGGGGATTGAACCCAGGATCTATGGGTTCTGCAGCGCGAGCTTTCGCTATCCTTGTCGAGTACGAACATGACATCGGGGCACAAGGTTGCTCGGCAAACAGCCAACACTCTGAGAAGCGGGTGATAGCAGTTCTTTTTTAATATCGGCGTTAGAGAGTGGATCGCGGTTTCCTATTAGTGTCATATTTTGGTAGTGCTCGTGTTTAGTATCCATAAATCTATATCAGTCATTTGCTATGATTCGACTTATCAATGTTTAATCGATATTTAAAAAAAAAAGAAATACCATCATTAGCTTTTTTGCGGGCACTCAGCGGGTTGGCTGTTTTTCGAGCAACCTTGCGCCGTTTGTAAGGAAGTTTCTTGTTTCGTTACTGCCATATCGTTCGCCTTTTTTTTTTTCGTTTTTTGCCATTTTAGCGGACGATTTCTGCTTGCTATGTTTTAGCGGCCGTCGTTTGAATAAGTGCTTTTCGACGATAGCGCACGAAGATTATTACGGTGTTTTAAGGTTTTAAGGAGTTTTAAGTTTTAAGAGTTTCGTCAGTTATTCGTCGCATGGAGCGAATTATGCGAAGAATAACTAACGAACTTCGCCCGACTTCACGCTCGTTTTTGGCGCGAGGTAGCAGCGACTGTGCTGACCCCGCGCGCAGAGCGAAACCCGCTGGGCAAAATGCGTCGATTTTTCGCAGCTTATTCACCCAGAGATTCACCCCGTGGAATCCAGCCATTAGTAGATCGTATTCTAGTTCTACGCTTTTCTAGCGGGAGCTCTTGCCGTCACTTTGGAGCATGGGTTCAGCACTCGCCCGCTGGGCCCGCTCTTTGCAGCGTGCGATCTACTATACTCTGTTTCACCTTATGATGTACCGCAGGAAAGGCTACAAGCGTGAGCTCCTTGCTCTAGGGCACATCTCGGCGGCACAAGCTCTCGTGCGTAAAGAGCAGCTCCCAACGCTATGAGCTCGCGATTCTAGCCTTCTCTGCGGTACAACATAAGGTGAAACGGAGTATAAAACTCTCTATTGACTCCCTGCTCTCTCAAAAGCGTCGTAGTGCCGAAGGTGGCATTTATTGGCGGCCATAGCTTAGTCCGTTCCTGCTCAGCGCGAGCTTGCGATTAGCTTCCGCGAGGCTTTTGCAACCTGCATTGCACATCACCGAGATTGCAGTTCTTCTCAGAAGCGTTCATCGGGGCAAACACGCTTTTCGGCCGGCAACTTTATGAACATGTGTATTCATTTTTGCTCCAGATGTTTGATATCCGCGAAGCAATGAGTAAAACAGCCGTAGCACCTTACCCGATTGATCGGAACTGCTCTTGCGACTAGGCCAGCTGTACGTCTTGCGGTACCGCAATACCAACTTTGCGACACACGATGGTCATGCTGCTGGTCACGAGGATTGCCATCATATGCGGGTCGGTAGTTTCGGTTTCGCCATAGACCCCCGAAAAAAAACTTTGATATAAGATATCCACAAAACTACACAAAGCATCGAGGGGTAAAAAAAATATAAATAGTATATTACACCTCGTAATTCAGGGAGACTTCTCTCACTAAAAACCGTCGTAACCCTAAAATCGAGAAAATGTACCGGAGTTATGCTTTAAAGTGATACGGATCGTAGTGCATCGCGAACGAAGACAAGGTTTAACAAACACACCAGATTGCTAAAATCAATTTCACCATCTGGCTACATGGCCGCATGCTGAATCGTTATTCTTTCTGCCGGATTGCAGCCTGTGCTTTAGGAATTCTAAGAGTTTAGAACAACATAACGAAGTTCTGCTCGAACCAGAAAACCACGTCAATAAGATGCGTATTATTCCCAGAAGGCATAATGAAATGGGCAAAAATGCATTATCTCTTACAAAAACACAATACCGACGCGCATGACAATGGGACAGCATGATGTCAAAACAACACCGTTGTCCTGGCACAGGTTTCGTTGACACGGACGATTTGTGGCTTTCTCAACGCTGCTCCTTTGTCCAAGATTAATGCACAAAACCCGAAAGAATAGCTTCCTTTCCAGTCTATGGCAATGGCACAGACAGCATTGTGTGTATAGGATGTTTTAACGGGCTTGAGCTCGAGCTCGAGCTCGGTGTAGTCAAAAAAGTGGTCAGAGTATTGTTTTGCGTGTTTAATTTTCGTTTTTTTTTTTTTTCTTTTCAGTCACTCTCTCATCGACCACAAAGTCCCATTGTTCTTTTGTTTGCTCATTCAAACTGCAGTATGCAAAATTTCATCCGATTACAGAAAGCTTTGGCGTGTAGAGGACACACAGAGGTCCTGCGAAGGCGTAGAACAAGGAACATAGAGAAGGTCAACACCTTCTCATAGGCAAACGGAGGGAGGGGGGGGGGGGGGGGGGGCACTGTTTGATTGGTATTGTGAACGAAAAATACGTTCAAAAGTAGAGATTTATGCTTGCAACGCTAATTTCTGGTTCGTGGCGTTGCAAGCACGACCAATGCTGCCACGTGCGCTATGCTTTAAGAAATATATAGACACTTTACACACCTGCCGGAATTACAGCCGCCATTGCCACCTTCTACTTGCCTTACCGAGATGACGAGTCACTCAAGCGGCCACTGACGAGCCTCCACAAAGGCCTGTGCCCGGGTGAAGGACGCAGTACAATCTAAACCAGCAGTAACCCTGTCCTACTGTGTTGACGATGAGGAAAGTAAACGGAACAAGGGGACACAAAAGCCGAAAGTTGGTTAGGAGTTCGTCCAGCGGCCCTATGTTGCGCTTTTTGGACTCCCAGGGCAACCAGGGAGAAAGAAGTGACGTCAACAACGCTGTTTTGATGTCGATTGGTGGAGTCGCTGATGACGAATTTCTGTAGAAGAAAACAAAGAAATAGTGAGCGGAAATCGGTAAGCTAAGATACGTTCATTCACACATACGTCACTTCCTTCTCCCTAGTCGTTGTGGGAGTCCAAAAAGCGCAATTTAGGGCCCCAGGCACAGCTGCTGCAAAGCAACTATTTATGGTATATGAGGGTATTCACTGGCAAGTCCATTGTTTGTTCGTGGTTGCCTTGCGTGAGCCGATGGCGAGCTTCGATAGCGCCTTTATGACGTGTATTCCACGACTGCGAGTCTTGGCATCCTATAGACCTTTCCAGCGGCAGTCTCGAACGAAGCGATTTACAGCGGACGTCCCTGGTTTTGAGAGGGTACGTCAGTGTGGCCCGACTGTGCTGAGCTGTGGGCTTTCTAGTCAGTGGGCTGTGGCAGCCTGCGTAGGCGAAATTCCGGGCGCTGGTGGAGGCTAAATTGCCGCGTTCTATTTTTTATTTTGTGTTCTATGGCGAATAGAATTTCTCGGGGTTTTTAAGAATGCATTGTACTATTTTTTGGAACAAAAACGAAGAAATGAAAGCTGTTTTGGTGAGTCCGAGCGCGACAGAACAAATGAAACTGGAAACTTTGTTTCATTTTATGTTGATCTTTTTACGGCACCGTACACTCAGCCGTGTCAATTTACAAGGGTCTTAGCCATCGAAAATTTTTCACCACACAGGATATCTGAACTGCATGGATATTCCCCACCCACAACATGAAATTCAACGAGTATCATCAATCGAACAACATATATTGTACGTACCCCACGCTGCCGCGTTATCCGAACAGGACTTGAGAAAGGTCTCAAATAACACAGCATGTCCAATATACAGTGTCGACGATCGCCGATAGTCACCTCACGACAATTGGACGGAATCCGGTGTGTTTTGGGGAACATCTAGAAGAGAGCTGTTTTTTTTTGCACAGCTTCAAAGAAAATGAACGAACGTGTCTCGTCCCCACACTCCGGACTCGACCATATCAGCTATTTTTCGCGAAGACCCGGAACGTAGTCGGGAGGACTTTTTGGAGATTATCTAAACGGAAATAATCCTCCAAGAACGTCGAACTGCCTGCGTCGTGGGCTGCTTGACGTTCGCTCTCTTCGTTCGTTTCCTGCGAAGGCCGAGCAGGCTACGAGCCCTGCTTTTCCCTGGTTCTCACAGTGGAAGATAACACACAAAGGGTAAGTAAGCATCCTAAACAGGCAAATAAAGTAGAAACTTCCAAGAAAAGCCAGCGAACTCTGAATGCACAATGCAGGTGGGGAGTCACGCTGACCGGGTTTCCACAGCTCAGGCGGGTGCCAGATATTTCTGACTGATAGGGGTCCCTCGATTCACAAAATGGCGGCGGCCAGAACGCTCTTTTTGGAAAGATCTATACACCAATGCGCGCCTCACACGTTACGACACTGTGGTGGCGCTCGCGTCGGCACGGCAGATGCGCAGACGCAATTCACTTTATGTGAATCTGGCTTCTGCTAAAGCCCCTTCATGTTTTAAAGGAGCTGTGCAACGATATTCAGTTGGAATGTTTTTCACTTTACACGAGCTTATTGACACTGGTGGGACTGAAGTATACTCGCACGCAACACCACTGGCCAAGAAACTCCTTTGTTGCGGTGTAATTTCAAGGACAAAAGCGATCATTTTCAATCAATCTCTCCTTTGCAAAATTTGATGACCTAACGTGGGGACCGCAGTACACCCATATGACGATATTTGAATGCGGTTCATAGATCGGACCCGAGCATTGCGTGGGCACTCGATTTGGGCTCGTGATAATTACTAGCTCGAGAAGCATTCGGGTAGTGGCCCGTGTCCAATCGCTGCAACGACGACAATAGCCGAGCCATAACAATGTCTCGAACTCAGCGCGTGTCCTGAGCTTTGCCAACACCAGCGCGTGGCTATGATCAACATTGGCGGCATATAATCGGTTCCAGGTCACGTGGCCGCTTGTTCTGGCTGCGAGTTGAGGGGGTGAACGCTGCTCGTTTTTCTTTAATTTTTTTCTGGCACTTCTATTGCGTGGGGTGAAAAACTAACGCGTGTTTCATAGGTCATTAATGTCAGGGATCTGTTCTAAGCGGTGTTGGCGCAAAGTACAAAAATTGTTGCATCGCCCTTTAAAGCAGCGTAAGGTGCATCGATGCACGAGGCACGTGCAACGTGCAGCCCTTGGGAAGATCATGGCGGCACAGCGCAGTCACGAGTGGGGCCACCGGAGTGCTATTTTGGTACCTCCGCATGTGGAAAAAATGGTTAATCCAAGCCACTTCGCTCGTAGCGCCGTCTCGGGCGCTACGAGCGAAGTGGTTCGGATTAGCCGCTTTTTATGAAAAACGCGTTTCGTTCTAACGCCAAGCTCGACCGGCACACTGGTCAAGGTCATAGAAACGATAAAACGCCGGACTATATTTATTATACAACCTAGACGTCAGGCGTCACGCACATAAAGTCACCGCGACCTGACTTGTCGTCCCAACGCCATGCGACATCAGGACGACGCCTCGACGTCAACGTCGTCATCGACGTTGAGAACGTGCGTTACACAACATCAAGACTGCGTTCTGACGTCATATTGCGTTGACAACAACGACGATGTCAACGTTGACGTTGATGACGACGATGACAACGTCACGGGACGTCAAGATGACGGCGTCCTTGTCAATGCAACGTCATAAAGATGCTTGGTGTCAGTTCGTTGACGACGTTGTCGACATGACGCAACTCGACCGTCACGAAGACGTCCCGACAGCTTCACGACGTCGACGTCATCGTCTACGACGTCAAGACTTCGTCGTGAATGCGCGTCGACGTTGATGGTGGCGAAGGCGACGACGTTACATGCCGTCAAGGCTTCGCGGTGACGTTGACGTTCACGATGACGTCAGGACGACGTTAACATGACGTCATAGCGATGTTTGGCGTTGCGTGGGGCGTCGACGTCAACGTCGGCATTGACGACCACGTCCACGTCGTCCTGAATGTGACGCGCGACGTCATGACCCCGTTACAACGGTAACTTGATGTCGCGTAACGGCGTCGTCCTCAACACGACGCGATGTCACGACCGCGTCACAAAGGCGACTTGATGTCGCTTAACGGCGTCGTCCTCAACGCGACGTCACGACCGCGTTACAACGGCGACTTGATGTCGCTTAACAGCGTCGTCCTCAACGCGACGTCACGACCGCGTTCGTCGCGACAGTATCCTGGCGTCGCGTAACGTCGTCGACGATGACGTCGTGGCATCGTCGTGTCGTGGTGCTTTGACGTTACCTCTGACGTCAAAATCATAAAAAATACAATATATATCTCCCTTGACCTGTGGCGTTGCTTGATCGCAGCGAAGGTGGCGCTGCGATCTTAAGTGGCTTCAGTGGCTTTAGGGTGCCTACATGTCTGTCTGTGTCAGGGTGAAGACATTCATTGTTGCCCTGAATCTGCCAGCGCGTGACGCTCTGGCGCACTCGGTGCGTGACTTAGGCGGTAAAATGGCGTCTATGCATTAGCCAAAGCTACGCGCTCGAGCTGTGTGACACCAGATTGCGCGCACTTCAAAATGCATAAAAAAAACGATTGGGCGGAAGAATGGAGGGGGGATCGGTGGCCGGAACGCGGTAGCGTGCATGCGCACGTGGAATGGATCGCTCCGCTGTGAGCTCGATGACGGCGGCTCCAAGCCGCGGTGATGCCGTACGCGGCGATGTTCCAAATGACTACGCAGAGATACTGCCTACTCTGCCGACAGGAGAAGCCATGAAATGCGGCCTTGTGCTGCATGCTGATACCCGGGGGCGGCCGTACCATGCAGAAGACTTCGTAGAACCTCTGAACCAGGTGGGAGTTCGAGAAGACGTAGCAGGACTTGGCGCGTTTCAAATGGGGCACGTTTGGCTGCTGAAGCTGCACACGACCACCGCCAAAGAGAAGCTTCTGCGAGAGGGGACCATGCTGGTGAAGGGGCGACCATGCCTGGTCATTGATCCAGAAAAACAAGAGTTGAAGGTAAAAGTCCACTGGGTGGCATTCGACGTTTCTGCAGACGCCCTTCGACGAGCCTTCGAGCCGTACGGGGAGGTCAAGGATGTCACCCGTGAGAAGTGGAGAATCGAGGGCCTGGCAGACGTGGATTCCACTACTGTCATCGTACGCATTGTGCTCCGTGAAGACTTAACCCCGGAGTGCCTGCCGCATCAGCTCCGCCTTTACGGAGGCACGCTGCTGGTTGTTGTCCCCGGACGCGCACCGGTGTGCCTCCGCTGTCGACGCACGGGACACATACGGCGCGACTGTAGAGTGCCGAGGTGCGAGGAGTGTCGAGCCTTCGGGCATGAAGCCTCGGATTGCGTACGGTCGTACGCTCGAGCTGCTGCCAGCAAGGCCATCGACAGCCAGGACAGAAACCTCGTAATGGATGAGGAAGAGGCCGAGGCGGCGGCGACTCCAACCGCAAGGATTTCTTCGCAAGACCCTCAGGCGTCCGGTGAGCAGCAACGCGCGCCGTTAGCGATGCCAAAAGGCCAGGTCACCGTCGTAGCATTGACAGCAGAAAACACTGTTGGTGAAAATGAGCCTAATGCGAAGACCGCCAGTGAGACGACACCGACTGCAAAGGACGCGACTGACGCACTGGACGCCGGAGATGAAACAGTAATGGACTTCGCGGCTGAGGCGGTCAAGCTGCGGCTCAGCGACACGGAGGAGGGAACCGACCAGTCGCTCCAGCAGACTGAGAGTCCCTGGTTGGTAGTGACGAGCAAGAGGGGACGACGCGCTGGCCGCAGCCGTTCTTCGTCTCTTCCCAGGTAGAGCGAGAGCGGAACACTTCCGGTTAAAAGATGGTTGGACGAAAAGTGCATATTTATTCCCTGGACTGTGAACTGTATCTTGCGCAAAAGGCGGTATGCTGATGTAGATGCGCGACCAGTGTGTCACTATTTTAGTCAGGGCATTATTGAGATTAGAGAAGTGTATAAGATTTTGGGAGATGGGCCTGATTGGTTGCCAATCCTATAGACAGACTGGACACATTACGTTCATGTCAATCAGTCTGCGTCAGTCGTAATTCAGCTTGCCCTCTTTTTATAAGTGTGTCTGAAAGTGTATTTTTTGTGAATGAATAATGCCTGACAATAAAGAAAAAAAAAAAAGGATCGGTGGCCGAGTGGGTTAGCGCACACTAGCTTGGAGCACGTGGAGCGAAAACTCGCGCTGCAGAACCCAGGGATCCAGGGTTCAATCCCCACCCCTGCCCGTTTCGATCTGGATGAGCATCATACCGGCGTGCGGTCGTGTATCACTACTGAATGGTGCACGTTAAAGACCCCAGGCTAGCGGTTGTACTGCACTGGCTAAATTGCTCATCTACAGCGAGTGACTCGTCGCAACATTAAAAATGGCTGACCAACGACTCGCTGTATAAATATCCACACAACCCCAATTATTATTAATAATGGCTCAGATGTCACCACTCAAGCAAAAGCGCGCGTGTGTATGAAGTCACTCTAATACCCCATTCACACGGCAGCGTAAAGGTACCTTTAGCTTAGGCCCTTAGCTAAAGGTACCTGTAGTAAACGGCGTTCTTGATCACACGATAAATAAACGGAGCCCTTTAGGTTGATGTCGATTGCATTCCAGCTTAACCGCGAGAGGAGCACGTGATAAATAAGTATTCCTCGAAATCGGTTTGACGCGAAGTGTTTTTTATTAATGGATGTGAAATATTATTTCTGTCTGCTTTTGCGGCACTTTACTTTTTTCTCTAAGTCTAAGGGCGCACGTAAATGAGTCTTGCTTTAAAACGTCTTACCCGTCTGGCCACACTGGCCCAAAATCATCTGCGTTTACGAGTTTGCATTGCGAGGTGGGCGACCTTTTTATGTTTACCAGCTCCATTTTCTTGCAAAGTTCTCACTGAAGTAGCTAAATAGAGCCCGGCAGAAATGAACCGCGACAGAGTCTCACGGTTACGCCAGTCACGCGATCGAAAGGGATGGACGACGACGAAGATAAAGGGTCCTGGGCGGGAGAGTCGGGCGACTCGTCTACAACCTCGAAAAAGAGCTTGCGGTGGTTCATCGAGTTCGGGTTCGTTGCAGACATTGTTTTCCACGTGCCGCCGCTGCTACCTGCTAGCTAGAGTATACGTGCCTCGTTAATGTATTATTCCATCACTTTTGTGCTTGCAATCATTTCATAATTTGATACTTATATATATTCAATTTGTTATGATGTATTAAACAAGATATATTTATATATCTGTGATATTAGTTTGAGTTTGTGGGTCCGAGGCTACTCCCTGTAGCTGTAAAGGGAGCTTGGCGAGCTCCGTTTAACACAGGACCTCCCTTAGCGAAAGGGACCTTTATGCGCCGTGTGATCACGATCTCCAGATCCCTTTACAATAGGTACCTTTTCTAAAGGTACCTTTACGCTGCCGTGTGATTTAGGTATAATACCCCATTCACACGGTCAACATAAAGGTACCTTTAAAGGGGCCATGAAACGAATTTTGGGCTGGGATAAATGATTTTAAATTTGGACTTTACTAATCGCATATAGTTTAGTTGGCCAAAAGGAAGAGGGTAGAAAATCAAAAGCCAGCTTTTCGGTACGAACATTTGAAAATATAGCGGACTATTTTGTACCGTCTTTCCTTCGAAAGCTCTCCGCCTTTTCACTATGATACATCCGCGGTTCCCAAAGCGCGTCAGCGGTGCCAACCTGACGTCAGCCGAGCCGAGCTCACGCATTGGACACGAGAACTGCGTCAGTCGGACGTATGCGCTCGTCAACAATCAATCCGTCGACGAATATTTAGATTCGCGTTCGTGGCCAATGAGTGCCCTGACGGAACTTATCGTCACTGGCGAATGACAAGTTCTATGGTGTGCATAAAAAGCACGGTGAAAGCTAGGAGTCATCGCACCGGTGCCGAAGAATGTCACGACGACGGGATTTCACAATTCGCATTTGAGTTGAGGATTAAAGCTAAGGAGGAAGATGTAGGAAAATCGTTTCATGACCCCTTTAAAATAAGTCCCTTTGCTATCGGCGAATCAGCCCGTGCTCTTTGGTCGCGAGCACACGCCACGCGCGGAAGGTCGTTCGTTGATTGACCGCAGATAATAAAGGTCCCTTAACTAAATGTAGCTGAACTCCATGGGACGAATATGCTGCGAATAACCGACGAATTTTGGCCGGCGGCTTTTGCTCTGCGCGTGGAATCAACACAGTGGCTGCTACGTCGCGCGCAAAACGAACGTGCCGTCGGGCGGCGTTCGCCAGTTATTCGTCACATAATTCGTTCCATGGAGTTCAGCCTTTACGGTAGTGTAGGCTCTGGGTCGTGTGAATGGGGTATAAAGGACCCTACGCACATTCGCGTTTGACAGCGTTTGAGTGCGTTTGACTGCGTTGCGTCGCGAAACGAAAGCGAGTCATCGGCACTTCTGTGCTTCATATGAAGCGTAGAATCCAAATAGAGGAATAGCTTGGCACGCGACATAAGCAGCAGGGATGTCCTGGTTTCTCGCAGCCGCAACGCAGTCAAACGCACTCAAACGCTCTCAAACGTTAATGTGCGTAGGGGCCTTTAGTGGCTTGGTTCCACCTGATCGCTTTCCACATTTTGAGGTGCAACTGAAAGCGTGAGTGGAGCCTGTAGCTCGTCCCACTCGTACCTTCTAGTACACTCGTGGGGCCCTATGTGGCGCTTCTTGGACTCCCACGGCGATTAGGTAGAAGGAAGTGACGTCAACAAGGTAGCAAACGCAGATTGGATGATGATTGGTGAGAGTCGCTGATGACGAATTTCCGCAGAAGAAAACAAAGCTCACTTTTTCTTTGTTTTCTTCTGCGGACATTCGTCATCAGCGAATCTCACCAATCAACATCCAATCTGCGTTTGCTGCCTTGTTGACGTCACTTCCTTCTCCCTAGTCGCCGTGGGAGTCCTAAAAACGCAACATAGGACCCTAGTAAAAACATATCCAAATGCGCTTCTCTTGACAACATGGCTCAGGTTCGGTTATGTTAGGTATGAACAGTTTTGTCAAGAAAAACATGGTTATTGTAAAAATAATCTTTCAAAACACCCTATTCACGGATTGCTGTTCAGTTTCTTAGACGTTACTCGCAAAAAAGAAGTGAATGCAATTACAATTGACTACTTCCACAAATCCGTCACCTCGCGCGTTGCATTCTGGGAACCTCGGGGTCTGGGGCGGAGCGCGTATGGATTTTGCCTCCTACTGACTCCCGCAATGCATAACGTTGCATTGCGCCTCAATGAGGCGCTTCGAGCTATGGAATAAGTTTGTTACTTTCGGCTAAAAGTATTAAATTAAATTATTTCATTGCCCAAATACAAATACTGCTCAAATACAATTTTGGGCACTGTTCTTCGCAACCAAATGCGATGTATTATGCACTCTTCGGTTTGAGAGTCATGTGGAAAGAGCATGAAACTTGCCGCGCTTTTTTCATAATAAACATGGACGAAACAAAACGAAAGAGTAGAGCAAGGAACGAACGGGGTGGGCACAATTATTGCATTTTTGGTTGGACGATTTATTTCTTAGACGTCGCATTAACGACATGTTTTGAAACGTGTCTAATGCTGCAACCGAGCCTTTCACATTAAACTCGTACTGAATACATTGTGTTTCTTGACGTTGTGCCCACCTCTCTTATGACATTTTTAATTTTTAGAGCTGCAGCTTTCTTTTAAGAGCTTAATTCTTGGTATTTATAGACCCTACTCTTTATTTGGCCACGGTATTACTTTGTTTTTACAAATTTATATTTAAGTCAAAGGTTATGAAAACCAAATGAATTTGTAACAATATTTGAAGATGATCAAACGCTCTCGTTGTATTTGTATCCTATATAACACCTTTTTAGAAGGTGTAGTTGGGTTTGCAATTAAATACATTTTTGTCAAAGCATCTTGTATTTGTATTTCGGTACATTTTGTTTTAATTATTTAACCCATCCTTGTTGTTTAATAAATGTATTCAAGTGATATTAAAATTACTCCAAAACGTAATCAATCACAAGTAGTTTGATTACATTACCGTACACGTCTGGATACCACATCATTTCGTCATCGCGTCCAGAGAATTGACGAAACCGTGACCGAAGTCTGCTAGAGATCCTTAATCAACGATCATCCGACTGTGACGTCACTGTGGTAGTCTTTCGAATGTCCAGACGAACGAAAGGAAGAACCGATGGACGTTGCGGACTCTGTACCTTCTTATTTTGGGATGCCCTTGAGTCCCTTATTCTTCAAACAAAAGGAACCGGAGCTACTAAATAAAGCTTCTACCCTAGACCACCCTATAATCGAAAAACGCGTTACTTAAATATATAACAAATATGCCTTTGGTGTTCTTTTAACACGGAGATAAAAAGTCGAAACAATGTTCAAACTTAAAAAAAAAATATATATATATTTTTTTTTTGCTTTACTATTGCGTTGCTCAGAGGCGAGACAGCGCGTGGCAGCGCTCAAGCCTCTTTTGCCGGCCTCCATCGAACAGCGACGTGCTTTGAAAGAAAGGGGACGACAAAGGACGTCTTTTGAAATACAGCTCGCAGAAAGCTTTTTTGAGTCGCCAAGCTGGCGAGACCCGTTCGTTGGACAATTTCTCTTGTGTCCCCGGAGCCGACAATGGGCCGTTGAAAAGAGGACTGATTCTCTTCGGGAGGGGAAGTAATGAAGACTTGATTGTCGGGATAATAACATCACGCGCCCAGAGGCGCGAACATGAGTGTGCCAGGCGCTCTTGTTCCTACAACCGCCGCCCTCTCATCTCATTTTTATCTTTCATTTTAATTTTTTTTTCTCCGTTTTGGGGTGGGGTAAGCCTTTTATTAGCGTAACACTTCATTTTCTTTATTCTATACGATCGACTGCCCACCCCTTCCTTGGCGCTTCCCTCGGCAACGTGAAAGAAGATTATTTTCACTTCAGTACGTGAAAGCATAGAAACGCGATCAGAACCAAACACATACACACACCCGAAATTTATAGTGTAAACAAAAAAAAAACAGAAAAAAGAAACAAAGTTCGCAAGAAAAACAAAATAACTAGCAAGAATAAAAAAAACAGAGGGTTCGTTGTGTAGTTTATATAGAGTCGTTAATTTAGTTTTCGCCCCTCACTGTCTTTTGAGCGTGAACAGAGTTCGCTTGTCTTTTCTCTGAAACTAGAGGCTGCTCATTCCGGTTAATAGATTTGGTTTATAACTTGATTTTCTTTTTTTTTTTTCTTTTGCTCTATTTTTAAACTTACAAAAAGAAGCCAATAAAAACACCGGAACAGCGACAAGAGGAAAAAAGCCACAGAAGCTAGGAAAGCTACATCTAGCGAGGCTCAACTTTAGTTTTTCTAACCGACACGCGGCGAAAAGAGTTTTTTTTTTTTTTTTTACTACCCCACTCTTCTCCTATTTGTATTTTGCTCCACTTCCATGTTTAAAAAAAGAAGAATGAAGTTTACTAATAGTCCAAGGAGAAACGGAGCTCCTCAGTGATCCCATCTGGTTTCAACCAAGGCTGGCAACAACTTGCGTGCCAACAATTGATGATTCTCTTTTATTGGTTCATTTAGACACCAATATACGAACGGTATACCCCAGCGTTTAGGTTCTCCTACATGGCAAGGATACTATATGTGACATCTCCGAGGATAGGGTGTAGGAAAAAATGGCCCCGGAAAAAATGGCCCCCCCCCCAAAAAAAAGAGGCCCAGGAAGAAAAGGCCCGTGTAAGAATGGCCCCCAACTGCCAAGTAGAAAGTAGGAAAACAAAATGGCCCGAAGGAGTAAGAAAACAATATTTCCCGTGGGACTCATTTTAAAACGGGAGATAAACTCGCAAATTTCCCCATCAGAGTAATCGCATTCTGATTTAAGGTGCTGTCATTTTTTTTTTTTTTTGCAATAAAAAGAAGCAGGGAGATGCACTTTAACAAACTGGCGTAAACACGCCCAGTGCATGCAGAAACGTTAGAATAAGGTGGTATGGCCGACAGCACGGAGGAAGTCCTCAATTGTTGTCATCTCAGTGGCATACTCCTCTCAGAGGTTTTTAAGACGACGTTGCATTTCCAAGAGCGCTGACTTGCTCTTCTGTGGGGAAGCGCCGACTCGGTCTTGGGTCATCTGTATGGTTACGGTCGATTTCTTTGAAGGTAAAGCGTCGATGGCCTTCTGCAGTTGGACGTCTCATGGTTGCAACCGGCGCAATGCTTACAGATCTATGCCACGCTTCACGCCAGTGCGTCGATGTGCATCCCCATTTTTGTTCGTTGTTGCTGTTAATGTTCTTTCATCACAAACTAATTTAGAAAACAATTGCAGCAATTCAAATACGAATGCGATTAGTGTGTTAATGGAAAGTTTCAAGCTAAAAGAGACGGTCTAACGATTTCTGTACCTCGCGTAAATGCCACTTAGAATGACTCGCTGGCGTTTATAACCTGTGAAACACACATTAGTTTTTCACCTTGTGCAGTGGTATTCGCAACAAAATAATGAATGGAAAACGAGCAGCGTTCTCCCCCTCAACTCGCAGCCAGAACAAGCGGTCACGCGATCTGGATCCGAATATATATGCCGCCTATATTTATTACAGCCACGCGCTGAGGTTGGAAAAGCAAAGCACACGCGCTGAGTTCCAGACCTTGTTAGGGTTCGGCTCCTGTCGTCGTAGGAGCGATTGGGCACGAGTTACTACCCGAACGTTTGACGAGCTATAGACTATCGCGAGCCGAAATCAAGTGCTCACGCGCAATAATCAGGTCCAATCTATGAGCCGCACTCAAATATCGTAACTGACGGAGTATATATCGTCACTGGGGGAGACTGCGACCTTCAAACGACGTCATCAAGCTTTGATAAAGAGATTTAAAACAAAACGCCTGCTTTCATTCTTGAAATTACACAGCGACAAGGAGGTTTCTTGGTCAATGGCGTGGCGTGCGACTATACGTGGGTCCCACAGTCTCTCGAGTGTTAGTAAGCTCGTGTGAAGTGAAAAACATTCCAACTGAATATCGTGGCATCGCCCATTTAATACCCTTCATATCAAAATGGGTTCCGTTGAAAATATTTTTTTTTGCCCTTTGGGATAATTTTTTATTACTTGACACTTGGAACAATTCTTTACTGGCTCATTTTTTTTTTTCCGGTGCCTTGTTTTCCAAAGACATTTCTTTGAGGAGCCTTTTTTTTTTTCGGGGAAATGTTTTACCGCGGTTTTACTGTCCCGGTTGTGGCAGGGGAAACTGAAACTACGCTTTGCCTTTGTCTGAAAAGCCGAAAATCACTATGCGCGCATGGTCAAAGCCATGGAAGATACTGATTCAGCTTGCCAGATCGTGCAATCAAATTATGTTTTAAAGTTAAAAGCTCGCGCCCCATAACTGTAACTTCCATCTGTCCTTATTGTGGTCAAACTACGAATAAACAAAAGCAAGGTCGTACACTGAACTAGTCGGTATCGATGAAACATGACGAAAACGGTACACAAACTGAAACATAAACGAACCTCCTTGTTTTGTCAGTGACAACTGCGTCCGGTGTATGTTCCTCCGCCTAGTCTCCTGTCTTGGGCACGGTTTTTTGGTATGCCTTGAACAAATAGCTGTTTGCAAAGAAGACCGCGTTCGCCCAAGTTAAAGTCACTAGTACCTGAGAAAGTAGCACCAAGCCATTTTCGTCCATGTAACAAGTAGTTTCTCCTTGATCTCTCCATTCTTGGTGAGTCGATTCATTCGCGGTGACAGGTTGCGATATAAAGGTAGTTCCTGTATACCGACATTTTAATATCCATAACGAAACAAGTTCACATCTTCGCAACGCCACCACACGCGGCGTCGGTGCTTGGCGACATTGAAAAATAATCGTATAAGAAATCTGTGGAAATAATCATAAAGGCTATTAGTACGATGGCGATCCAAAGCGATTTTGGCGTGGCTTGCTCAGCATGACCCTTTCGACACTTCGAAGATTTGAAAGGACCGAAATGGCTATTTCCAGGACAACTGAAACAGGTCAGCCAACCGCCTTGCGAGGTTTCGGTCACCTGTATGTCTGGTTCTCTTTGTGTCCTGCTATTAGGCAAAGAAGGCAATGGCGCTACTTTCCGATCTTGTGTCTTCAACCCATGCAAGGTGTGGGCACCGCGCCAGCGCAGAAACGAGATGCACGTGAAGTAAAGCTTCGACGCACGCACCTCACTTCGTTCAGTCAATATACGATGTGACTATTAGCTTCAAAACAGACTACTGAGGGCGTCCAGGCCCCGACTGCTCCCAAGCCAAAGTTCGAAAACAAAACAGCCATATTGGAAGCGGGCGCAGACCAGTGGGGAAGGTGGGAGCGGGGACCCTATATCACTCACTCGAGACCTTATCTCGGCAGACGCAACTCGACCGCGGGGCTTCGAGAGGCAAAACACAGGAAGAACCGTCGCTGGACCCTGCCTGCCTGCCTCTCCACCCGCGCGGCCAGCAGGAGGTATACAAGAGCTACTTCGCGCCCTGTAGAAAGCGAATCAAGGCTATCCTCTACAAAAGTGCGTGCCATTTGTAGACGCTGAAAGCTGAAGAAACGCGGAGCGTGCCAAGTCCCAAACAGATTGGTATCGCTCTCCAGCCACTCACATTTCAGCATCAGCCGGAAAGCTAGAACGCCGAAGGGCCAATCACGAAGCGCGTTAACAAAATAAGCAACGCCCTATATGTCTTAAGCTCTCAACGACTACATCTGCTGCGCCAATCGTACGGGTCTGCTATGGTTTGATCAAATACTTCAAGCATGTATCGGATACGAGGACTGCGCCATCGTTCTGCGTGATCGAGGATTCAATAGACATCCTGCAAACTCGAGCCGATCCTAGCGGCGTAGTGCAGTACAAAACATCTCGGGAAACCTTTTAACCGCTAAGTTTCGGTTGCGACCTGCCGACCTCACTTCACGACATCCCATCACGACCAGTGCTTGCGTTTTCAAATATGTGACTTTCTTTAAATTTATAATCTTGCGAGGAGTATGCCACTGGGAAGGTAAACACAGGACTACAATAGTATACGAATGAAAGGCCGGTCACCCAGTTCCATCGTCTCCTCAATGTTCTATAGGCTCCTTAAATGATCCGTGAGCAGGAAGTGTCATGCTGCAGTCTGCAGAGCGGTATAGCCAGACAGCCAGAAAGGTATGAGACGCGGCCGGCCGTACTCCCACTTCCTGCTAATCCTAAGCAGGTCCTTACGACCGCTGGAGGTCCGTGGTTCAACGGAGGCTCTCCCAAAGATGAACGGGTGCAGTGCAAGCGAGCGCTAGTTTTATGTTCTAGCTGTGCTGAGATGCACTACTTCGTCAACGCGGCAATCGAAGCCGATTCCATTTCCCTCCTCTCCATGGCCAAACGGGTTCCATAATGCAAGGCGCGCAGTGCTGCATGCAGGGATTTATGGAAGAAGTCTCTTACGCGCTTCGTACCCGACAAATGGCGACCACCAATGTTGTTTGAAAGGGTTTTGCAAAGGGACTACAAGCGGAGCTGCTGGTGGTATACGTTACTTGTTCATTGACTATACAACACTCTAAACAAAGTCCGCGAGTTAAGTTTTCTGTAGTAAAATGAGACAGCCAATCACGACGAACAACAGAAGGATTCCAGCCAGTGGCGCTCAGAGTACGATTAGAGAAAAAGAAACGCTGTGAAATGCGCAGGGACAATGCATCAAGTTTCACTTGTTCACTGTCCCTGCGAGCATCGCCCTTTTCAGGGGTAATCATTGTAATCCGCTGGAATCCTATTGTTCGCCGTTATTAGCTGTCTCATTGTTCTGCGGGGAAGTAAACTAATAGACGTGTTTTAGTGTGTCCCAGCCGGTTAGATAATGGGAATGCGCCAAGTAAACACCGCCATGTTCCAACCACGGCGTGGAATCGCCCCGCGGACCAATCGGGAGAGGCAATAGCCATGACGAGTTGTGTGACGTCAGCGCGACGTGCGCCTCAGTAGCGGACTATTTGCACATCGCGGAAGAACAGTGGCTGGTGGTAATGAGGGTCTGGGAGGATTTTCTGGCGCATTCTCAACTTGTGCCTAACACTCCGTAGCTTTATTTATTAGAGAAAGAACTACAATTATACCTGTTTTCACCTCAAGAAACTTAGTAAAACTCTGGCTCCTCTCGAATCATTACTAATTTCCCCCTTTATGAGGATAATTAAGCTATACGTAGTTGAATTTGTGATTAGATATATGTTATCTTATCAAGACGTGCACCTTCCAAACGCCAATATCATCGCTTTTCCCTCCGACAACCAAATATCGTGAGAACTATACTTCGCGCCGCATAGGGACAATGCGCAAAACTTGTTTTGTTTTTTCTTGAGGTTAAAACGGGTATAGCTCTGTGCAGGGATTAATAATTTTGAACCGATTACTAATGAAAGGTTACGGTTTAGTTGGTTAAACTTGTTTAGTTATACACAGCTTTGGTTATAATAACACGTCCGCGTTCTTTGCTTTACGAATGGTTTCTCGTCAATTTTGAAACTAATTGACAAGGTGAGACTCTGCTTCCAATTTCGCAGTTGACACGTCGGGCACCGCAGATTCCTTCCATGCTTTATTTTTCTGTTTTTGTGGCACAAGCGAACCCAGGATTCCTAGGTTGTGCAGCCCGATCTTTCGCTCCACGACCTCAGAGCTGGGGCCCTAACCTGGAAACTTGGCGAGAAAGTCGGCGAGAAATCTGGTGGTCGTGATTGGCCAACGCCGCACTTGACCTTGCGCCGGCCAATCGTGGCCGCCGGATTTCTCGCCGACTTTTTCGCCAAGTGTCCAGAGGCCCTAAACTGGACGCTTGGCGAAAGCGACGGCGAGAAATCTGGCGGCCGCGATTGGCCAACGCCACACTTGACCTTGGTGCCGGCCAATCATAGCCGCTGAATTTCTCGCCGACGTTTCCGCCAAGTGTCCAGATTAGGGCCCCAGGTTAGGGCTTTGGTGTGTTCTACCTGGCACCCGTGGAATCGCAGGCAAAATTGCACCATGTGAACCAGGCTTTCAGCACGATTCACATGGCGCGATTTAAACTGCAATTTCGCAGTTGCGACGTTGAGCACCCCAGCTTCCAGCATGTTATTTTTAACGAACGAGCGACGTTGCAACTGCGAACTCGCGGGTAAAATCACGTCATTTAAATCGGGCTTTACACTGCAATTCGCTGTTTAGCTATAATTAGTATTATGTGTTTTCAAAGTTTAGTTTGCTCCAAATTCGGAGGTTTTTTTTTTGGGTGTTTATTTTTTACCAAACTTTTGAAGCTTATCGGAGGTTTTTTT
Organism: Ixodes persulcatus; assembly: GCA_013358835.2. Lineage (NCBI taxonomy): Eukaryota > Metazoa > Arthropoda > Arachnida > Ixodida > Ixodidae > Ixodes > Ixodes persulcatus. The sequence continues at coordinate 845,315 of JABSTQ010009167.1, read as the reverse complement.
TCTTTTCTTTTTTTTTTAATATAAAATTGATTTTTGTTATGTTTTTATTCAAAAAAATAATATTCGAGTGTAAACGTGTGCTGGATTGAGAAGAACGAGCTTGCATCAATTAAATTTCTTCAGCTGAATTTGGCGTTCGCGCCATTGACATTGACAGTACTTATTTGTCCCACGACCGAAGTTGCAAACAGGTGTTGCCTCGATAAACGTCGAAACCTTAAAACAATAAACTCCCAGAGGAAGTCGCTAGGAAGCTCGTGCTCATCCCATCTTATCCATCGACCTGCTCTGCGGCTGTCCGCCCCCTCTTCCCCCTTCTATGAAATCTCTATAGTCCACAGCTTTCAGTCTAACGAAGACACAATCCTCTAAGAAGCACAAATAGCATGACTCAAGCTGGAAACCGGAACAGTAGCTTTCGTCGTGACCCGAAAGGCTTGTTGTCTTGATGAACTTTGACGAGATAAGCGACTGTCAATGGTTCGAGATTTGAAAGAAAACAGGGGTGACATTTTTTTCGAGATCATTAGCCTGTGTGATGTCCAATTGTAAAATACGACGAAAATAATCCCTGGAGAAGGGAAACAAAAGGAACAAAGGACAAACACAAATCTCCAATTTTTTCGGTCGCTCACCAGTCACCTAGCTGCGTTTGGAGATTTGTGTTTGTCCTTTGTCCCTCTTGTTTCCCTTCTCCAGGGATTATTTTCGTCATTCTTGTCCAGCTCGCTTGCACCTTTGCTTTTAATTGCATTATAATTGTAACCTTAAATTGCAAGCTTCACCCTTGTTGGTGTTAGACTGGTGGCAGCTGATAAAACCCGTTTGCTCTACTGACGTCTAACCCCTGGTTAGCTCAGTTGGCAGAGCGCTCCACCTGTAATGGAGAGGTCCCGGGTTCGATACCCGGACCAGGCGAATTTTTTCGGTCGCTCACCAGTCACCTAGCTGTGTTTGGAGATTTGTGTTTGTCCTTTGTCCCTCTTGTTTCCCTTCTCCAGGGATTATTTTCGTCATTCTTGTAAAGCTCGCTTGCACCTTTGCATTATAATTGTAAAATACGTTTGTTTTTGTTTTTTTGTTTTTTGGAGGGGGGGGGGGGAGAGGGGGGGGGGGTTTGGAGTTTTTCGGATTTATCCGAAAATACGGAACACTAGCCATAATGGATGACTAAAAGGGGCGGGGGGGGGGGGTCACCGCGTTTTGGCAAAGCGAATATCAGGTGGACAACCGATGAACTTCGCCCGGAGGCACGTTCGCTTTGCTTGCGGCGTCAACATCCACTGTTCTTCTGACATGGAGGCGCCCAGCGAGCGCCTTCGGGCAAATGCGTCACTTGATAGAAGCATATTCGGTCCATGGAGTCCAGCATTGTCGCCGAAAATCGTAACACTGACCGCCAAAGCCCCCTCTGCTCTACGTGTGCCTCAAGACTTTCTTATCGGACCGCAAAAGAAACGCCACGCAAGTGAGCTGGTGTAGCGTCGAGTGCCGTCGATACGGGTCTTCCATTCTCTTTGCTGCCAGCGATATGCACGAGCGTGCACTTAGATAAAAGGAGCGAGAGCACTTCCACCAGCCGCTCCTCGTCACACAAAAAGACCGCCTCAAATTCCCCCCTCCCCCCCCCCCCCCCCCCGGCCCAAAACAAAAAAACAATAAAAAAACAAAAAAAAAACAATTCGTTTAAGCTTCAAGACACCAGAAAAAAAAAAGAGAAAAAAAAAAGGTCCATGTGCATAGCAATGGGCCGCGTACGAAGCTATTTCTGTTGCAGTTTGAGTCAGGGTACAACGGAGGATCGTCGTTTTTGCGCATTTTCCTGTGTTTGGAATAGACGAAGTATGTAAGAATATTGGTTATACCCGGTGTCTGGGAGAAAAGAGAACAGTGTTATTTGCATACATGTACGTAACGCGTTACAAGTAACGAGTTACTTGTACCTAGTTACTATTTTCGGTAACGAGTAACGTATTTAGTTACTTTTTTAGAAAAGGAACGAGTAACGGTATTTAGTTACTTTGAAGGCCAAGTAACGAGTAACGGTATCTCGTTACTTTTGAGGAGTAACGTGTACAACACCGCTTAAACGGCCTTGTTTTTATTCTAACCTGAGTATGCGTCTATTGTGACAAAGGCAGATGGGCAACCCGAAAAACAACTAACCAGTATGACAGTACAGCAAAGTATATCGCTGAACATGTCAGTCGAACGGTTCGACTGACGTGTCCAGCGATAAACGTTGCTGTACTGAACTCTAGAGCTGGGAATGTCCTTCACCCAGCGAGCACAATCAGGTTCGTTGGTTGAACCTTCTAGAAACGGGTACGGACCGAATGTAAACCCGGAGGTTGCAAACACGGGGAGGCACATAACCCATTACCCGCTGTCCTCAATGAAGGCGCAGTTCTCGAAGATTCACCAGAGGCCAGATTCACGAAGAGCTTCTTAGTTTACGACAACTTAGCTAAGAAGTTCGTAAGTTAAGAACATCGTAAGAAGAGGAGAAATCGGTATTCACGAACGCGTTCTTAAGTGAGAGGAGGAAAGCGGCGTTGTCGTACGGAAAAACTAGAACATACCGGTACTGTTGCTATGGCGACGCGTCTTCGGCAGCACGAACAACCAATCGGACAGCTCGGCATGGTTCGGAGCCGTTCGGAGCACGTGGATTTTTAACAACAAACACAGGCGGCTCCTGCCACCGCTTGTCTGGGGTTCGTGTCCGTGCAGTGATATGTCGACGCTAACACGATTTAAACGCGCCCGAATGCCGAAGCCGGATGCGTAACCGTCTCCGTTGACTGCTACGAACTCGATCGCTAGGAAGTCAACACAACTGTCATCGTTGGTAAAAGACGGCCCGTGTCAGTGGTTTGCAAAGCGACGTAGATGGAAACAAATTGTCGCGGAGTTTTTCGCGGCCTCGGAGATGCAGGAGCGAGCCGACGTTAAAAAACATACGTTTGAACTACTAGAGTGTCAGCAAAAGCCACGTAATACCTGTTCGCACTCGGAGCGGACGCGCGCTTTTGATCGAAGTGCTGGATTCACGCTGTTGGACTGCGAATTGATAAGCGCTTCGGGGCTGATCCTTTACGGTTGCAACTCGATGCTGACGTGACACCCGGCAAAGAAAGGTTGAATCGGCATTGCGACCCACGAACTGTTATAGCGATCGACAGTGAGGTGCAGTTGTGTCAGAATGAAAATGGAATACCAATAACAAAGTGTACATACCGTGTTGCGAAGGTAATCCATTCGGCGTTTATTTGAGCTCTATATCACATAAACAAAGAGATAGAATCGATGAGAGCCCTTTTTCGACGACGGCGTTCGTCACCGCTGCCTCGGAAAACTAGGAGATGACAAGAGGAAGAGATTGACCTCTTAATCTGAAATTGAGGTCAGCGATCAAACTATAATACGGGAAGGGTTCACAAAGGTCGCGCGGGCATATTCCATTCAGCACGCCAGCCGGTCGTGGGCAGACGGTCTTGGCCAAGGACCGTAGCACCGCTGCGCCGAGCCGTTTTTCCGCCGTGGTCGGAGTGCCTGCTAGGCCTATCTGCCGAGCCCGCTTGGTCAGGGTTGGTTGAATCGTGGCCGTTGGAGCTTTTTCCGGGTGTTTGTGGATCCAGCGCTCTTGTTCGTCGTGGTCTGTTTCAAGTAATTTTACTTTTTTCTTGCTGCTTGAAGTCGGGACGCGTGAGAAGCGCACGTAAAAAAATAAACGTCCGTCGGTCGTCGCGACCGCGACGCTGTCGGCCATGCTGATTTGATCGTAAGAAGTGCGTAAGACAGCTTCGGAGCTGTCGTAGGATTTCGTCGTAACCTGCGCAAAACTTACGAAAATTTCTTTTGGTGAATACGAATTTGTTCTTAAGTTTTGTCTTACGCACATTTTTGGCGTAAGATCGTTTCGTGAATCTGGCCTCAGCTCTTTCTGAAGCACAACACTGCTGTTCCTTCGAGCGCGTCGGTTGAACGACTCTTCAGCGTCGCCGGAGATGTATTTTCAAGGAAGCGGGGAAACATAACTGATGAAAACTTCTACAGGCAGCTGCTGCTGAAGGGCAATGACTACTAAAAAGAAAACAAGAAACCACGAAACAAAAACAGTTGTGTATTCGGTCGTCAAAGTAACGTGAAAAGTAACTCGTTACTTTTGAGGTAACTCACGCGTTCCTTTTGAGAATCGGTAACGAGTAACGTATTTAGTTACTTTTTGAGCGAGTAACGAGTAACGGTATTTAGTTACTTTTATTGGGTAACGTGTACATGTCTGGTTATTTGTTTTCACTGCAAAAATAAAATACCCGTCGCCGAACGCTCATCTATATCCAAATGTAGCGCTACAGTGGACCACGCATGCTGAACTTGCAGAACTTACCGTTGTTTGAATAAAAGGTTTTCAGCGATTTGCGGAAATTTTCAATAAGAAAATGGCGACCAACGGAGCCCGCGAATACACGGAGACCGTAGACGTAATGCGAAGGCCGCCGGGAACCCAGTCCGTTTTCAAATTCAAAATTTCCAAAAAAACCGCCGATATATTTTTAATTAGATAATGGGTAGGTATGAAAATTCGGGCGGTGGCCGGACTTTCGGCGAGGCGTAGTTTATCTTTGCGGTGAGAAAAACTCGATTCTCTTTTATTCCAATCACCCGACGGTACTTCTCTGCCAAAAGGAACTAATCGTTAGAACAGTGAATAGATTAACAAATTAATCGCCGACGAATATCTTAGGCGTTCAGTCGGACCATAGTGGAGCCTTCGATGGAGCTGTCATGTATGCATCGTCTTCGTCGCCGTCGAACCCAAGATCGAGAATGTAATGACTCGCGAGACACCGGCTCCTCTGACACAGTGTGTTTTCAAAATACGCAACAGCGAGGTTTTATTTATTTTAATAACAGCCACCTATTGTTGTTCGTTATAATCATGGTAAACAATCAGTGAAGTATAATTAATTTCGAATTGCTGTCAACCTTATTTATAAAATTCGTTCTTCGTTAGCTCGCCTTTTCTGTACTCTTTAAAAATATCGATAGCTTACTTACAACATGTATCAAAAATGTATCAATCAGCTTTATAGTAGCAGGTAAAGTATATTTTCTGCTTTGCTCCCTGCTGGGGAATAATCATTTTTAATTTGAAATGTTTTGTTCCCTTACAGATCTGTAGTACGTGCGATGGAGGAAATGTAGGATCAGTAAAGCACTGCGATGTTTTATTTTTTCTTAAAGTCTCCTATCTCGTATTTAAATGTAATTAATGTTTACAAATAAATATCAAACGTTTTACATCGTTAATTAATTAAAGTGCAGTTAGTAGCTGGAAACTGGGAGTCGGTTAAATGATTAGTTATTCCCCATTTTAGTTCTGATCTCAATGCAGGCCATAGAGATGAATAAAGTAAAGGCATTCAATAAAACGCACGGCTCCAGCGTCGGTAGTGATACACAAAGGAATAATTTATTATTTGTAACTTTGAAATACTTTAAAAATTGTATATCAGATTCTACATAAAACTGTTTAAAATATTAATTGATCGATTAAAGGTCACCGATCAAACGGTTAAAACCTATTAACCGGTGGACAGGTCAACTTGTCGTGTCTTTTGTATGAAGCAGTATGACCACGGCTTTCGCTGTCTCCAAGACTGTCCGTGTGCGGTTCATTTTCAGTCTGCGAAGAAAACAACCGCTCAGGTCAACCCCCCCCCCCCCCCCCCTTTTCTAAAAAAAAAAAAAAAATCGGTCTGAGACAATCAATTGTGGGCCAACACCACCTACACTCTTAATTTAGATCTTCTTATGTCCCATTTATAACCCGAACTTTTTTTGCAAAAAAAAGTTCCGCTTAAACGAGAGAACCGTGTTCCATATACTTCGTAATTTATCCAGACCATTGTTTCATATAATTATTTAATACTTCGTTGGTTATACAGATCACTTTTACAGATAACTAATAATTTAAACGATAAATGTTAAAAAAAAAATAAACGCTTTCCAAAAGTATTATTTGGAGCAGATTGGCGCTTAAAAAAAAATCGTTTGAAAAAAAAGAACCGAGCTAGAGGTGAACTTTGGAGTATTTTTATCCCGCGAATCTGAATATCGCGCTTGTTTTCCCCGAAGATGTAACTAAACGCGAGAAAGCACGAAAAACCTCCAACCAGTCGTTACGTCATACCCAGATCGTTGGGCCGCCAAGCGCGTGTCGCTCGTGTGGGCAGCGCGTGCAATGTACCTTTTTGCCGAACTGCCCGAGCATCAAAGAGAATGCCGGGAACGTAGGTACACGCGCTGCGCGTGCTGGCGTCTGCAACTGTAAGTGTGCAAAATCAAAAGTCTAAAACAAATGGCACTTCGTACGCACGTTCGGGTTTAATACGGTTGATCGAATGCCATTTCATCGAAGCACGTTTTAGAGAATGAGCACGTTTTATCAAAGCACGGTTTAGAGAAAGCAGAGCCTCAGTTTAGAGAAACGCCGTTCATCGAAAAGGGGACGCTATTTCAAAATGGCGTTCTTCCCTCGCACGTGTATCACTGGTGCGCGTGCTAACCTAGCCCCCCCCCCCCCCCCCCCCCCCCCCCCCCCCCCCCCCGCTGCGCTCCCGGCTTCGTGGCGGCGGTCTGCGGCGGCTCATTACAAAAATGTTAACTCACCTGACGTATCCGTACACGCCGCTTCGCGGCGGCCGAAGTCGCTAAAAGGAGGCTCATCACCATTTTCCCTAAACTGAGTTTCTCTATAAAGGGATTCGATAGACTGGGGTTGGTAAAACGGCGTTCGCTAAAACGAGCTTCTCTAAACCGCATGTCTCCGCGCGCGTTCCACAGACACTTTTTTTTTTTGGTATATACTTCGATCCAGACTTGGGAAGTAATCCGTTGCAAGTAACGGATTACTTGTAATCTGTTACTTTTTCAAGTAATTTTGTAATTGCCACGTTCCTTTTTTAAGTAATTTGTAATGTAATTTCGTTACAAAATATTGGTAGCGGATTACTTTAACTACTCGTTACTTTGTTAAACATATGAGCATAATACAGTAACTGGAGCAATACGAGCAGAACATTCAGCGGCATAAGGAAAGCAAGTTCAGCAAAATAAAAAACACCAGGAAGGGGAGAATGACTTAAAACAAAACACGATTTTTTTGTATGACGGTCACTGGAACCACTAAAAAAAAATGAAAGCCGTTTACAACTCCCTGTAACGCCAAATTAGAGCGCAGCTCTTGAGGAGGAGGGGAAGGCACGGGGGGGGGGGGGTCACGTGACCTCGGGGGGGGGGGGGGGGCAGAGAAAATTTTCCGCTAGATTTAGCAGGGAAAATTTTCCGCTAGATTTAGCGGGGAAAATTTTTCCGCTAAATTTAGCGGGGAAAATTACCCATCATGCACCGCGCGGTTACGCCGACGGCGACGCCGACGCCGCTCAAGCCGGAAACGGGCGCCTAAGAGCTGCGCTCTAAAACGGGCAAGGCATGTACTACAAATATACGAAAGACAAAGATCAAGTAATACCCGAGCCACACGGGCAACTCGAATGCCATTTACAACGAATGACATTTGTGTGATCGGCGAATGAGCTCGCAATCTGTCGCGCGTGGAATGCGCTACGCCCGGAGTGTCGCGCGCAGATTGGCCGTCCGCTCAATTGTCATTCGTTGTAAATGGCATTCGATTTGCCCGTGTGGCACGGGTATAAAGTATCGTCTTCGAGGGTACAGACGATACCTCTTTTGGTTTGCTTTTCTGGGCATGGTGGTCAAGTCCACTCCTCACTTTACAGTTAATTGTCAACAAAAAAAAAGGGGGGGGGGGCGGGGTTAGGCCATCTAAGGAGTGCTGACAGAGAGAGAGAGAGATAGAGAACACATAAAAGTTGTGTGGTCCTCTATCGTTTTGTGAGACAGATGGCCACCGCTTCTCTCGCAGTCTATGCCCTCCCCTCCCCTGGCCTCCACGAATATTGGTATGAAAGTGAGAACCGATGAACGACCGATAACCGTAACTGCCACTTTTTCTCTGACTGGTCGAGGTTTCGGTCATGGAGTGTCCGTCGTCTCCGTGGCCATCTCTTAATGTTATGTTCAAAATTCAGGGAGAACGGACACCTAGGGTTTCAGTGCATACTTTGCTTGCCAAAAATCAAAACAAAAAAAACACACACACACACACACTGTCATCAGCAAGAACAACCAACTTTAATTACCGGAAACACATCAAGGTTACATTCTGCATTGGCTATACATTGTAACGTTAGAAACAAAGTTTTTCTTCTCTTGTGAATAACAGGTGAAACACCCGAACCAAAATGGAGCTTTCGTACATCGCTTCATTAGCTCCGAATCTTGTAGCGGAGGTAGGCGTTGCTACTGAGCCTGCGCACCGCTAGCTTTGTGTGCACAATTTCAGGGATCATTACCGAAGGCCGTTAGCTAGCGGGATGGCGGGTGGGGTCGCAGCTTTCGGTTTATTGTCAGCTTACAGGTGAACGGAGTGCACCTACACTCTTTCTCTTAAATACAATATTTTATTGTTACAAGGACTACCATAATACGGGCGTATGAGAAATGAGAAGGAGCGTTGCAGATTATTTTTGAAAAATATAAAAATATTTCTGTTGTTTTCTGGATAAGTGTACAAAAAAAGTAACATGAAAGTAATTTGTAACGTAACGAGTAAGTAATTCGTTACTTTTCAGCGAAAGTAATTTGTAACGGTAATCCATTACATTTGAGGCTCGGTAATTTGTAATTGTAATCCATTACATGTTTCAAGTAACGAGCACAAGTCTGCTTAGAACCTTCTGGCAAGCGCAAACAGCGCATAAACCTACGTTACCAGCATTCCCTTTGATGCTTCGAAAATTTACCGAAAGGTCTATTGCAAGCTTGCCAGGTATATTAGAGAGTTTTAGTAGACCGTGGTTTCAAGTCACGCTATTTGTAGCAGGAGCTCGCGCTGCCACTTCGATGCATGCTCTCAAGCGCGCGCCCGTGGCGGTAACGTGCATCTGAAAACGATCTACTAAAACTTCCTATTCCCCCGCATGGGCGCCAGTCGTAACATTTTTTTTTTTTTTTTTAGTAGCAGGAGTGCGCGCGCATAGCTTTGATAGGCGCTGAAGATACGCAGGAGCTGAGGTTCCAAAAACTCTGGATGTGACGTCACGCTCCGGGAAGGAGGGCCTTCAGCGGCGCTTCGAAAATTCTTTTCTGCAGCCTCCGTGTACCGAACTACTATATATAGCTTCAGTTTCTCTTTAAATGGAGCAGGGTAAGCGGAACGGCAAGCAAGTTGAGCGACGTAGCACAGTTTTACATGAAAATAATAATAATAATAATAATAATAATAATAATAATAATAATAATAATAATAATAATAAAATAATAATGAAGCGAAGAGAACCGGCGTTTAACATATAATCCCGATCTACATAAAAATTTGACTGTTTCCAGGAATAATATGTGGAAAGTTGATTTAACCGGTACCTATATCTGGAACCAGATTAAGAGTGTAGTTTTCGAAAGGTTCACGTTGTGCTGTTCCTTGTCGTCGCTCAGTTGGAACGCCTCTGAGCAGGGGCGTCGAAACAGGGGAACGAAGATGAGGAGCGCTATTAATTTAACTGGTACCTATGCGGAATTAGATTAAAGGCCGGTTCTCACATGGAGCGAAGCGCTGATGTAGCGCTCCTCACGTGCCGTCAGCTACTTATCGCCTTCCGCGAGCAACAGTTTTGGCCGTGCGATACAAAGCTGGTGAACGCTCCGGTCAGCACGCGCTTAGCGCGAGGTTAGCGCTATGCTTGTAGCGCTCCGCTGCATGTGTGAACAGGCCTTTAGAGTGAAGAGAGCAAGGCTGCAGACATCCTTTGCGTCAAATAAGGACCAAAAGAGGCCAGCGCGGCGCACGGAGTTAGCGCGAGCGCTGAGTCACCGTTCGGCTTGCGCTCGTGGCCAACCAGAAAGAACACGAGTCACAGCCGAACGCTGACACATGTGTCACGTTCGCCTCATGCAGGTGACGCAGAAAATTCAACACTACGGCTACGGTGCCTATTGGCGGCGTGCGCGAACTACAGGGGGCGCTTTTCTAGTTATCATCATCGTCGTTTGTGACGTAACGAGTAGGATAGTCTGGGACAGGCCGCGCAGATCTTGGATCCCTCGGCTCGTCAGCTCGCTTCATGCGCTGCTTCCGTAACGCGCGGCAAAGCCTTTTTCACGCGTTTTGTTTATTTAATGAAGTGACGTTTGTAGTAGGACATTTTACCAAAGCTTGAAACCGCGACCCGAATTGTGACATTAAGCAATGGAAGCGTGACGTTTCGCATTGCTTAATATCACAACTCAGACAGCGTTTTTTGTTCTAAACATATGTTTCGGCAACGTCATTCGCTGAGCTGCCTCCGTAACTTCTGGAGATTGGCTCTCCGAATGTTGTGGGTTAAAGTAGACGCACGGGCTTTTTTTAGTGATAGCCACTCCGTGCTTCGACATAGCGCGTCGTCTCCTCGCATCCTACCAGCTCCGCCACAGGAGGGCGCCCGCGAGGTGGCGCCACCAAACACAAACTCAACTCTGTTACGTCACGGCGCGGTGGTGGCGCGTCGAGCGCACTTCCGGTCTGGTGCTGTGGGCGGAAGTCACCATGCGGGACGTGCATTCCTGCGTCGTTTTGAAAGAAACCAGACAAAAACCTGTCTTCTCGTCAAAAGGCTGCGACTGAGGCTGTACCAAAAGAGTCGAGAAAGGTTTGAAGGTCAGTTTTTATGTGCTCAGTTCATCCGAGAACGTGAATATGTGCCGTGAAAAGGGAAAACCAGACGCCGTCGGATCACAATCGTCGGACCGCGACCACGATCACGAATACTTGTGATCATCAGATTTATTTGTTTTATTCGAACATGAACGCAGGAAAACCGCCAAGTTGTACGGACCACCTGCGGACTACGTTCAGTGCGTCTTCAAGTTGAAACGGCCGCCTGATCGTTCAAACTATTTTATGCTTTTTCAAATGCTTCTGCTTGTCGTCTGCTCTTTTAGACGACACCGGCCCGTAGACCGAAGGTTGGCCCGGTAATTGCGACAAGAAGTAAGTGCAGGCCTTAAAAAACTTAAGTTTGAGGGTTGGTTGGGATAAGCAGGCGATCGGTGTAAACGGTAGATACAAGGAGATGTTGATCATCGTTACCAGTGGTCATCACCGACTTGTTATGCCTGATTCACTTGGTCCGAGACTGCTTGCGATTTTCAGCATCGACGTCGACCATCTCAGCTAAGGTTCACGCTTTTACAGCCCGAGCGACGTCGCGACTGAAAATTGCGAGCGGAATCTCATCATGCGAATCAGGCTTTAGCGTCCATTCTGCGGCGTCCACGCGGAATGAATCGGCACATGTCACATTATTCTCGCTAAGTTTTGCAGTGTAACGAGCCTCGGTAATTTCGCTGAGGCCGCGCAAGTAGTCAACAATTCCAACGCGAAACAGAGCACGAGGACTCCCTTTGACGCCGACAACATCGCATTCCAATGGTTTGTTTATGGGCAACGGCGAGCTTCTTGCCCTCACTCCATCGCGCATGCGCGGCGCCGGTGGCGTCCGCTAGGGGCGCTTTGCTTTGTTTGGGTGTGTCCTGTTCCGCTCATGTATCGGAAGTGGTACCGAAGTGGACACAAATGACGTCACAAAAGCCTGAGCGTCATGTCGTCCTATGTCGCGATCCTGGCGGTTGGGCGCAGAAGTTTCGGAAAAAAAGTACGAAGGAACGCGAGTGTCGCTGTCGTCGCGGCGCGTCCCAACTCCTGGCTGCCGAAGCTTCCGCGGACTGTCAAGCTGGTGAGCGACCCGAGTTGCGAGGTTGGGCTACTTACTTTCTACATCATGATCAACATCCACCAGCTCGCCTGCGCACTCACTGTTTTTACTTTTGTAGTTGGCGGGAAAATCTGGTGGTTGGCTATTTGGCTGTCATTGCGCTATTTCATACCCGAGTTTCAACCTATTTCAAAGCCTTAAACATGTTATTTCTGAGCCAGGCAGAATACAACGGTCAACTCGAGGAATTAAGAAAGGAAAATATCAAAATGACAAGCGTGAAAATACAATAAGTGGGCCCTCATTGGTGTTGGTCGCGGAGGTCGCGATAATATTTTTCCTAAGTTTTTTGCCATGATTTATTACCGCAGTCAATGGCGGATGCAGGTGTTTCCAGAAGAAAAAAAAAGGGGGGGGGGGGGGGGGGCTTAGTGGATTCGATGTTTTAGAAACCCCCCTCCCCCCCTCTTTTCTCCGCCCTAAAATATTAGACATGCAGAATTCAAACCGGGCGGCGGGGGGGGGGGGGGGGGAGTAAGTCTGGACCCCCCCTCTCAGTCCGCCACGGAACGCAGTGATGTATACGTGCTCCGTCATTGGTTCTGGAAACTATAGTAATGTTCTATTTTCTTCTCACATTGTTTTGCAAATACATGTCTTACGTCATGTTCCAAAGATCTGATTTAAATCCTTGTATTAAGTTTTACGTACCGGGCTATTTGGCTTTTTTATAGCGCGACATTTGGCTATTTTCGGGCTATGTCTCACAAAACTTTGGCGGGTTAATCGGCGACTACCTGACAACCCTGAGAGCGACCTGCAACAAGACAAGCGTCCGCCACACCCACAAACGTCGCTGTGATACCGCAAGGATAGCGGCCGGCGACATGCCTGACAGTCTTATGAAGTCATCAGGCGGAAATCGAGAAACCGCCTTTTTTGGACGCGGTAAAAAAACACCCGTCGAAGACGCTTTCCAGGGTCTCGGTATTCAGGAGGCGGTGTCCAATCCCAGCAGAAAGCCAAAGTAAAAAGAAGCCAGACAGAAAATCTTGTGCCATCTTAAAAGGGATTTAAGCTCGTGGTTTCGATGAACGACAGGGACTATTGTGATGCAGCTAAGATGGTAAGATAGCTTGTTGGCGTATACAGTGCGCGACTCGCTTAACATAAACACGACATTGTTTTTTTTTTTTTTCATTTTGTTTAGGCAGGCGGTTGCAAACTTTCACCGCTTAGGATATTTCCCTGAACCAGGACTTTCTAAAGCACTGGTAATTTTTATTGTGGTTTTATCTTAAGCAAAGAATAAACATTAAAATTCGGCTAAACTGTTACGCAGTGTACCTATATTTCGCAGTTGCGAAGGTGCGACTCGCAGCAGCCCCATCGCACTGAACGAGTTGCTTCGCCACGAACTATTGATTTAAAATCCGACACGAGCGAAGTGAAGTGACTGGACTGGACAAGTAATCGCGGACAACCGTACAGTTGAATCCTGCAGAATACAACGCTCTTTCATCCTGGTTGTTTCATTTCCCCCATCATATACCTCTGCGCCTTTAACAAAGGGGACTCGCTTTTGTGGTCAGAGGGAAAGAAAAGCGAAAATTGTTGCAGGTTGCGCGTACTGCAGGAGAACGTAAAGAAGGGAGAGAGAGAGAGAGAAAGAGCTCGGTTTCTAATCGGCCCTTTTTTTTCGTCATCCAATGCTCGGAAGCCCGCGCGCTCGCCGTTGTGTACGGCGCTGACTAAGATTGATGGCAGCACCTTTCGTCGGCGGCGCTATCGGGTGCCGAACAATCGTTGTCTATGCGGGGGAAAAAACAGCAGCTGTAAATGCGGCGGCGCCATTTGACACTATGCGGCGGGCTGGCGGGCCCCAAAAAAGAAACACACGAAAACGTACACAGGCATCGTTCGTTCCTTCTCCTGTCGTTGGACTTGAGCGGACATCTTTTCCCGTGCTAACAAAATGTACAGTACATAGCAGATGATAGATACAGGGTGTCGGACCGAATCCGAACCTGAACCGAAAAACCGGATCAAAACTCGAGGAATATGAATGAACCGGAACAAAAAATCGAAGCCGAAAAGGAACATCTGATATTGAACTTGAACGGAAGCGAAATCGTAATCGCACACGTAGCTGTTACCTGCTCACTGTAAAACGGCTCAATCATAACTTTTTTTTCTTTTTTTTTTTTCCGTGACTGCAGTTGCACGAAAAGAAAAAACTAACGCGTGCTTCCTAGGTTACGAACGTCATGCATTCGTTCCACACGGTAGTTCTTGAAAGTACAAAAATCGCTGCACTACCCAGACCACTCGTCTCTAAGCACCCGGTCGCACTGCAAAAAACAGCCTGCCGGCACTGTCTGAGGCAAATGTTTCTTCTTTGTATGACCTGGTATTACGAAAACTGTCTGTAGAGATGTTCGAGAGATACAAATGTATACACGATCTCTACTCTGTTACGTCACGGCGCGGTGGTGGCGCGTCGGGCCCACTTCCGGTTTGGGGCGTCTCATGTGCGGAAGTCCCCACATGAGACGTATTCCTGCGTTGTTTTGAAAGGAACTAGACAAAAATCTACCTTGTCGTCAAAACGCCGCGACTGGGGCTGTGCCAAAAGAGTCGAGAAAGTTTGAAGGTCAGTTTTCATGTGCTCTGTTTGTCCGAGAACGTGCATGGATATGTGCCGTGAAAAGGGAAAACCAGACGCCGTCGGACCACGATTGCTTGGGCGGGAAGCACTTTGGGTTGAATTCTCGGATAGTTCTGGTCATCAGATTTATTTGTTTTGTTCCAGCATGAACGCCGGAAAACCGTCAAGTTGTACGGACCACCTGCGGACTACGTTCAGTGCGTATTCAAGTTCAAACGGCCGCCTGATCGTTCGAACTGTCGTCTGCTCTTTCAAACGTTTCTGCTTGTCGTCTGCTCTTTTAGACGACACCGGCCCTGTAGACCAAATGTTGGCCCGGTACATGCGATAAGAAGTAAGTGCAGGCCTCAAAAGACTTAAGTTTGAAGGTCGGTAAGCAGGCTCGATTTAAACAGTAGATACAAAAAGATGTTCCATCACCGACTTGTTATGCCTGATTCACTTGGTCCGAGACTGCTTGCGATTTTCAGTATTGACATCGGCCATCTCAGTAACGGTTCACGCTTTTGCAGCCCGAGCGACGTCGCGACTGAAAATTGCGAGCGAAATCTTATCATGCGAATCAGGCTTTAGCGTGCATTCTGCGGCGTCGACGCCGAATGAATCGCCGATTCACGCGAAGTTTCGCGGTGTAACGAGCCTCGGTAATTTCGCTGAGGCCGCTCACGTTGTCAGACATTGCCAGGAAGACGTAGAATCAACAATTCGAACGCGAAAAAGGGCAGGGGGAGTCACGCCGACGCCGACAACATCGCATTTCAATGGTTCGTTTATGGGCGGCGGCGAGCTTCTTGCCCACGCTCCATCGCGTATGCGCGGCGCCAATGGCGTCCGCTAGGGGCGCTCCGGCTTGTTTGCAAACATGAGTTGGTCTATAAAGTGCTTCTATACTTCGTCTCACCCTACGATGGACTAAAGGCAAAAGCTACGGACCGCCATATCCAATCATGAGCCACTTAGAAATCGCGTATTGCGCTTGGATGCGCGTATCAGTGCCCGCGTCTCGTATCACTGATGGGGATGGGCGGACAGTGGTTCGAGTCGAAATAGCACTGAGTGACTCAACAATTTTAGCTTGCAAAAAAGAGGCTGTTTTCAGTGTCGAAGCTATAGAAATGATGCAGCGTTTTTGAGTTCGGAGCATTATTCGTCCACCCCTAATCAATGCTAGGCATGTCATAGTGTAGCGTGGAACATGATTGGACCTGGCGGCCCATGGCTTTGGCCCTTAGTCCATCGTAGGATGAGACAAAGTATAACGGGCTTCGCGTCCGGAAATACTTCTGTCATGATGTCTGCGGCGAATAGCATGTCTTTTTGTATGAGCAGCAGGAGCATAATATGTCTGCAGCTCTATGGTGCCCTGATCTAATTGTTTTCATCGGCCAATCCGAGACAACTCGTGAGCGAGAGAAAATCCCTTTCCCCGATAACAGCATAAGCAAAAACAAGCGTTACGAGCGTTAAAAAATAAAGAGTAAAGTTTTCACTTTTTCCACGTAGGCCAATTAGGCAAGGGGACAAAAAAAAAGAGCAAAGCAGCGGCTTCGGTGACTCCTCCGAGAGCCTCCTCCCACGACGAATGAGCCGGCTGGAGGCACCGCCCTTCCAGCCCCATGGCGCCACTCGAAAAGACAATCGGCCGGGCAAAAGCGTTCGCACAAAAGCAGCGAGTGCTGTCCGCGGCGCGATCCATTGAACCGAGATAATGCCGAGATAAAAGGCAGTCAAAGAAGGAAGCGAGAAACTGATGTGCCGAGATTTGTGAGTTTCCAACTGCTCGGTTGGGGTCACGTGATTTACGGGCCGCGTCATTCGCAGTGCATCGCAAGCTGCGAGGGAGGATGCAAACGCTTTGATCGCCCGCAAGCGTCACTGCCCGACCCCTTCTAGATAAGGAGGAGGAAGGAGGGCTCAAGTTTCAACGTCACCTAAAGCCGCAGTGCTTATAGGTTGTTCGCACATGACGTCAATCCGCCATTTTGTTGTTAGTTTGTTTTTTCAAACAAATTTTCTACTTTGAAGGATTACATCGCAACCGGTTGAGGTGATGTAAGCGTGGTAACACATAAGCTTCTGTGACTACGCATTTGAGGGTCATGTAAATCCTTGGAATACTCGAGTTTGGCAGACGCCAGACAGCTCAGAACAATAAAATGGTGGACGAAATTACGTCAGTGAAAACACCCTATACATCACTCAAGAGCCGATCTGTGCAGCAAGGTGGACTGGAGAAAAAGTTGCACGAAGCAGCTTGACCAGGCTCCCCCCCCCCCCAGTAATTTCCCTACACATCCCCTAGGGGGGGGGGTTCCCCCCCCCCCTTGTTTTTCTGAAGGCACCACCTTTTTCTGAAGGCACCACCACATTCTCAATGCCCCCTTAACCCCCCCCCCCCTAAAAATTTAGACACCTCCCCCCCTCTAATTTCAATTCTTGGGGAACCCCCCCCCCTCTAATCACATGTCAATATGGCCCCCCCCCCTTGTTTTTCTGAAGGCACCACCTTTTTCTGAAGGCACCACCACATTCTCAATGCCCCCTTAACCCCCCCCCCCCCCCTAAAAATTTAGACACCTCCCCCCCCCTCTAATTTCAATTCTTGGGGAACCCCCCCCCCCCCCTCTAATCACATGTCAATATGGGCGCCAAAGCAGAAGCAGACAATGAACTATACTAAAACACAGATACCAGCAGGAAAAAAAAAACACAGAACAGACAATGCGCATAAAACAAGCTTTTAAAAATTAAAAAGGGCAAATATTTTTTTTTCTTAAGAAATGAAGCAAAAGCTACGCATGAAAAACAAGTTCTCACAAGATTAGCTAAGTTCCACAGAAACGAAATATGATGGCAAAAACGACTTTGTGGATATATCCGAAACGATGTTAATAACATGTAAAAGCTTGTTTAAAGGTGTGGGCAAGATATTTAAATTTGATTATCTCCGTGAGTTGTTGGGGACCTGGGTATGTGCTCCAGGTATTTTGACTATGGGTATTGTAAGAAGAAACGTATTTCAAGCATGTCTACAGGCAGTTTTTGCGTGACTCTTTTCCTCCTCGCCACGCAAAAACGCAACGTACGCGTATTTGCGACCGATCCGCAAAGGAGGCGGCCGCCATTGCATTGCAAACGCTCTCCATGGCTTGAGTTGTTGCCTCTCCTAAATCCAGGCTCTGTACGGGAAACAAAGGGGGTGCCGCCAAAAAAAGAGCCGTTTGTTTCGGCCAGATAGCGGCGGCGAAGCTGCTGAGACAGAGCGGCCACCCGCTCCGCAGGTACCGACGCAAGAGAGGCCACTCGACGGATAGGTGAGGTGCCGCTTTGGAGCCCGACGACGGCCACTCGAACCGGACGCCTTTGTGAATCGGGCCGAACAAAGCGGCTTTCGGACAAACCCGAGTCACAGGAAGGCGGTGCTTGAGCCGCTACAGAGAAAAAGGCCGTTGGCGAGAGAGATAAAAGGAAGAAAGAAACAAGATATCTGCGAAACAAAGAAACCGCCGTTACTTCTTGGAGGCGTATGGCGTGCCGTTTTCAGGCGGTTGGCGGCGCGGCTGGTTTCCTTTTGTCTCTGACGTGTCGACTCACTCGGGAACTTTGCGCTATTGTCTGACTATGGCTGCGTGTGGTGCAGTGCATCTAAAGAACCGTCCGGTCTTGTGTTCGATTACAGTTTATATAAAATAACTAATCAACAGTTCAGTCACATAACGAACGAACCGACCAACCAACAAACCAATCAATTAATCAATCAATCGATCAACCCATCAGTCACTATGTTTCCTTCACATGACCAGTCGTCTCCAAATGTACGTGTAGATTACATGGCTGCTGGATACCAATTACTGGACATCGAAGCTTGCTTTAGTAGTACACGTTTTTCCGATTAAGTTTAACGTGAATCTTGAGAGTTTCGCAACTGAGAAGCCTAAATCGCTTACTCGTGGCACGACGGTCTTTTTTGAGAAAAGACAGTCGTCGAAATGTACATAAATATTTTGGTCCTAATCGCGCCTGATTTATTACGTGTCTATAGTTATGGCTATGACTATTGATTAAGAGATATAGCCGCAATATCACTTTAAAGGAAAGTTATGAAACAATAATAAAATGCATTACAGAAGTGATTGTTAACCAGAAATTTCCACCAACTTGAAACATTTTCTTTCCGGACCAATAACAGAAAATCCAAAGAGCAGCGAACGCAACGACCGTCGTGCAAAGCCTTGTTCGGCCCGACTGAACATCCCTCCGCAGTTTCATTTCCTCTATGCTCCTCACAATCTTCCACCCTCCTTCCAATAATGCCGTAAATTTGGAAACCAATCCAAAACTTCGGCAATCGTTGACTAGGAGCTGTTGACCAAGCCCTGCATGAAAGGATGAAAGGTTTTGAACAGTAACGCGAAAACTAGAATTTACTGATGCAGAGCTCTACTATCAAATATGACATTCCCAACAACTGAATTTACGAGCCCAGTTCAGGGGTCATTTACGAAAAAAAGCATCTAAAACTACAAAGCGTCTAAAATAAATCCGATTTTCAGATGTTGGGGGTCTCCAAACTTTTTAGAGTGCAGCACTTAGGCGCCCGTTTCCGGCTTGAGCGGCGTCGGCGTCGGTGTAACCACGCGGTGCATTATGGGACGCTTCCCATGATGACGTCACACGTGACGTCACGTGTGACGTCACGAGGGTCACCAGTGACGCCACCGCGAGCTGCATTATGGGTACATTTCCCCGCTAAATTTCGCGGAAAAAAATTTCCCGCTAAATTTAGCGGGGAATTTTCCTCCGCTAAATTGCGGCGCCTTTTGCGCCGGTGGCAGCGGGTCTGCAGGAAGTGGGCAGCGGGCCAGGCTTCTTTGGAAGGACCGCGGCCAGCCGCGGGCCGGGGTTTGGAGACCACTGGTCTGCATCAACGGACTTTGTTTTTCTTTTTCTTTTTTTCTTTCTTTATTAAATGACCAAAAATTAAAGCCGTTTACAACTCCCTGTAACGCCGGGTTAGAGCGCAGCTCCTGAGGAGGAGGGGAAGGCACGGGGGGGGGGGGGGGGGGGGTCACGTGACAAGGGGGCTCACGTGACCTCGAGGGGGGGGGGGGGTGAAAATTTTCCGCTAAATTTAGCGGGGAACATTTTCCGCTAGATTTAGCGGGAAACATTTTCCGCTAAATTTAGCGGGGAAAATTTTCCGCTAGATTTAGCGGGGAAAATTTTCCGCTAGACTTAGCAGGGAAAATTTTCCGCTAGCTTTAGCGGGGAAACTTTTCCGCTAAATTTAGCGGGAAAAGTTTCCGCTAGATTTAGCGGGGAAAATTTTCCGCTAGATTTAGCGGGGAAAATTTTCCGCTAGATTTAGCGGGGAAAATATTCCGCTAAATTTAGCGGGGAAATTTTTCCGCTAAATTTAGCGAGGAAAATTTTCCGCTACATTTAGCGGGGAAAATTTTCCGCTAGATTTAGCGGGGAAAATTTTCCGCTAGATTTAGCGGGGAAAGTTTTCCGCTAGATTTAGCGGGGAAAATTTTCCGCTAAATTTAGCGGGGAAAATTTTCCGCTAAATTTAGCGGGGACATTTACCCATCATGCACCGCGCGGTTACGCCGACGCCGACGGCGACGCCGACGCCGCTCAAGCCGGAAACGGGCGCCTAAGAGCTGCGCTCTAAAAAAGAAATTGGAGATGTTGGCTGCCATGAAGGCATGGCCGGCTACTCCATGTTCAGTTATTCGTCAAAAAAAAAAAAAAAAACTAGAACATCCCACATGACCCCGTATACACTCTACCCCCCTTCCCCCTCTCCCCCCCCCCCCCGAGTGTTTTCCCGCCAACAAAAAACAGTCAAATATTTGGTTACATTGAGTCCACTTGAAATGTCACACGATCAGTCACACAAGTTCGGTCTTTTACATGTCACATTCCTTATCACACCACAATTTTCACCGAGCATGTAAAGTTATTCACTATCATTCACTTGAACAGATATACATATATATTGCATTATATAATACATCCCATTTTAGTAATTATTTACAATATCAGTCTCTTCCAGGGATTGTCTGATTGCTGAAAATGCTTGCTTCTCTGATCTATGGTTAGGCCACGGGCCTAGTACCTTGTTGAGAGAAAATGGTCGGTTGTCAATAATGTCCAGTCGTACTTTCAGTCGTGATCGATCCTGGTCGAACCGAGGGCAATCAATGAATAGATGTTCTATTGTTTCTGTCGCGTGCCCACAATCGCAGCTAGGGTCATTTATTCGGTTAATTTTATACAAAAATTCATTCGTGTATGCTACTCCCAAACGTAAGCGGTGTATTAACGTTTCGATCTTTCTTGGGAGGTCATTTTGAACTGGAAAAAGGATATTTGGGTCTACTTCATATAATATAGAGTTTCTACCTCGATCATTAAACCATATATCCCATGATATTTCTTTGGGGTGATTCTCAATCATAGATTTTATGTCGTTACTTGCATAAGGTATCATTTGCACCCTGTCAGAAGTGTGTGCGTTTGTAGCAAGCTTGTCCGCCTCCATATTTCCTTGGATGCCGCTATGGCCTGGAATCCATTGTAACCTTATTGCTTGTCCAGAATTTAGGCAATCATTGATAGCTTCTACAATTCTATAAACGAGTGATGAGTTTGGGCTTTGAGGGCTCATTGCATTGATAGCTTTAAGTGCTGCCTGAGAATCTGTACATAAGAGCCATTTGTTTGAACCGCTTGTCTCTCTTATATGTTCTACTGAGGAGAGGATAGCGTGTAGCTCTGCCGTTGTTGATGATGTTCTGTGGGAGAGTCGGTATGAGTTTTGGACTTGAAGTGTTGGTATGATATATGCCGCTGTTGATCCGTTTTCCTTTGTGGATCCATCGGTGTATACATGTATATGATCAGGATATGCTTCCTCTATATATGTAAGGGCAGTTTGAGCAATAACCAATGCGTTCGTTGTTGCTTTTGATTTGAAATCTGGTAGATCTATTTTGATTTCTGGAGTCTGGTATATCCAGGGTGGTTTGTTAGGTTGTTGCACCCACACCGTGTAGTCGGGTAGATGAAAAGTTGATGTTGCAAGCGCATAGCTAGTGCAGGATTCGCTTCGAGTCAATAATGCGTCAGCAAGTGGGTGGTTGCAGTGCTGCGTCGATACTCGTAGGAAATTACGTAGTAGTTCCCGTTCACGTAATGATGATACTGGTAATTGCTTGGCCTATGCTAATACAAGGGTTCCCGACGTCGGACGCGGTACGCCGAGACAAACTCGCAAACTTCGAGCCAGCATGAAATGTAGTCTATTCTCTTGTGTAGCTGATAAACCAGATAGTGCTGGGATTGAGTAAGCAATTGTTTGTCGTACCAGAGCTGAGTGTAAAATTAACTGGGACTCCGTTGAGCCTCCCCAGTTTTGCCCAGCAAAATGACGAATGATGTTTATTGTTCTTTTTATTTTGTCGACCAACATGTCCACATGTTTGACCCATGTAAGACATTGATCCATGATTACACCAAGGAATCGGTGGCATTTTACACGTTCAAGTGTCTGTCCCTTCATTGAGAGTTGAAGTCCTTTAAGGTGTTTCCTGGTGAAAGGGAGCACCACTGATTTGTTAGGGGCTATGTCCATACCTCGTTCATTTAAATATTGCTCAATGATGTTGAGTCCAGTTTGAAGTTGTCGTTGCAATGTTTCGACACAACTATCTGAAACCCATATACAAATATCATCTGCATATATTGTGACGTTAATCGGTGATGGAAGACGACTTGGTAGTTCAGCCATGACTGAATTAAATAATGTAGGACTAAGAACACTTCCCTACGAAACGCCGTGTTTGAGAACGTGTCTTTTGGTCTCTCCATTTGTTGTCTGCATAAAGATAGTCCTATTTGTAATGAAGCTTTGAATCCGTCGTAAAACACGGCCTCTAACTCCGAGCTTTAGAAGACTGTGTATAACGTGTACATGACTAACAGTGTCGTATGCTCACTTAATATCTAAAAATACGGCAACTGTCATTTTTCCAAGTTTGCGTTCGTGTTCCACCAAAGTGACTAAGTCTAGAATGTAGTCCATTGTACAACGTTTTGGACGAAACCCGGCTAATGAATCCGGAAGGCTTTTGGTAGTTTCAAGCCACCATTGTAAGCGTTGATTAATTATTTTTTCAAAAAGTTTCCCAACGCAGCTAGTGAGGCTGACTGGCCGGAACGAAGTTAACTCCATCGGAGTCTTTCCTGGCTTCAGGAGAGCCGTGACTTTGGCTGTCCTCCACTGTTCAGGCACATTTTCGCCAATCCAGATAAAGTTAAACATTTTTATAAGATTGCTAGTTGTAGTCGGACCGAGATTAGCCAGTATTTCCCATGTTATCAAGTCGGGACCGGGTGACTTTCGTTTGCGAGTTGATTGTAGGGCGCATTTCATTTCTCGTAGTAGTAAAGGGCGGTCCATTTGTGTATCGGAGGCATGTAATTCGCAGTCTATGGCTTTTTGAGCTATTACACACGATGCACGGTACATTAAGGTCTGAGCTGCATTGCTCGAGTTTACCAGTAATTCACAAAATTGGTTCACAAGTACCAATTCTAATACTCCTCTTGATAACGCCATTGCGCGGAGAGGATACCTCTGTATTACTGGTGAACGGAGTGTTTTGATTATGTTCCACTGCATTGTGAGATCTCTCACAGCTGCCATCTTGGCACAGAGTTGTCGCCATCGATGCCTAGATAGCTGTTTCAGCTTGCGGCGGATAAGGTCGTGTACGTGCTGAGCTTTTCTATATTCCTCTATCATCCCCGACCTTAGATATTTTCTTTCTGCTCTACGGCGTATCGCCCTAAGCTTCTCGTATGATGCATCTATTCCCGCATACTTTTCGGGGGCAGATACTGATTTAGTTACATGGTCAAAATTTGCCTTCACAATTGAAGTAAACACTTCTAACGTATCCATATTTTTGCAGTGCATTGTATTCAGTCGCCGGAAGCTACGCCAGTTCGTGATATTGATCTTCTTTTGTTTCCGGCTTAAAGACTTTGCTTTTGAATACTGTACAAGAATAGGAAGGTGGTCACTCCCGTGCGTTTCAACGTCTATGTGTCAGACCATATCAGAAAAAGTATCCTGTGAGCAAATTGTTAGGTCCAGAACACTTGAATAACTGCATCCTCGAATGAAGGTTTGTGATCCATCGTTTAACACACATAGATTATTTTTCTCAATTATATCTTCTATTATTTTACCGCGCTTGTCACATTGCATCCCTCCCCATAGTGTATTATGTGCGTTAAAATCGCCACACATAACGAACGGACTGTTAACAGCATCTAAGATGGACGTAATATATTTTTCGGTAATAGCTATGGCTGGTTCAATATAAATGCTAACTACGCTCAATACATTCTCGCCAAACCTGATTTTGCATGCAACATATTCTGGTCCATCAGATAAAGATGTGCATAAAAGGGTCGAGTCGAATTGTTTGTTCACACAAATCAAGGCTCGACTTGGACCACGTGGACGTTTTGAACTGTACGAGACATATCCAGCGAGTCTGAATTGGTCCGCTGCAAAACCAAGTTCCTTGCATTAAGTGCTAAAATTATGTGGACTCGGTTGAAATTATTTCTTCACTCGCAATATGGCCACTATTCTCAACTATCATACGCATGCAAACCCTGATAATTCGTCTATAACTGAAAATAAATAATTAGGGATGCGAAATTAGTCAATAGGCCTATAGATTAATCCGCGCATGCAATAATTGCTGGCTAAATATTTTTAGCTGACTAATGAGTTAAAAGGCTGGCAGAATCCCACGCCAGCAAATTGCCAGTGGAAATTTATGTCACGCCTTTGTGCACTGTTTTGACATAAAGTGCGTTATACAATAATATAATAATCATTATTTAATTTGCCTGTGCCCACAAAGAACCAATCGGTCTTCGAATGGTGTACACTACAGTGTCATCAAACACAAAGCAGTATTAAAACTCAAACCACAAACGCCAGAGAAACTAAACTCAATCATGCAGATACATGACATGCATTGGCAAACCCAGAAAGAAAACATCCATTTGCGCATATCTAAATTAATATGATAAAAACAAGTAAAAATATCAGTTATCTCGATGCACATTCTTATAATCATCTTGAATTTTTGTTAACAGGGACAGAGAGAACACGCATGACGGATAAAAGGTTAAAAACCTCTGTTGACCCGAGACGGAGCACAAAAATCTATCGACGTAATCAATCCATTGATTTTACGTTACCATTAACAAACTTCGTGCAAAGATAAAAATGTCTCTGAATTGCCTCCTTACAGCTAACTCAGACGACAAAAATCGGCGTAGTAAAGTTTAATAATGGTATAAACATCTTCAAATAAAACGGTCATAAACTAGAGATTCTAATAATTCGTTTTTTGTACATTTTCTAGTGCAAGGATTTGTGATGCGGTCAAGGAATTCCAAATGACAGCGCCAAATTCAATTCGTAATCAAACAAAAGATCTATACAGGTATAAAAAGCAGAAAGGTGTTGGAAATCGACGAAGGTACCCTGGGAATCGACGAAGGTACCCTGGGAATTGAGACGCCTCCCATATTATAAGTAAAGATGATGACTGCGAGCTTGCTAGAATATACAATGCTTATACTTTTCTGGAATTACGTCATACACAACTTATCAAGCACAATTTTAAAACACCTTCTATGTCGGCCTGAAGGCGATAACAACCACATACCAATTTCATAACTAAACAAGACTTAACGTCATCCACGAATAGAATAAGCTTTGCATCTGTTACACAATAAACACTATAATAAAAAAACGCGGTTTTAGGATTGATCTTTGGGGCATTCCGGATCCTAAAGTAAATTCGACAGAACAACTGAAAAAAAAAAAAAAACGACAACAGAATTGCGACGAACACTCAGATAGAGGGCTGGATATTCTAGCTAGCAGTTCCCTGTAACACAGCTTGTGTAACAAAAGAACGTTGCACGAAATTTGATACACGGGTGCTATAGGTCAGCGTTAGGTTGGAACCCGTGTCCTCGCTTGTCGAACACAATTTCCAACAAAACACTGACGCAGCACTCGTAAACAATCTGGGTTCGGCGCTGGCCTCTAGCAGATGACGTGGAAGATTCAGCACTACGACCCTGTTATCCCGTGTTGGGTAAAGCACATTTAAAATGTGCATGAAGTGCAAAGGAAATGCGAGGTCATATACTTGAAGCAAAGAAGTAAAATAGTAAGCACACCGAACGCGATGTACTTCAAGTGAAGTACTATAAATACAATGTTATATGAAAGCAAAGTACAAGTATTTTTTAACACAATCTTTCACGGCGGCCTTTCATTCTCCTGAACAGGGACGACGACGGCGCCCGAAAGGGCGACGACGGCAACCAACTACAACCGATCCCATGTTTGCTCCTGCTAATATTTGAAATGATCTTCGATCCTAATTCCGTTTTGGTGTTATGAACAACACCAGCTGGCATAAAGATAATAATCCCTGGAGAAGAGGAACAAAGGAAAACCACAAATCTCCAAACACAGCTATAGAAGACTTGTGTTTGTCCCTTGTTCTCCTTCTCCATAGATTATTATCGTTATTCCTGTCCAGCTTGCTTACACCTTTGCATTAATTGCATTTTCAACAGCTGGTGTTCATCACGGGTGGCTCGTATACATTACAGTGCAAGGTCAAACTTTCCGAACCTCTGATGATTGGGAAGGTGTTAGTCCCGGCATTGGGCGGCCCCTTACTGCTCCGGTTACCGGCCCCAGCCAACTCGCTCAAGATCTCGCCCGTAACGAGTCGGCGCAGTGGCCTAATACATGGGCAACGGTAACGGGAAGGGGCTCTCTCCAATCACCAAGAACACGAGGAACAGGATAGGCAAGCCAAGGAAGAACCTTGGTCTCTGGAAGCTTTCCACCCAGAGCCAGGAACTAGCCAGTGGTAAAGCCGATAAACAAAACCTTGGCCCGAATCACCCCAGCTCCGTCCTGACTAGCCAAGAGAGCTAGCCAAGAGTGACGCCGAGGAACCAACTCCCGGCCTGGACCACACCCAACACCGCATCATGTGGTGGGAAGACAGAACGTCATTAAAAGGAAAGCGCTAGTCTACGCGACGGACCACGAGATTTCGAATCAGTATTCGGGCATTTCCGAGGTCCACAACCCGCAGGAAGACCCGTAGGTCCTTGAAGACAGACAACAGCTGAAAGCTGAAACAGCCGAAACGGTCAACCTTCTAACCCCAAACGTTTCCCCGACACTGGTGGAAAAACTGACGACCAAAAGCCCGACAGTGCAAAAACCGGGGAACGCGACAGTACAGCACACGACAAAACAGCGCGGTCAAACAGCGAATCCCGGAGAAAAGCTCCCTTCCACACAACCATCAAAAGAATAGAAACTGACTCCACCTTCCTCCTCCTGGGCGACTTCAACTACCCGCATCCGAACTGGGGGTACGACAGGACATCCACGCTAGGCAGAAAACTGGATGCCTTCGCAAGCGTCTAGCAGCTCACTCTACAAAACGACACGTCAACCCCCCTGCGACACGGCACAGCGCCAGACTCCGATACCAACCAAGAGCTCACGTGGATAGGCGGTACCTTAAACGCATGCTGGTACAACACGAAGGAAACCCTGGGAAGTGGCCACCATATCCTCCGCATCACCCTCACCCCCCGAAAAAGAACCCACCATAAGGGAAACTCCCATCTAACCACTAAGATTGTCAACTGGCCCAAAGCACGTGTAGCTATCGAAACCCTCAACACAGACACACTCGACCCCACCTCGTGGTGTCATGATGCAAGCCGTTCAAAAATATATTAGGCACGTCCGCAAAACGGCAGACCACCCCTAAGTGGACAATTACTATACTCAAACTCTGGAAGCTCCGCCGCCGGGCGGTTACGTCTTAGAAATGTCACAGAACCAACACAAACTTGAAGGAAAAGATCGACCCCCTGACACACGAAGCCCAAGAATACGCGGATTACTTAGTTACGCAAAACTGGTGTTACAAACGTGTGATGACATGAACGGACGACTTCATACACCCCGAGTACGGCAAATCATGCGCACCCTCCTAGGCCAGACCCGACCCAAACACACTCTCTAAAAGCTCCAAATGCCCCTCGATGAAGCTCCGTCAGATATCACCGAACAGATACCAGATGCCTTTTACCCCCCCCCCCCCCCTCTTTCCACTCAACCGTCAAATGGGGCAACGCTCTAGCAACATATTCAGAACCTCCAATACCCAAATACTCCAGGAGAAGAACCATAAAAGGGAATCAACTCTGACTTCACCATGGCGGAACTCACTTCATCCTTACACCAACTAAAACGCAAAACGGCCACAGGTCCCCACCAAATCACCAATGGAATACTCCGCAACTTCCCCGAGAACAAGATCAATGAACTCCTCAACCATATGAGTATGGATTGGCGCACGAGAGTTATACCCTTCGCATCGAACTATAATTACAGGTCATCGTCATTTCCAAACCGGGCAAGCCATCCACGACCGTCACCAATCCTCGCTCTATCTCCATGACATCTTGCTTAGTTAAATTCATGAAAAGATGGCTCATTGCCTTGACTGGCAGCGCGAACTGAGTGACCACCTCGCCATCACGATACCGCGTTTCCGCCCTCACGTGAGTACCCAAAACGTGGCGCGCGGGATGCAAGAAGACGTACGTATATGCATTTCCAATCACGGCCCAACTTCGCACCGTAGTTGGGATTGACATAAAAAAGGCCTTTGACAACGTGGATCACTCCGCCATACTCACTAATTTGGCTGAAATCTGCCCGGAAATTCGCCTCATCAACTACGTCAAAACCTTTCTCACAAACCGCACCATTCGCACCATGGGCCCAGACGGTAAACCGGCCGACGCCTATCCAGTTACAAAAGGCATCCCCCAAAATTTTATACTCTTCCCAAACTTCTTTAACCTCGCCATGAAATACCTCCCCGCGAAAATGGCGGCCATTCACAACCTCTAACATGCCCTCTACGCGGATGACATTTCTTCTGGCGCACGACAGGAAGCCCAAGCGAACAAGAATCCACACCCCAGAGTGGCCTCCACTCCATCAATACCCACGAAACAAGCGTCGGACTCGCCTCACCGGAGAAATTCGAGTTTATCGTCGTCACCAACAATAACACCAAAAAAGCTGTGAGTTACAGAGACGTCACCAAACTCCGCATATGGCAGGGAAGGGGGGAGGGGGGGCGGGGGGCAAGCTGCGGCTCGCGAGCCTCATGCGGCTCTTTGCGTGTTAAAGTGCGGCTCGCGGCACCCTCCCCTAACCCCCCCCCCCCCCCCCCCTCCCGCCTCCCTCCCGCCGGCAGTGTTGTACGGAACGGAGTTCCAAGGAACGGCGTTCCTTTTCGGAGGAACGAAGGAACGCCCCCGTTCCATTTTTCATCGGTGGAACTGGAACGGGAACACGTTACATTTTTACTGGAACGGAAAGAGGAACGGCGTTCCTTTATTTTTGTCCAGTGGGGTATTTTTTTTTTAATTTCTAAGAGGGAAATTTTACAAGTATACAAACAATATTTTTACGAAGAGCAGGCTCTTCTTAACTTTTTGGTTACTTATCTTAGGGTTTATTTTGTGTGGTCCTCACTTGGTAACAGTCGGGTCAGGCACGTAGTCAGGGGGGGGGGGGGGGCCGGACCCCATGCCCCCCCCCCTCCGAATTCTTCCATTTTGCTGGGACCTCCTCTCCCCCCTCCCTCTCATACAGCACTTTGTCATGGGCGTTTCGGGGGGGGGGGGGACCCCCCCTCCTAAACGAAATCCTGGCTACGTGCCTGAGTCGGGTGCAAGAGAGCTAGTGGACATCGGTTCCTTTTTCAGTGCCCGAGACTGCGGTACGAAAAGCAAACCTTTTAGTCCAAGGAAAAGACGCAGAAAGAGGGACGCTAAAAACTCAGCTACTTTCTTTGCTTCCACGAATCCTCATACACCCAGAAATCTAAGGCCGACTACAGCCAGCACTGAACTTCCACGAAGATACCTACATTTACAACAAAAGAACAGGTTACCAGACATCGAACACACCCTTGTATCCCAAACATTGGTCACTTAAAAAATGCACAGAAATTAACCTTTATTCATTATCCCCTTCAAACTGAACAACCTTCAAATTGAACAACAAATTCAACCTTCACGAAGAAGGACTTGTAGTTTTCAAGACTGACCTTGCAAAAGCCCTACCCTCTTCTTCACTTGCTCGTCTTGCGGACAGCAACATCGAGAAGCAACTGTTGTTAAGTTCGGACAAGGGACTTTGTAAGATTGAAACGAGTGAGGTTGTTGTAAAACGCTCATGCGATGCAGGGTAACAGTACATTTGGCTTGTCTGAATCGCACACCACAAAACATGAATATGATTAAAAGCTGAGATTTTTAAGGGTGAATATATCAACAAATAAAACCCTGTTTCCGCTTGTTTTCTTCTCCAGGTGTCCTTCAAAAACGGCATTCAAATTCGTATGTTGCCATTTGATGGGATAGATAATAAAAAAAAGAAAACTTTCTTCGATCTTACTAAATATGATAATCAGCAAAATACAAATGTAAAATATATGTAACGATGCGTTCCATTTTTTTAACTGTAACGGGAACGAGTTCCTTTTTCACGTATGGAACTTGTAACGGGAACGCGTTCCAAAAATCAGAAGGAACGAGGAACGATCTTTCGTTCCTTTTTTTTGAGGAACGTGTACAACACTGCCTCCCGGTCACATGAGCACTTCCCCAAAAAGAGAAATGGAACGCGATTCAAATCGAAAGATAAGTTGCGGTTTGGTAGTCTTGTGCTACTGCTACCTTACGTATAGTTGGACTGCTTTTAACTCGGATAGATTGAAAGTAGTTCGAGTTTCGTTTATTGCTCTACAAAAAAGACTGACCCCCCCCAACCCCTCCCCCCCCCCTCCCCCCCCCCCCCCCCCGCGGTTCTTGGAAGTTTCGTGGTTTTGTTTGCGGCTCTTCGGCCGGGTCAGCCTGGCCACCCAGGGCAATACTCCATACATCGTCGCTCCCATGTAAAAATCCTCGGCTTCATCCTTCCGCAAAACGGTTGCAGCACCAAATGGGTCCACACCATCCCCAAGCAAATTGATCAGATCCACCAGATGATACGCCGCATCTCGAGACAATGCCGGGGCCTCAGAACACGAACTCCGTAAAGTCATCGAGACCATAGTGTACTCTTGTGTCATGTATGCGCACCATTAAAAACGACTAACCACCACACAACTAAAAAAAAAATTGAATCAGCCCTGCGCAAATGCACCAGCACTGCACTCGGAGCCCCCACCTACAGGGCAAACTTCAAGCTCGAAGACACCGCCCTCTTCAATACCTTTGAAGAGCGAACGGAAGTCCACCACAGAGCACAACTCTGTGCGGAGCGCAAGTTCGTCTGCTTCTTTTGCATGGGTTGTGGTGACGTCAGAACGCCGAGTTCCAATTGGCTCCGATTGAAGGATAGTGGGTAGACTTTAATGCAAGCTGCCTTGAAGTCTACCCACTATCCTTCAATTAGAACCAATCAGAGCTCGGCGTTCTGACGCCACCACAACCCCTGCGAAAGAAGCCGACAAAATTGCGATCCGCACAGACGGACAACTTCTAAACAAGGGTGGGCCGTCGTCGAGCTTCATGGTCACCACACAGAAAACCTCTCCCCAATTCCTCCAAGACCCCCTTCCTGTAATGAAATACCCAGAATCACTGTCCGCCCCACACCCAAACTATGAGCCTCGAGTCGGACCATTAACGCCCACAGGACAGGGCAGCAGACCTTTCAGTATCCCCTACGACACCCATAACACAGACGCGAAAGTCCAGTCCCACTTTGTTGTCACAGCCGTTGTAGGCCCCAACTCCACCTCCACACGCCTCCACAGGGACGTCCCATCATCAGCCGCCACGGAGGTCCAGGCCATCACAGAAGCCATCATGCACTCTACACGATCACTCCACCTCTGCCAAGAAGCACTCCGGGAATTCGAATCCCAAACCCTGCCGGGCCACATCCACACTGCACTCACCGATTATGAGCAAACGCCCTCGCCTCACCGTCATTTTAGTATGGATACCTGGCCACCAAGTAATTCAGGGGAACGAGCGTGTCCCCTGGGCCCAGCTACAGACTTGCCAGAACCATATCAACCCCAGAAAAGACAGAGCCGAAAAACACAAAGAACGCAGGCGTTACATCCATGAACGACGTTCCCAACGGCGTACCCTTTCTTCTCCCTTTAAACTCCTCACCAGGGCCGACGCCACCCCCGTACGTCAGGCACAGAGAAAATCTCTGCCTTGCGACCTCTATATTCAACAACGCCCTGGCCAGCCCATATGCCAAGTCTGCGGAGGCTATCCCTCTAACACATATGCATATTGGGCTTGTCCCAGGCCAACCTCATCTCTACCCAACCTTCTTCCCCGACAACATCTCTACCCAACCCAGCCTTCTTTCCCCAAGAATCCCCTACTATCCCAAGTTACTATTGCTCTCTTTTTTCTGCAGCAAATGGTCGCACAAATATTATCTGGAAGCATCTAGGTTCGTTGCCTAAGGGTGTTCCTATATCAAACGCCATTGAAACGTTGCAGCATAAAGGTGTTCAGTTAACCGGTCACGACTTGGCCAATGTGTTTAATTACCCTTCTGTAAATCTACCTGGCAGTGTTGATGGTTCTAACTGACTCTTGCAAATATATTCAGAGGAAAAACTGCAATTCCATTTTTAGAACCGATTATCAGCTCAAAAGTCAATAACGTGGTAATGAAACAAAAGAATAGCGCATGTTGTGATGGTGATGGTAAACAAGTTCGTCCAATTTAATGTCATCGACATAATCGCTCCAGTTTTAACGCACATATTTAATCTCTCTTTTGAAGCGGATGTATTTCCTAAACGAATGCAAATAGCTAAGTTTATGTTTTTTTTTAAAAAAAGGCGATAAGAATGAGCTAGACACTTATAGGCCTATTTCCATATTGCCCGTTTTTTCTAAAGCCGTAGATAAATTAATTTATCCCCGTTTAGTAAACTTTCTAAATAAATATGATCTTATTACCTCTTCTCAATTTGATTTCAGAAAACTTGTTCTATTAAACAGAATTACTTAATAAAAAAACAATTCATTTTGAAAAATATTTTGAAAACAAAGATATTGAACTAGGGTTGTATTTAGATATCACGAAAGCAATTTGACTGCCTTAGTCATGATGTCTTCTTTTTTTAATTTACGGTTTTCGTGGACAGGCACTACTAATTTTAAAATCCGACTTACAATATCGCGGGCAATATGTGTGCATGAACAATTACTCTTCCACAATAAAACCTATCACGTCGGGTGCTCCGCGAAAAAGTATTTTAGAACCACTTCTTTTTAACTCATACGTGAACGACATTGTTAACGTTAATAAGGAAGCGAAATTTGTCAGCTACGCAAATAATACACGCATATATGATTTTTTTCTTCCGAAACAAGTGATGATGTAATAGATATGGCTAACCTGAATTCATTGAAGATAAAATCATGGTGCGATAATAACAGTTAAAAAACAAAGATTAGTCAAACAAAATCGGTAATTTTTCGTCCAAAAAACAAGTCGGTTGTACTATCTAAATCACTAAGTTTAAATTCCTGTCCAATG
The DNA here is from genome assembly GCA_013358835.2 of Ixodes persulcatus. Taxonomy (NCBI): domain Eukaryota; kingdom Metazoa; phylum Arthropoda; class Arachnida; order Ixodida; family Ixodidae; genus Ixodes; species Ixodes persulcatus. Next base: position 812,038 of record JABSTQ010009167.1, on the reverse strand, counting down.
GAAATAGTGAGTTCCCTCACAACTCTGGGTGTATTTTTTAATGTAAATATGTCTTGGGAATGTCATAAAATTATCTTATTCCAAAGCTATCCCGAGTGATAGGGATCCTGAATCGCTACCGTTCTTTGTTGCCCACGAATGTTAAATTGTTAATTTACAACTCTATTTTACTCTCACTTAACATACTGCAATCTAGTCCGGGGTTCATCAACTCTGACCAATATTGAAAGACAGTTTTTGTTACCAGTAAATATTAAGGAGCGTGTGTAATATTCCTTATGACACTCACACTGCTGAACTATTTAGGAACTTTAAGATCATTACTATTTATAAGTTATATGAATATAGACTATGCGTCAGTTTCAAGAAGGAAAAAATAAAAGGCCGATTTTTTTTAAACCTTTCGTTTTTGAAGGAAAATTCACCAGGATACCCCATGCGTTGCGCGGAGAAGTGGAGATGGTCACTTAGCTAACGAACAATCGATTTCAAATGCTGAAATATTTTTATGGATTTCAAATGCTTAAATCGTTTTTATAATAATAATGTGGACTTCGACTGTGTAACTTTTAAAAAAATTGCGCTTGTATTTTTCCACGCGACTGCTACTTTTGTTTTTGTTTTGTTTACTTGATAGGTTAAAATGCGTAGTCATATGAGTTTCAATTGTTGCTTTCTCTAAGTTTCTATTACTTTTCTTCATATTTCCTACACGCTTGCAGCTGACCATTGTAGGGACCTAAAGACCAATAAAGCTGCACACTGCAGCTTTTCTCCTCGGGTCCCACCAACATAATCGATGGAAATAAAGAGTTTACTTATTTATTTACTTCTGGGCCAACTGGGCTGAGCCGCCCCTCCTCCAAGACATTCAAGCAACCCTTTGGCATCTACTGGCTGTGCACGTGCGGCGGATACTCTAACCCCCAGACACCAACCCCCCCTCCTCCCCCCCCCCCCCCCAACCACCGGCCGATGAAGAAGAATCCTCCTCATCCTCAGGAGAAGGATGAGGAGCTGGGTCAACTAAACAAAACGACCAGACGACTCAAAGTTGAGTTGTTAAACGACTAGGAATTGAGTTATAAATCAAGTTTATTGTCTCTCTCCCTCCCTCTCCTATACAATGTTGTTGATTGTTTTGTTTTTAACTTGTACGCATAGCTCTAGGGGTAATCCGGGGTGCATTCGTTACTTTCAGAAATGGCGGCGAATATTGGATGAAATCAAGTGGCTGGCTTCATAGTTAGCAAAGAGTCATTTTGTAATACAAATTTAACAAGACCAAATTTTGGAAGTGTGCTTTGAAGTCTGGAGCATTACTTTCCTCGAAAAGCAAGCTATCACCGTTTTCACCTCAAGAACCGAAGTAAAAAACGTTTGGCTCCTCGCGGAGCATTACTAATTTGCCCATTTATGTGGAAGACTAAGATATATGTAGGTGAATTTTAGATTAGATATATGTTATCTTATCAAGACGTACACGTTCGAAACGCCAAAAATCATCGCTTTCTCCTACGAGAATTAAATCTCGTAAGAACTACTTTGCGCCGCGTATGAAGAATGAGCAAAACTTTCTTTTTTTCTTAGGGTGAGGAGAGAAAAATATGTTTATTGGAAAGGTGACGAGGTTATCCCGCGGGGATTTGCAGGATGGCTACTTCACACATGGGGAAGGAGGAATAACGCAAATAGAAAACAAGCTAAAAAAATAAAAAGAAACTGAGGATGGTTGTCAGTTACTTTTGCAACATGTCCTACAGATTTTGTTTTTTTTATCAAGTTTTGTCGCTTTGAGAAAACGAATCAATGAACTCGTCGACCTGACTTCTTCCGCTGCTGATAATCATGGTTTTAGGATATAATTGAGCGTGAGCGCTTCTCCGTTGTGAAGAGCTAAATAGTTTATCAGTTAATACCTTTGGTGAGCGTAGAGGGCGCAGTGACAAAGGACGTGTTCCCGCGTTTCTCCGACGCCACAGCTCTCGCAGTTAGAGTAGTCCAGCTGACCGGTGAGATTCAGGTAATATTTCGTTGATGCCACGTTTAGTCGTTTTCGGTGAACAGCGGTTTGTGTCCGACGTTTGAGCCCCCGGGAGGACTAAAGGTGAGAAACGGGTGAATGCTATGAATGTGTCTGCAATGATATAGTGAATTCGTTCCAGTGGGTGTTTACTAGGTCAGCACTAATACGGTTGGTTGTAGCTCTGGCATCTGAACGTGAGAGTGGGATTACCAGTCTTGAAGTAGGATGATGAGCATTCTTGGCTGCAAAAGTCTGCACATTCGTTGCCTTGAATACCGCAATGGCTCGGGATCCCCTGTAAAATTAGTGCGTGGCCATTATTAACAGCCTCTTTATGATTTTTGTTTTGATCTGATGTACGAGCTGAGCAATGATGTTCTTGCTTTTGGTAGATTTAAGGCTCTGAAGAGCTGCCCTTGAATCAGTAAAGAGTGACAAATTGTTTGGGGCAATCGTAGAAATGAAGCGAATTGCTTCTCTAATCACTACTCTGCTGCCGTCGATGATATTACATAGGCCTGGCTTTCCCTGTAGTATACTTTATTTATTGACGGTATAACAAATTCGTAGCTGGACTTTTAGTGAGTAAACGACCCATAGGTGTACATATGAATTCGGGAAGAGTGATGTATATGAATGGTTTTTAGGGAATGTTGCCTCAATACATCCGATGGGGTATATATATATATATATATATATATATTTTTAACGTAGTCCTGGAAGAACTAGCTTTATAGCAATCCTGAATATATCCATGGTGGTAACAACGAGAGCTCTCCTGGTTCAAAATCTCGTGAAAGATCCGAGCTTTCAACATTCACAATTTGGGAAATACCAGACGCGCTTCGACTGTTTGCGATATCTGCTAGGTAGTGGTAAAATAATTTGTTGGCCTAGTTGGTTAAACATTACGAAAATAAAAAGCGCGAAAGACAAGGACAATAAAAAGCCTGACAAATGCGGTGTTAGGCATTGCAACAAATACGTCAGCTGTTGCAGCGGAGTAGTGTACTTGATCCCGTTCACCTGTAGGAAGGTTTATGTGGGACAGTCGGGAAGATGAATCAACGTAAGGCTCAGAGAACATGCGGTATCTCTAAAATCCTCTCCGTCGGGGCATCTCACTCTACACTTGAGGGACTGTGGATGCGCCCCGCTACTGTCCAGCACAAGGATTCTGAGGAGGTGTCCTGATAAGCGAACCCGCGAGATTTCTGAGGCTGAATTCATTGCAACCAAAGGAGACGCCTGCATCAGTGCTCCATCGGTGACTTTGTCATCAAAAGAATTAGAGTACATGAAATATTTTCCTTATGTATTCTTAAATTTGCTTTACCTTCCTCTGTCTCTTTCTTTTTAATTTTTTCACTGTCATATTTTTTTCACTGATACTCTAATCATGCCCACCATTTTCTTTTGTTTTTACTAATTTGCTTTTTACCTTTTTTTTAATTCTCAGTCTTTTCAGATCCTTTCGCTCCTTTCTCATAAATATTTGTAACTTTTAACGTTAGGGCCTTTAATGTCTTCGTCTTCCTCATCTTCCGAATTAAAACGTCAGTTGCGAGTAAGCGCTTGTCCTGTGTAGTCTCCCTTTTGTCCTTGTCTTTCGCGCTTTTTATTTTCGTATGTAGTGGCCTCTGTGACTTGTCAGGCGACGGAGGTGCGCTCAAAGGGTTTCTCAAAATCTGGGCGCACCAATCAGAACAGCCCCTGCCTCAGCTACAGTTCCGACATTTAAGGTGCATCTTGGAAGCCTTAAACTGGCTCGCAGAGCTTAAGCCTGCATACCCTCCAGTGTTCATATTTGTACGGCACATCACATGAAGTACCCGTAGGCAGTGCCAAGAAAAACCGACAAAAAGGGCGTTATATATCTGAAGTAGGGAAGCTACCGAAGAGTCCCACTTAGTGCCACTTATGAATCGCATGAGCTGAACAATTCAGAGAAGCTTTCTTTTCAATAGCTTTATGTGCGGTGTTCGTGTCAAAGATTTGTCCAGAACTAGTCCGAGGAATCGGTGCGTTTTTACATATGATATGGGATGACCATCGACAGTCAGGCAGTATCTAAGAGTACTCTTCTTGGAAAATTCCATAGAAGCTGACTTTGATGGGGATAGAGAAAGTCCACGGTGTTGTAAGTAGCTGGAGATGATCTCAAGTGATTTTTGTAAGCGGAAGAAAATTAATTGCGGCGTAATTAATGACGTTCATATGCATATGTCGTCCGCGTAAAGAGTAATTCTGACGTTCCAGGGAACTTTGTGTACGCGTACCAGGAGAGTAATACTGAAAAGTGTAGGACTAAAAACTCCGCCCAATACAACAGGCCTCGAGACACTGTATGCTCAGTCGTCTTCCCGTCTGCTGTTAAAATGTGAAATTTTCGACTATCTAAGTACCGTAGCTGAGTATCCACATGTAGAGGCGTCCTCCTCTTCCGGCATAGCTTAAGGGCGTCACGGATGGCCTTGTGACTTACTGAGTCAAACGAGCCTTTTATATCTAAAAGTACAACAGTAGTGATTCGCCGAAACTTTTTTTTATGCTAGTTTCCAAACTAATGACGTTGTCGAAAGGATTTCTACCTCGTCTGAAGCCTGCCAGAGAGTCAGGGTATATCTCAGATTGTTCAAGGTACCACTCCAGTCGTGTGTAAATCATTTTTCCATCACTTTTACCGACACAAGAAGAGAATGCGATAGGACGGAACGATGATAGGTCCAAGGGCGATTTCCCTTGCTTAACGATAGGTATGATGCGCGATGTTTTCCACTCACGGGGTACCTGGCAGGTTTCCTATGACATGTTGTAGAGCATCAAGAGCCTCTCTCTTCCCTTGTTACCCAGAGGGGCTAATGCTGAGTGATTTATACCGTCCGGTCCGGGAGATGACAAGTAGCTCAATCCGGAAAGTACGTCCTCCAGTTCAAGTGCATCAAATAATGCGCCCATGTAGTTACACGCTCGGAACTGACTATGCGTCTTTACAACAAGTGCTGCCACCGGATTTGCTACATTTGTTGTAAGTTCTTTTACAGTAGGCGTTAAAGATTCCAGGCTCACAGTTGTACTGCACTGGCTAAATTTCTCTTCTACAGTGGGTAACAATGTTGCAATGTTCTGGCAGACTAACTTCCTGTTGTATAAATAACTAACGACTAATTATTTTATCCTGTCTTTTTAACCTCCACTCCTGCCCGTTTCGATCTGGATGAGCATCGGACGGTGTGCGGTCGTTTATCACTACAGCGAGCTGCACGTTGAATAGCCCAGGCTATCTCTCGTACCTTCACAAGCTAAAGTTCTCATCTACTGTGGTTAACAATGTAGCATTGTTCTGGCAGACTAACCTCCCGTTGTATAATCAACTAAAAATAATTACTTTCAATACGCTTGGAGACAAAAAGACGCTGTAATTTATTTAAATATATATTTTTTTTCTTTATTATTATTTTGCCTCAATATAATACTTCTGAAGTTTAAAAAAAGAAGCAGATTATAACTTTGATCGCTTAACTTCCAGGTGCATTTACAATATGTGTGGAGAATTTAGAGTTTTAAAACGTCGAGCATATAGTTGCGTCAATTTAATAGAAAGTAAGCTATTCATCAAACAAAAAAGGCTCGGTCAAGTGGGTTATTATTCGATGAGCTTTCTAATGTGGCTTTAAGCTTTCGAATTATGTTCTTTGTCCTTCTATTGTCAATTGCTTAAAGGCAGGTATTCTGACCTTTATTTTCTACCTATTGCGTCGGTGTTGCTGCAAATGTTACTTTTTTTTTCTTTTTGCGTAAACCTTCCGCGTTTTACCGTAACATCTATCCCTTTGCAACTTGTCTTAGAACTACTAGATAAGGTATACGCTTTAATGTACCGACATTTACGCCATCTTCATTCTCAAAATTATGGTTGTTAGTTATCTGCAACTCTATCTGAAATCGCAGGAATCCCAAATAGAGTTATTATAATGCACGCTAGAGGATCAACTGGCACTAGTGTCTATGCGACTTTCGGGGATGCAAATTGAAACAGACTGCAACCAGTCAACTTTGGTGGTGCTCTCGTGCATTCCCATGGGAAAACGCACGTGCATATTGTCTCTTCGCCCGAGAATAACATGGATCACTTTTGTTATTTGGGTTGTACCGAATAGTATGTGCCTTTATTATCATTGTAGAAGTGAATTTGCTTTAGATGAAGTATTTTTCTTCCTCAGTGAACGATGTTAAACTTCGCTACATATAAGGCCCAAACCTCTGTACCATAGCAGGTGTGTATAAATGAGCGACGATTCTAAGTAAAATAACAACCGAAAGGAGTGTAAAGTGTGGTCAAGGTTCGCCAGCATTCTGGTGGTGCTTATATATTGCTAATATGCCAGTCCTTTCACTATATGAAAATGACGCCGTCGTGCATCTTCAAGATCGAGCGGTTAAAAACATCCAAACCAAACAAAAACCTCCAAAGAAGAAAAAGAACGGGGAACGCTTGGCACAGGTTTTGTGACTCGTGGTTGTCGAACGCGAGCGAGGCGAGGCAGTGCCTGGGAAAAGAACGTTAGCGCTACCTTGTAGGTTCAACACACTCACGCGAATATGACGCCTCTTTTTCAACTACTCACTATTTCTAGTTCACTGTGCCTGCACAGTGCCAACAATGGTAGAGGCGCGCGAGCCGAGCTCGTTCTTAACCAACCACGTTCCTCGTTAATACAGGCGTCTTTGTCACTGTGCATACAATTAACTTATTAAATCATGCTTACCTCCACACGTCTCTTACGGCGCGATTGTTTTTTTTTTTTCCCCGACTCTTTCGAGACAGGAAAGATATTTTACAGCGATAGCTTTACGGGTAACACTTTGCAGAAATTTTGCCCTCGTGGGGTGTCATAGCCGCGCGAGCGAAGAAGGGAAAAAACGTTTTTCTCCCCCCTGTTGGCGCGAGAAGAGGGAAGTCGGGACTTCCCGTCGTCTGCTTGAAAGACTTGTTTTCAAACATTACTCGCGTTATGCGAAATGCCACTTTGGCAATATCCAGCTGCTACGCGTAATGTTGGATGGTTTTAGAACCGAGCACTGGTGACGGTTGTCAGTGGCATCCACGACGCCAACCACGACGGCTATGAGAATAAACCACGTTGCACCTCCGTCCTGAGGTATACACCTTTTCCACAAGCGTGCAGCCATCTTGAATATCGTCACTTCTGGTATGCGGTAAAACATCTTTTTGATCTCTCTCCGAAGCTGGAAGGTGTTTACGAAAAATGCGTGATTGTCACACATTCTTGATTTGCCTCACCTATATTTTCTCGCATATTCCAGGTTCAAACGTTTTAATATTTTTTCGAACCGCATACCAGATACGGAACCCACGTGACTGAGAACGACAGGAAACAGAAAAGGTCTATACGAGATGGCACCATCCCCCCCCCCCCCCCCCCTTGCACGACCGTACTACAGCTATCGCTTTCGTTTCTTCGCACATGGTGGGTGAAAAGTACGACTTTTTTCAGTGCCGCCAAGCGCCGGCGCCACATGAAATGGCGGTGCGAACATGTGCGCTTGTTGTACCGAAGGGGGGATAACAAAATCTCGGCACACAGGAAATGTCTTTACAACGCATTCCGTCACCGCGAATTCGGATCGGCTCACCAGTACTGGAGGAGAAACTGACCATTCCATGGACCGATCCAGGATTCAGTGACTTTAATCAATAACACCTACAAGACAATGCCTGCGAATGACGTCATCATTAGTGGATCCCTGACCCGCCCCAAGCGGCAAAATCGTAAAGCTCGGCGAGATCCACCATAAAGCGGCGGCCATGTCCGTCTTCACTGCCGAGTGCTAACGTCGCGCTCGTTGTAGCAAGGAGCTGAAAGACGCGCTGTCGACGATGCTGACGCAAGCTGGGCGGCACTGCGTGAATCGACGTTGGCGAGGAAAGGTGCGATGCTTGCCTTCTATGCTTCGTTCCAGTTTAGAGGGGCGATGAAACAATTTTTCTACTTTCCCTAAATACAGCTTAAAATTATTCCTTGACATTTATGACCATATAAAGCACGTACACGTTGTTTTTTGTTTTGTTTTTTTATCTACGCAATAACAGTCGTAGAAAAAAATCTGAGAAAAACGAACACCGCTTACCGCCTCAACCAACGCGCGCCTCAACTCGCAGCCAGAAAAAGCGTTCATGTGATCTGGAGCCGATTATATGCCGCCAATGTTTTTAACGCAGCCACGCGTTGGGGTTGGCAGAGTGACAGGGCGCGCACTGAGTTCCACCCATTGTTAAGGTTCGGCTATTCCCGTCATCCCAGCGATTGGGCACGAGGCACTATCCGAATGTGTTTCGAGGCATTGATTGTCACGAGCAAAAATCGAATGCCTGTGCGCAGTCGTCGTTTTCTGCTATCGAAGACTGTGCACATAAAACCTCGCATAATTTAAAAAGAGCAGCCGAATGGTACGATGGGCTTGTGGTGTTTTCTGCTCCCAAAACAATGGCGCAAATCTTTTCAAAGGTTCGCTCAATAGCGGAAAGCCTTAAAAAAGACAAGTGCCAGAAACGCCACAGCCACCCTTATGTGTCGTGTTCCATTGGCGTGGTGTACAAAATCTCACTAACGTGTAGTAGAAGCTATGTGGGCCAAACTGGACGGTGCCTGAACGATCGCCTTCTCGAGCATGATCGTTCACTAAAATCTACGGTGGGTGGTCATCTTCCCGTTCATTGCAATTCGTGCTCGTGTATTCCGATTCTTGAAGGCACAACAATAATTGGACATTATCGAGACAAGACGACTCGCGAAATCTTGGAAGCGCATTGCATCAACAGCTTGGGGGACTGCTGCATTAGCCACCCATCAGTGACACTGCTTCAAACCGAAAACTTGTTTTTAGATCGGACTATGGGGCAAAGACATTGTACTTCAATGGTGTTGTGTCGCGTGTGACACGCACTGCGTGCCCTGCGTGTCTTTCAGAACGTATTCTTCTTCTTCCTTTTGTGTGTAAATTCAGTTGCGAGTCAACGCTTGTGTGTCGTGCATGTTCCTTTTCTCTGTCTTCGTCTTTTTGTGCGCTGCTCTGTTTAACATGTCACTAATTGTCCTCGCCGATAAATAAAAAAAATATTCAGAGGTGCGAGATGCATGCAACAAGGCCACCGAAACGGCCGTTGATATGACGTCAGTGCAAGCCATGTGAATCCCTTTGTGTTTCAGACACAGAAAACCATTGCCCGCGAGTCGTCTAAAATTAAATGCCACGCCATAACATTCACTTAAAGGCAGGCTTGCAGAGAAGGGTCATGATACCAACACAAAGCTCTTGCTCAACTTCTGCGAGGTATAGAACGTGCTTTGTGGCAATTGTTGAACATCTTTTCTTGCTCCGTTTCTACTGTAGCGTTCGCTTTGAAAAGAACGGAAACTGCAAAACAACCGTTGTCGAGACGGTCGTCGTTTAAAGATCGAGCACTCTGACCGGGCGCTGCACAATAGGAAAGCTTGCAATTTGTGCCTCCGTGGCTGTCCTTTCTCTTTTTTCAATGTACCGCGTCGTCTTCTAGTTTCAGAGCTCGCGTTTTGTTGTTCGCAATTCAAATCAAGGAGCCTGTTTCAAATTTTGCCTTTTGCGACGCGATCTAAAATAAAGACCCTTCTATGCCTCCTCAAGGCTCGCTCAAACACATTCTACAGCCGCTCCCTACACAAACGTGACCGCCCAAGGGCTAGGTTTTCCTGTTTTCTTTGCACGTACTCTTAAAGCCGCAGTAACCCTGCTTATACGTCATAGAAACGACACTGTGTTTGCTATATACATGATGACAAAATTACTTGCGAAAATCCTTGCATGCGACACTGCGTGCGTTGCATTATGGGACATCTGCCCACGTAGAGGAGTGGCATGGTTTTCATTTCCATTGCCCCCTTGACGAAATTGCGCCTCTTTGCACTGGATGAAAATAGAGTCGACACTCGCTCCCACTGCATCACTTCATCTTTGTGAGGGCTCCCGTTGAAACACGAACCTCCAGCGGCCGTAAGGGCCTGCCTAGACTTAACGAGGAGTAGGAGTAAGGCCTGCCTCGTCTCATACCTTTCCCTATACCGGGTCACGGATCAATTAAGAAGCCTAGGGCATTGAGACGATGCATGAACAAGATGATCGGCCCAGTACACTTCTTCATTTGTTTACCTGCGCACAAACTTTAATGCGCAACTAAAAAACGTGTCCCAGCATTCTATCCGTATTTGGTAGGCAAAACACCATATATTTAAGGAAAGTTACAGATTCGAAAATGCACGCACTGTACTCTGGTCGTGACGAGATGTCGTGATTTGAGGTTGGCAAATTTAAACGGTAGGCAAAAGGTACCCGAGACGCTTTTCGTGGCAGTATACGCCGCTAGACTCGCTTCGATTTTGCGAGGTCTATTATGGGCGGACACGCCCGAAGCATGATCGAAGCCCGTCTGCTTCATGAATATGTATGCTTCAAACATGACTGCAGACGGCTTTTGTACGACTGAGTGTGACAGGATCCGATACAACGAAGAAACATGCCTTAAAGTGTCTGCGCAGACTGTCTTTTGGGTGATTCATTAGAGATGTGACTTCTCTAATCGCCGATTACTGTAATTTTCGGTAGAGTTTCGTGAATAACAAAAACAAGTGTAACAAGCATTGCGCTTGGGCGGATTCCCAACTTTAGTCGCATTTCTGACGGTGAATTCCACCGGTAGATCTGGATCGATTCTCCAAAATCTGCGAGGGAGGAGATAAACCGCTCCGTGGCACCCGCTCCAAATCGACGAGCGCAGAAGATGGAGTCGCATTTTTGGAGCCGATCCGCCGGAGACAGTCCGCAGAGTTCAAAATGGCCGCTGCTTGAGCTTGCACGAGCTCCAAGTTGACGAGCTGAGTGAGGTCTCCGACGACCAATCAATACTGTTGATGTCCTTGGGCAGAGGAAATACCGACACAGGTCGAGCGCCGAACCACGGAGTCCGTGCCACAAACGGAGAGAAGATCCGCGTATACTCCACCCCGGAACCGTGGGGCACGCAGTGATCCCCAGCGGCGGAGCTCAGATCGCTGGTAAGAGATATTAATAAACAAGACGAATAAATATAAATATGCGCCAACCAAATTCTTGTTTAAAGGGGGAACCCTACGCTTCGAGACCTGCTCGGTCTCTTCTTCAGGGGTTGACCCACATGAAAAGGACACTACCTTACCTTTTCTCGATGTGCTGATCAAAAAAGAAAATGAAGAGCTCAGATTTCTGTCTAAAGAAAACCAACACATACTGGACGTTATCTATATTTCCATTCCAATCACCCAGCCTGTCACAAGACATCAGTGGTCAGAACGCTCTTATCCAGGTCGAAGAATATCTGCTCATCTCAAGCTGACATCAAAAAAGAGGAATACACGATCTTCGCCGACCTAAAACATAATGGCTACACAGGCAGCTTCATCCACCGCATTGCCCGTCATAAAGACCGAGATCGCCGACACCCGCCACCCCAAGCAAGTACACAGTCCCGTCCTACCTCACGCATCCGCGTTCCCTACATAAAAGGTGTACAAACGAGGCGCTGTCACTGGCCAAAGAAGGGATCCAGGTGGCCCACAAGCCGATGTCCACTTTCGGAAGACTAGTGCGCCGTCCGAAGGATCGCCCGCCTAAGGGGAAAACACATGTCGTTATTCAAAAAATTCCCAAAGCGAACTGCCCAGTCGCATACCTCGGTGAAACAAAGAACTTTCAGGAGATAATCCACCAGGATAAGAGCGACGTTCGCAAGTTCAACTATGAACGGAGCGCCATAGCTGAGTACAACGTCAAGGACCACAGGATTGACTTTACCGATGTCAGCATCCTTGCCGTTGAAACCAATCCCAGACATAGACTTTTCATTGTATCCTAGCACATCCAAACGACGGCAGAAAACGTAAATAGATCCCTCGGCACACTTCCCGCCTTCTACGTGAACGGACTTCGCCACCTCATCGATGAAAAATGAAAGACACTGCCGTAGAAGAAGAAAACAGAATACTGCTTCTCAACAACCATAGCCGCAGTCAACCCCGGAAGAAAAGACCGCGCAGATCTCGAAACGTAAGGTTCCCACTTTAAACGAGGTTTTGGTTGGTGTATATTTTTATTTATTATTATTGTAGCTTCCCAACCAGAGAGACTTTTCTCGAATGTTCTTTCAAATATTAATAAACGCACAAAGGTGGAAGACCATCACTCGCACAATCGTGGCCTATACCCATTTTCACCTCAAGAAAAAAGGAAGTTTTGCGCATTGTTCATACGCGGCGCGAAGTAGTTCTTACAAGGTTTGGTCCTCGGAGGAAAAAGCGATGCTTTTGGCGTTTGGAACGTTTACCTCTTGATAAGATGACATTTATCTAATCTAAAATGCACCTGCATATATCTTAATTCTCCACATAAAGGGGGAAATTAGTAATGCTCCGCGAGGAGCCGGAGTTGTTTTACTACGGTTCTTGAGGTGAAAACAGGTATAGTCTGTTCTTGCTTCATTGCACAAGGAGACACCGGTGGCATGCAGTGTACAAAGGTAAACAACCAGTTGCGGCTAAATGAACGCGCTTAGCCTTGCGTAAGCTTCTTCCTTGGATTTTCCGCCGTGCTCTCTTAGGTTTTTTTTTTTTTTTTTTTCTTTCTGGGGATCGTGGATGACAGCGCTTACGATTTTCCACGCTCCAGTCCCGCCTCTGCACCCCCAGAACCGTGCGAGCAGCAGCGTACGAGACGCAATGCACGCACGGCACGCACTGTCCGTCACCACCCGCTTAAACGACAGCATGCGCAATGGCGCGCTGCTGTCCACTTCCGGGGAGATGTGCAGAAGTTGACGGAGCGGTTCCGGCGCGGCGGTTGGGAGCGCTCCACGGAGCTTGAGCTGCCACAAATCCGCGAGTGGAAGACGACCAACTTGAGGCCGGATTTGCCAGCGGAAGAAGCGCGCTCCAAAGGGGGCGTTTTTTGGAGGACCCCAAATCTGCAAGCGGAAATCAGCATCAGTCAACGACATAGTAAGGAGCTTGTGTTAGCTGCGCAGAAGAAGAAACCCTGTTTTGCCGCCCCACATTTGAGTATATGCGGTGCGGTAAAAACAAAAAATAATAATAATAATACCCCGTCTTGTTTTTTTTTTTTTTTCTTGTTCTTTCTTTTTCTGACAAGCATAAATAAACTACGAATTTCAGAAAACTCAAACTCCGAGTGATTGTAATGCTAGCAAGTGCTAAATAGAATGAAAATGTTCGAGAACATGACGTTACCTGGATCAAAAAAAAAAATAGAAAAACGAAATTTCTCTACGAGCCGACGTCAACGAGGCCTAATATTGTCACGAATGACAATTGATCACTGCGCGCGCGGCATTACTCCCCCCTTTAAAACGTGCATCGCCCCGATGCGACACAAAACAAAACAAAATAAAAAAAGAACGATAAACAGAAGAGTCCTTTGGAGCACATGAGGTCCACAGTCCTATCGAGCGTAGTACGGCTTCAGGCGCACGACGTGGACGACCTCAGGTCGTGGTGGGCGGCGTGACGATGTTCGTGTTCCGTCGGGCATCACCTCGTAGTTAAGCTCTCCGAGGCGACGAAGTACCTTGTACGGTCCAAAGTACCGATTCAGCAGTTTCTCACTAAGGCCGCGGCGACGGATGGGCGTCCACACCCACACCCTGTCTCCGGGCTGGAATTGGGCGTCCCTGCGACGAAGGTTGTAGCGGCCCGCGTCGACGCGTTGCTGGTCTTGGATCCGGAGTCAGGCGAGCTGGCGGACTTCTTCGGCCCGTTGAGCAACCACCTGGGCCCGTTTGCTCGAAGCCGGTTAACTTTAACCGCGGTTAAAAGTTAACCACCCTTCCCTACTAGGTACCTAAAAGTACCTAGCCAAGTTTGACGAAGGCTGGATGAGCGATAACTCCGTGTTTTATTATAGGGGGTATTTACTGGCCGCCAGATTTGAGGTCACTGTTTAGAGCGCATGCTCAGAACGAGGTCACATTAATAGGCTGCCAAGACCGGCAATCTTGATGGTGCGGGGTGCACGTTGCAAAATAACTGTAGAAGCTAGGCATCAGCACGTGCTCAGCATTAGCGCACACGAATATGGCCGCCAGTGAATACACCAGGGTGGTAGCTGGTTTCACCTCCTGGCTGTAGCGAATATAATTGGCTTCCGTGGAAAGGTCCCCGAAATGGGGGGACCCAAAAATGCGCGCTACCGTGTTTTCGCGACGCAGCGCGGCATACCTTTGAGCTCAAGAAACAATTTTTATTGCTCGTGGTACAGATAATCGGTAAGGTAAAACTAAATTAACCCTTGTTTGGAAAATTTCTAAATATTTGGCTGTCTGAAGTGAAGACAAGCCTCTTTGAAATTTCCTTCCAAGTTCGAAAGAGGACGACGAAGTTCAGTCCTGGAAACGATGAGAAGGAAGTGAGCAGTAAAAGGCGGGCGTTACCCCGGCAGCATGGTTGGCCAGCATGTAAGAACTCACCGTCATAAATTGAAAAACCTGTAATTCGGCTCCAGTGAAAATTGACCTATTAGTAAATTACCCTAACATCGAGGAGAACACTGGAAGTGTAATTCAACGATCGGTGCGCGCTGGCCTTCCACTTATAAAATATTCGAAGTAAATAATCATAATAAATCTTTGACGAACGCGCGTGCACGGCAAAATTTGTTGTAGGCTTTTTGCTTTAGAATACTGACTACTGCAGACGCCAGCACGTGCAGCGCGTGTAACTACACTCGTAGCATGCACCTCGGTGCCTGGGAAATTTAGCAAGAGGTCTATGGGGACCAAGGAGGTTATAATGGGCAGGAGGTGGCGTCCCTATCCCCAATGAATGGAGCGAAGTGTAACGGAAGTAGGCGTGGCCACGAGCCGCGACGAGCATTTCTTGACCAATGGGAAGCCTAGTGAGTGGGCGCCGCCATTAATTGCGGTGCAAACAACCGCGTTGCGATGACATTTCCGTGGCAACGCGATTGTGTGCACCGAAAGTAATGGCGGCACCCACTGTTATTTGAAACAGCGCTTAACGGGAGACTTTTAAACCAGTATGGTCGGAATTGGATGAGATTATTATAAACGAACGCCTGGTTGCCCAGCAGAAAGTAAGTGACTAGAGTTGAGACGCTCTAGACGACGCACCGACTGAATCGGTGTCGAACAGGCGAGATTTCGAGCCCAACACTTGCCTGACCAGTAGGACTAGGAAGTCGGCGTGTAGCGGACGCTCTCGACACCGCGCGACCGCGCCTGGAGCGTCGTCTCGAACGAGTCGTCGTAGCGCGGCTTTGGAAAGCGATCGCGAGTCAGTCATCGTAGGCACGAACGCTGAGAAGGGCATCGCGGGTTCAGAAAGCCGTACAAATTCTGCTTCGAGAAGATGTTGGTTTCACTCCGCCGTGATGAGTATTCGGGTTCGCATCGAAACATCTTTTGGTGCGCCGATCGAATCGAAAGCCAGCCGCGACAGCGAGCAGACGAAGCAGACCGCAGGCACGGAGCAGACGTAGCCTAAGCCTAACGACCGAGCGGAGAGCAGACGATGGGAGCATGGTTGAATTTAGTTTGGATGAGAGAGCGTCGGTGCGCGGGGCAGTCTGGGATTGGGTTGTTCTTCCGGCGTCGCTGGGCATGACGTCATGCCGGGTCCTGCCCTATTTAAACGTCCTTGATGGGGACGCTGTCTGCTTTTGTGTGCTATCAATACCCGGCCGATTGAGTCAAGGCAATCCACTTTTCAAAGACGTTGCCATGCCGACAACTATCGCGTTCATTTAGGCTTAGGAATAGCCAGAATCGAAAGACTATCTAAAAATGCGGCGAGGTCATTGCTCATGCCTTGCGTTTTAAGTAAGGTAAGGCAAATCGAAAACCTCCTGCAGCATTCATTGCTGACAAACGGGCCCAATATTGCAGCTACAACGACGTATTAGTTCCAAAGCGAGCGGCGCTCACTCACCGGGGCACCACCATGTTTCCCCGCCGTCCTTACTCTGCCGGTAACATGACCTAAAATTCCCCCTCGTAGGAAATCCGTTTAACCGCGGTTAGTTAACCAGCTTCGAGCAAACGGGCCCTGGGCGTCGTCGCTTTCATTGTCAGCTGGCTCATGGGGCAGCATCGCGTCCAGCATGGTCGTTACCTTCCGACCATGTACCAGCTGGAAAGGTGTGAATCCAGTGATCTCTTGCACCGCCGTATTGTAGGCGAACGTGACGTAGGGCAACACCTCGTCCCACGTCTTGTGCTCTACGTCGACGTACATAGAAATCATGTCGGCGATTGTCTTGTTGAGTCGCTCCGTCAGCCCGTTGGTCTGTGGGTGGTACGCAGTAGTACGACGATGGCTGCTGTGACTGAGCCAGAGGATTTCTTGGGTCAGCTGTGCCATGAATGAAATCCGCGATCTGTAATCAGAACTTCGGGAGCGCCGTGCCGGAGGACGATGGATTCGATGAAAAACTTGGCGACTTCAACAGCAGTCCCTGAAGGAAGGGCTTTCGTTTCTGCGTACCGCGTGAGATAATCTGTGGCGACGATTATCCACCGGTTTCCCAGGGTCGACGGCGGAAAAGGACCAAGTAGATCCATTCCGATCTGCTGGAACGGTGTAGTTGGCGGAGGAATCGGCTGCAGGAGAACTGCCGGCTTCGTCGGCGGTTTCTTGCGTCGCTGGCACTCGTAGCAGGATCGGGTGTAGAGGTGGACGGTTTTGGGGAGCTTCGGCCAGTAATACTTTTCACGAATACGGGCCAGTGTCCGGCTGTAACCAAGGTGTCCGGACGTCGGGTCGTCATGACATGCTTGAAAAATCTTCTCTCGAAGATCGGCCGGGATTAGCACCAGCCACGGCGAGTTGTTGTTTCCGAAGTTCTCTTTATAGAGCACACCTTGTCGAATGGCGAAAGTCGGCAGGGTTCGTGAGAAAACACGGGGCATGGTACTCCCGCCCCCTTCCAGGTGCTCGATTAATGCGCGCACCTCAGGATCGTCCCGTTGACGTCGTGCCATGTCGTCGGTGTTGACTGCTCCTAGGAAGCACTCGTCGTCATTGTCGTCGCTGCAGCCGGAAGGGGTTTCGACGGGGGCTCTGGACAGGCAGTCGGCGTCGCTGTGCTTGCGGCCTGACTTGTAGACCACAGTCATGTTGAACTCTTGTAGTCGAAGACTCCATCGAGCGAGGCGTCCTGACGGGTCCTTGAGGTTCGCAAGCCAGCAAAGCGAGTGGTGGTCCGTCACCACGCGGAACGGACTCCCGTACAAGTACGGACGAAACTTCGTGATTGCCCAGATGACCGCAAGGCATTCTTTCTTAGTCGTGGAGTAATTTTTCTCCGCTTTGGACAGTGTCCGACTTGCGTAGGCGATGACTCTCTCGATGCCTTCTTGCACTTGGACCAGTACTGCGCCGAGTCTCGCGTTACTTGCGTCCGTGTGAATCTCGGTTTCCGCATCCTGATCGAAATGACCAAGCACAGGTGGAGTCTGGAGTCGTCGTTTCAGCTCGTCGAATGCCTGCTGCTGCTCCTCGCCCCATTCGAACTTCTCGGCGTCCTTCGTGCGGTTTGTGAGCGGTGCGGAAATTACAGCGAAATCCCGAACGAAGCAACGATAGTAGGCGCAAAGTCCAATGAATGTTCGCACGGCCTTCTTGTCTGTCGGCGCTGAAAATGCCGCGACGGCGCGAGTCTTCTCGGGGTCCGGGCGGACGCCTTTGTTACTAACCACGTGGCCTAGAAACTTCAGTTCGTCATAGGCGAACCGGCACTTTGACGGCTTGAGTGTGAGTCCGGCGGTCTGAATGGCTTGGAGAACAGCTCGGAGTCGTCGCAAGTGCTCGTCGAAGTCACTTGAAAACACTACGACGTCGTCAAGGTAGACGAGACAGCTCTGCCACTTCAGCCCTGCCAGTACTGTGTCCATGACACGCTGGAACGTTGCCGGCGCCGTGCATAGGCCGAAAGGCATGACCTTGAACTCGTACAGGCCATCTGGCGTAACGAAAGCTGTCTTCTCTCGGTCCCGTTCGTCGACTTCAATCTGCCAGTAGCCGCTCTTCAGGTCCATCGATGAAAAGTATCGAGAGTGGCGCAGGCAGTCTAGCGTGTCATCGATTCGGGGGAGTGGATAGACGTCTTTCTTCGTTACCGCGTTCAGCTGCCGGTAGTCCACGCAGAACCTAAGCGTTCCGTCCTTCTTCCTAACCAGCACGACTGGAGAGGCCCACGGACTGCTTGAAGGCTGGATTATATCGTCGTTCAGCATTTCTTCCACTTGCTGTTGGATTACCTCCCATTCTTTTATGGAGACTAGGTACGGCGATCGGTGCAAAGGGAGCGCGTCGTCGTCGGTGACAATGCGATGCTTCGCAACGGTGGTTTGTCGCACCTTCGACGACGTCGCGAAGCAGTTACTGTATTCGGCGAGGAGGTCACTCAGCTGACGTCATTTTGGGCCTGGAAGCTTGGGGTCAATGTCAAGCTGCGCTGGCGGCGTAATAATGTCTTGCTGAGGTGGCGATGATTCTTCAGCAATCGCGGCGATTTTGGCGAAGTTCCAAAGTTCCTCGACGTGGCCCACAGCGGCACCTTTTGTGAGGTGTTGCGTTTCTTGTCGGAAGTTTGTCACGGGGACCACGGTGCGCCCATCCTGAAGTTTAGTCACTCCTCTTGCGACGCCTATTCCTCTTCCCAGGAGCAATAGAAGGTTGCTTCCAAGAACAACTTCGCCGCAGGTAGCTGCATCGGTCACGACGGGTACGACAACACTTGATCGCGGCGGCAGGTTCACGTGGGCGGCAGCGACTCGGACGGCGGCTGACGCTGTTTGGGGTATCTCTGAAGGCGGAACAGGCTTGCGCAGCGTCAATCTGTTCTCACCAAGGTCGATGACGGCGCCGTATTCACACAGAAAGTCCATGCCGAGGATGACGTCTCTGGAACAGTCTTGTAGAACGACGAACTTCACAGGGCACGTCTCACCGTGGATCTCGACTCGAGCAGTGCATCGCCCGACTGGTGTAATGAGGTGTCCTCCGGCGGTTCGTATCTGAGGTCCATCCCACGGCGTCGTGACTTTTCGAAGGCGGCGGGAGAGCCTCCCACTCAAGACTGAGTAGTCTGCTCCGGTGTCCACGAGTGCCGATGCGTCGAGGCCGTCGATAACAACGTTTAGGTTGTTGGACACCGTTGCAGGGGCGTCGGTGCGATGCGGGGCGTCGGGAGAGTGGGAGTGCTCCGTCGATCTTGGAGGCTCTTTGCTTCCGTCGTTTTCGGCAACGTCACCTCCAGGCGTTGCCGCACTTAGTTTTCCCGGCGACGGAGGGGAGACAGGCTCTCTCGGCGGGGTCGTGGCGCCGGGGACGCTGAGCGTCGTGGCGATGGGGAGCGGGCTTCACGGCGGAGAGACGACACTGGGGAGGGAGAGCGTCGGAGGTACTCCTCGATGTCGCGAGGGCGTTCGTCGTACCCTGGGCGCGGGTCGTTCGGGTGGAACCCGCGCAGCCCCAGTTGTCTGTAGGGGCATCGACGGTAAATGTGGCCGGCTTCACCGCAGTGATAGCACAACAGGCGTCGATCGGCCGTTCTCCACACGTCGGTCTTTCGTGGCGCTGCTTGTTCTGGATGGGCGTGCGCCCGATCTTCCTGGCGTATGGGGAAACTGCGGCGCTGAAGGTTCACGTCGGGGTGACGCCGTGTACGGGTGAGCAGGGGGCGGTGGTCGTCGAGTAGCTGCGGCGTAGCTCAGCGTCGGTGGTTCGGGAGCGGCGCTGACTTGTGGCTGCAGCGCCTGCTGAACTTCTCCCCGGACAATCTCGGTGATTGAGGGCGAATCCGGGCTTGCGGCAGCAGGAAGAAGCCTTCTGATTTCCTCCCGCACGACGTCCCGGATGATCTCGCGGAGGTCCGGGCCGTTGCAGCTGACAGTCGAGAGGGCAGCGACACCGGGAAGTCGCTGGTAATGGGAGGCCCGTGCTTGAAGGGCACGTTCGATGTTTGTGGCTTCCTTGACGAAATCTTCGACGGTGGCTGGGGGGTTGCGGACCAGTCCACCGAAGATGTCATCCTTTACGCCTCGTATCAGGATCCGAAGCTTCTTTTCGTCGGTGGCTTGAGGGTCGGCGCGAGCGACTAGGCGCAGAACATCTTCGACAAAACTGGTGATCGTCTCGCTTGCGCCCTGGGTCCTCATTCGTAGAAGGTCCTCGGCCCTCTCCCGTCGATATTGGTTGGTGAAAGTCCGTCTCAGCGCATCCTTGCAGGCGGTCCACGAGATCAAGGAAGCCTCTCGATTCTCGAACCAGTGCCTGGCCGTCCCTTCGAGCGCGAAGTAAAGACTCTGCAGGCGCTGTTCGTCCGTCCATCGGTTGTGCTGGGCCACTCGCTCGTACTGCTGTAGCCAGTCCTCGACGTCTTCATAAGGCTCACCGTGGAAAGACGCGGGCGTACGGGCAGCGACGGGAAGGACAACGACGGGTGCAGTGGTCATCGTCGCGGCCTTCTTCTTTGATTTCAGCGGCAGGGGTCCGAGTTCCGGGGGTAGGCCTTGGTTACGGCGACTTGACCGGGCCTTGGTCTGGTCTTCTGCGAAGGGTAACCTTCCGGGGCTGAGCACGTCACTTGGCCGGCGTGTTTTCGGAGGGGTACGGTCCACGGGCATAGAATGCAAATACCCCGCACCTCCACCAAAATGCCACAAATGACAATTGATGAGGCGATAATAACTGAAAAAACTAAACGTTTAATGGGGCGAACTTGTGCCCAAAAATAAAAGAAAAAAGAAAGATAACAATCGAAGAGAACAGAGCGTCGCGGGCGTCGAGGTCAGCGTGACAGCAGAGTCAAACGCTGGGACGAAATTGACTGCGGCTCGCCACGCGGAGCCCCTTATGTACTACATGCGTGGGTTTCTGGAATAATCGGCGTAGAAAGTTCGACGCGTAGAACATTCGGACCTCGAACAAGCAACACGGTTCTCGAATTTACCAGAACATTTACGTCAGAGTCCACAAAAATACGTCCCCGCGGCCAGGAATCCAACCCTGGCTTTTCGCGTGGGAGGCAGGTACGATAACCGTTAGGCCACGCGCGCGCTGCCTACTTGGCCAGCTGCGCGCGCGGCAATATTCCTGAAAGCAAGAAACAACATTGTAGGCGCTTGTCAATCGTTTTTTTTGTCAACGAAAAAAAAAATGTTTTTAAGAAAGAAAACACGATTGTCAATGCCACAGATACCCACAATGAAATTTCTTAGTTTTCAACATCGCGAATTACACTTATTGCAACGTCCTGAAGCGTGACAAAGTTGCAAAATCACTCACTAGAAGAAAAAAAATAATCACCAAGTCAAAACTGTCGCGTTGAAATGCCTCTTATTTTTCCGCACAAGATTCGAAGGAAGATAGTTCCTCTAGAATCTTTGGTATTTTCCTTTGAACTAGATCTCCGATTCGGGATTTTTAGCTTTTAACCGATTTTGACACAATCGGCTAAGGGCCTTTCCGGATTATTCGGCATCTATAACGAAAGCAAGCGCCCGATTACAGCCGCCATTGCTGACCTTCTTTTGTCTTACCGAGATACCCAGCCACTGAAACGTGTGTTTACGAGCCTCCACAAAGGCCCCTGCTGGGGAGAGGGATACAATAGAATCTAAGATGGCAATAACTTGGCCTCCTGTGGTTATGACGAAGTGAAGTAAACGGAATTAGAGGATACAAAAAAACTGTAGGTTGGTTAACAAGGCGTCCATGCACAGCTGCTACAAAGCGTCTATAATCGCGGGGAGGGATTTCCGCGCCAACGGAGACTAAGGTACGGGCATATATGCGTGCCCTCTACCAGACTGAGGACCGATTCAAGCTGTGCGCACACTCTCCACTTCTCCTCGGAAATGCCACAAAAGGTTGCCCCCGAGTACAGCAGCGAATGGCCTTCCAGGCACACGTGTCGTCATAAAACACGTGGACGTGTGTTCGGGGTAGGAGTTTGGAGTGCAAATGGTCACTCGATATTCCTCCCTTGTATACTGTAATAACCAAAACCAGGTTCATGGTTTTTGGCCAAAGATACATTCGAAACTATGTTTCTAATTATTAACAACGTAAGTACGACATGTGGAAGCTCATCATTGCTGAGTCTAGCAATTAATATTTGATAAATGTATTCAGATTTGCTTTAGTATGGATTAAGAAACAGCTTGCGAGCCTTATGAGGGGTACACGTACGCACGGAGTGAACGTAAACATACGGACAATGACGCAAAAGCGAGCGGTTATACTGTCATTTTTAAGTTGTCTGCTACCCCGCCGAAAGGTTTGAAGATCGTTTTAATGTAAAGAATTAAAAGTCATTCGGACCATCATACACTTACGTCAGATATTCGCACAATAGAAACAACTAATGGGAGCGAAAGAACGACGAAGCGGGCGAAGCATTCGCAGCTGTTTATTTATTTATTTATTTATTTATTCATTTATTTATTTACCCTCAAGGCCCCGAAGGGCATTACAGAGGGGAGTGGGGGGGAGTAGGTGACAAAGGTACAGTTGATGATACATGAAATATAATACAGTAATTAATGCACGCTTGCTCAGACACTTCTAAAATATTTCCACAATGTTATAACAGTAATACCAACTAGAAAATGGTTAATAAAAAACTAATAAACAAGGCATTTTTAAAATCAATAATACTGGTTATGGAGGCTATGTCAGCGGAAAGGCGATTCCAATCAAAGCTAGTGCGAGGAAAAAAGGAGTTATAATAAGTGTTAGTTTTGTAATTGGGGATACCGACTTTGTACTGGTGATCTACGCGGGATTAAACATAAGTAGGTGACGTTAGAAGTTCACGGCGCATGAAAGGGTTATTACGGTAAATCTTATGAAATAAAGTCAGGCGAAAAATGCGTCTACGGCTCATTAGTGTGGGTAAACCAAGGCTATTTTTCGTTGGAGTAACACTGGATGTACGATGGTAATTACAGAGTATGAAACGTGCTGCACGATTTTGAACTGCTTCCAATGTTGCAATGATAGTGTTATGACCGGGGTCCCAGATACAACATGCATATTCAAGTTTAGTACGTACTAAAGTAGTATATAAAAGGAGTTTTAGTGACACTGGTGACTGTGAAAAATTTCGTTTGAGATATCCAAGCATGCGATTGGCGTTGTTAGTTACGTAGTTAGTGTGAGTTTCCCAGGAAAGATCAGAGGTTATGTAAACACCTAAGTATTTGTAAGAGGACACAGACTGCAGCGGAGTGTCGACAATGTAGTAATTCGAGCATATGTTAGTATGGCGGGAAACTCTCATGAATTTACAATTATTAAGATTGAGGTGCATCAACCTTTTGTCGCACCAGTTAGATACAGAGTTAAGATCAGATTGAAGAACAGAGATGTCGGAGTTATTTGTGATTTCTCTATATAGTACACAATCATCAGCAAATAAACTAATATTAGAGAAGATACATTCAGACAAATCATTAATATAGATGAGGAAAAGTAGCGGACCTAAAACAGAACCCTGGGGAACTCCAGATGTTACGGGAGAAAGTGAAGAGTTAGTACCATTGGCATGCACAAATTGAGAACGGTTGGTTAAAAACGATTCTATCCAGCGTAGCCCGTTCGGATCAATGTTGAGGTTGCTAAGTTTCAAAAGGAGTAGCCCGTGAGAAACTCTATCGAAGGCCTTAGAGAAATCAAAGAAAACGCAGTCTATCTGGGAGCCACGGTCAAGGACAGAATGAAGTTTATTAGTGAGGAGCAGGAGCTGTGTTTCGCAGGAAAATGATTTGCGGAAGCCGTGTTGAGTTGGGTGAAAAAAAGAATTCGATTCTAGGAAACATGCGAGGTTAGAATATATGATATGTTCGAGTATCTTACAAGGAATGGATGTTAAAGAAATTGGCCGGAAGTGTTTCGGTGAGGAGTGGTTGCCACTTTTATGAATTGGAGTCACCTTTCCAACTTTCCAGTCTTCGGGAAGGCAGCCTTCCTCCAATGTTTGCTTAAAAATCATTGATAGTATAGCTGATGAATACGACTTCGTGTTCTTTAAGAATTTAGAGTTAATATTGTCACTACCGGATGAAGAAGAGAGCTTGAGGTTATTAATTATTGCAGCTATACCATCATATGATATTAATATTGGATTCATTGGCAAAAAGTCAGGGCCATTAAAGTTGGCGTACAAAGAAACATCGGTGGAAGAAAAAGATTGTATAAATATATCGTTTAGCAATGACGCACACTCATCTTGACCTCCTTGTTCCCCATCTGCGTTTGTAAGCTTCAGATCACCGTGGTTATCATTAGGTTTGATTAAGTTCCAAAAGTGGCGAACATTTGTAAATAAAATTGTAGGCAACGTGTTAGTAAAAACATTGCGTTTTACTTCTAATACTGCACGTTTATATTCCTGCTCGGCGCAATGATAGGCGTTAAAATGACTATATTGTTTTGAACGTTTGGCTACACGAAAGAGGCGTTTCTTTTTATTGGAAAGTCGTTTAAGTCTGGTGTTGTACCAAGGGGAATTACTTTTGGATGATAATGTGCGAACAGGAATATATGTGCTTATTAGATAGTTAACTTTGTTTCGAAAAAGGCACCAATTTTCATTTACAGAGCGTTCAAAGAAATTTTCCACAAAGTAACTCAGAAATTCACACAATTCACTATATATAGCCGTAAAATTAGCTTTTCCGTAATCACGAATCTGTTTAACTATTTTCGGGGAATGACTTGTGGTAATATTTAAGGTAAAATGCAGCAATAAATGGTCACTAAAACTAGGTAGATAGGTAATAGGGGAAACAAGGTCGGCGAAGGTTGACAATACAAGATCTAACACTGAGGCACAGGAGGGCGTAATTCTGGTGGGGCGAGACACTAGCTGAGAGAAATTGTAGTCCGAACATAATTTGAGGAATTTGTCACTCTCAGACGAAAAAGGGCTTGCGTAAGCTGTTTCCGCCGACCACAAAATATTTGGATAGTTCAAATCACCCAGAAGGATGAAGTTTGGTGTGGGAGATCGCAAAGTCACTGTACTGATCACGTCATGAAGTTTGTTCAGAAAGCTATCATCACTTGAGGGAGGGCGGTAACAGGCACCCAAGATATATTTTTTGTGATTCACGGAAAGGCAAACAAAGACTGTTTCGAGGTCACTCGCAACATTCAAATAAAGGGAATCTATATGATCGGCGACTGCAATCAGCACACCTCCGCCTCGGCGAGCTTCCCTATCAGTGCGATAAATTTTGAAGCGTTTGTTAGTAGTTAGGATTTCGTTATCATGAATTTTGCTAGGCAGAAACTCAAACATTTTGCTGGGCAGAAACTCAAACGCAAAACAGCACAACGAATGTGACGAAAGTTAGATAAGTTAGACAGTGATTCGCGCGATATCTTTTAGGCGGCTCCCATATTCGTTTGCCCAATAAGCGTATACGCAAATACGGGAGCTGGCTACAGACTATCATATATAGCATAGCCTCCTCTATACGGAGAAAGCCTGGCACATTGACGACGGAGCCATAGGGCGCGCGGCCGCAGGAAAAACGAGAGGAGGAGCACGCGGAACGGTGACCAATATAGTAGCGCAGAGCAGAAAGGGCAGAGATAGTGTGCGAGCGCTTGGGTCATGAGCGGCCGCTCCCCGAACTACGTTTGTTTTCGTGTTTTCGTCACCGTCGTTTCCGTACTCCGGGAGAAACGGCTCCGGCGATTCGAAAGGGCGCTGGCAGCAATGCAGATACCGGTGGCGTCGGCGGAGTTGTCGGCGTGCCAGCGGAGTGCGTCGTCGTCGGACCATCGTATCGTGCCGCGGAAGAACCATGCAGTTTTGACTAAACGAAACCGACGGCCGCGATCGTCGGTTTTGCGTTCGAGGACCGTTGCGGAGATGCGGGCGCAGGGAGAAACGGGAAAGGGTTGACGTTGAGCTTCTCCTCTTTACGATACCGAAAAGAAAAGAGGAAAAACATAAGTGTTACTGCGTTTGGCCGCTCGCTCTTGTGTGGCGCTAGCAGGCAAACTCCGCTTCGCTCCCGATTCCCCGCCCCTCCTTTCCCATTTACGGCGGCCGTCTCTTCTCGCGACGTGCCAGCCTTTCTCCGTATAGAGGAGGCTATGGCTACAGCGTGTGAATCACTGAGGCGCCTTCTAAGCATCCTCTCCCTTTCTTCCTCTCTACCCCCATAAACCAGGCGATGTGACATGCATGAAAACGCAAAAACCATAAAAAGTAACGACATCGGCCTGTTGACTTTCTCCACAAGCGTTTTCCGATTACGCCGCCGGGAACGGAGCTCGGGAAAACGTAACATATAAAGACAAAGCAAACAGCGAACCTGACGAGGGCGGGGAGGAGAATGATACACGCGGATGACAGGTAACGCCGATCGGTATTGTAAATCGGGCGCGAACTATAAGAACAATGCAGTATGGTGAAACAAAGAAACTTGCATAAATGTTTTTCCTTTTTCTTTTTTTTTTACAGATTTTTTAAAGATTTTTCTGCCTGAACTTTTCTTGGAACCTTTTATGCGCCAAAGAAAACAATTACGCCCTCTTAGCTGACGCAAAATGGGAGCCAACATGACGTTTGTTTTAGTGCAAGCTGGAGAATATGGGAGCTAAAAGTGCGGCAACATTTAGACCGTTAGCGAACGTCCGGAAGTATCCGTACTTCGCTTTTAAGACAGAGCGCAGTCAAAGGCTGAAGTCACGCAGACAAAAACACACAAACTAAAGCCGCAAACGTCACGGCACGCTTTTTGCATTTAAATACAGAATGCGTTCAAGGCAGTCTTGACCAAGTTACTCGAGAAAAGTAATTGGTTACAATTACAATTAATCTTGCTTAAAAGTATTAAATGAGATTACTCGACTACTCGAGAAAAAATTATTTGGCCGTTACTTGAAAAAAAAAATATATATAACCGTTACTGCTCCGAATACTTCACAGTTTCAAGACGACACACATTTTTTTTTTGCCGGTTTTAAAATTGGTTTTTTGTGCTGTCCATTACTGGATTAGAATCACCAAATTATTAACTAATTATCTTCTTAATTCCATTAAAAACCATTAAAAAAGGGGGAAATAGCAACGGTTACGAGTAATCTTAGCACTACCCAAAAGTGATCGGATTACTCTTGCGATTACTACTTAAAAATGTATGCGAATTATTACAAAAGTTATTCCAAAAAGTAATCTATTAGAAGTAATTTGATCGTTTGTAATGAGTACAGTATACAAGTCTGGATTGATGGTTGGACCTCAAGCGAAAAGCATTACGCTGGAGTGTAACGAAAAACCGTTACACGCGGATCAAGGCAACATAAAACATACATGGCCCATAGCGGGCGATGCACGTGCATAAAAGCATAGAGGTGGCATACTTGTCCGTAATTAATCAGGCTCGATCCTAGTTATTCTTAATTGATTGTTATCCGAGAAATTTGCCAAGGCGCGCAGTAAAACTCGAACCCCGTGCCATCCTGGGCCCGACGCTCGGATCTCATGACGTGGCTGCCCCCGAATCAATGTAAAATTTGCTTTATTATTCCGATAAACCCGAGGAGCACGTTAACGAGTCGTGCCTGCAGCGCATCGGAAACGACCAAATCTAACCCTTCCAAATCATTTTTTTTACAGAATCATTTTGATTGCCTGTTATGACGTGCGACACCGAAATCTCGGTTACACGGCGTCTTTTCCGTAATAAGCTCCCGTCAGATTGCAGACACCTTGGCCGGGACTCGAACCCGCCACCTGGGGATTCGCAGGGAGGAGCATTGCCTCGGAGCCGCTGATGCGGCTTTCCCAGTACACAAGCGTAACAAATCGTAACGCACACATGATGCGCGCACACTTTCTGCTCCCTGGGTTTATCAGAATGATCGAGAAAACTTTAAATTTCTGGATAAAATGTATAGAGGCGTGCAAACAGTATATGTTCGAATCGAATAGAGCAGTGTCATCTCTAAATAGTTTTTTTTTTGTATCGTTTGGAATGACTTTTTTTTTGTACACCTAAGATTATGAATAACACGATCGTATTCGCTTCTAACCACCTATTCGGCCATCATCCCTAATTCGAAGTCGATAACACACCCACAAAAAAAAAATTATAAATAGGTGTGTGCGGATAATGGGTTGGATCGAATAGCGCAGCGTTATCCCTATAGTTTCAACACTGCAAAGAGTGCGGAATGTCGCAAGTTTTCTTAGCACTGTAAAGACTAAATGACACAGTGCTATTTGATTCGAACCGTTATTTGCACGCCCTTAATTATAAACACAATGACGTTGCGCTTTGAGCGTTCTCTGATTGGCTCCGTAAGCTTTGAGCGCCGGCTACATTCCGACATATGGTGAAACGATGTATGGTGCTGTTCCCAACTTTAACCAACTCCAGCCCGCCGCTCACCCTCTCGAGGACAAACGAAAAACCAGAGGAGCGGGGAAGGCGGCGGAGACGGTGGTGTGGACTGCCGGCCTTGGTGCTCCTGTTGCCGCATGATTCTGGTCCGCGTGTTCGTGCACCATGCCGTTTTAACGAAAAAAGAAACGAGTGCGTTAAAATAAGAATTATTGTGGTCTGCTTCGCAGCTTTTAAAAGCCAACATGCTAATTTTCTGAACGCACATCTAACATCTAGGGAAAACCTGGAGAATCGATTTCCGTCTCTTCCGCCATCTTGGAGCTAGGGCATCTATAGGGTGTTGGAGTTGCGAATGAATACAGGGTGTCCCCCCAACAAATTATGTGTTGTATTAAAGCGATAGCTTTACGGGCGACAGTTTACAGAGATTTCGAACTCGTGGGTTGTCTTTGCCGCGAGCGCGGAGATGGAAAAAATGTCCCCCCCCCCCCCTCTCTTGACGCGAGGAGAGGAAGGTCGGGACTTTCCGTCGGCCGTGCCGCGCGAAGAGAGCAAAGAGGACAGCCTAGGCGTCCCGCCAAGAATGGCACGACGAAGGGAGAATCTTCGTGTCGTCTGCTTCAAACAGTTGTTTTCAAACATTCCTCGGTTTATGCTAAATCCCACTTTGGCAGTCTCCATTTGATACGTGTAATGTTGGATGGTTTTAGAAACTTCCACCGCGCTTGCACACACTTCACGGATCACCGAGCACTAGTGGCGATCGTCAGTGGTATCCACGACGCCAACCGCGACGGCTATAAGAACTAACCGCGTCACACCTCTGTCCTCAGTATACGTGACGGCACCGTTCCACCCGCATCGCGCAACCGTGCTAAGCTATCTGCTTTCGTTTCGTCGCACAAACTTTTATTTTTTATTCGCAAAACTAAACTATGCATCGCCGAACGCCGATTCTCCTCCCAAAAGTAGCGCTAGAGGTCTGAACCAGATGCCAAAGGTTCAGCAAGAAACCGTTATCTTACTCAAACGTTACGTGATTTTCTAAAATTTTCAATGAAAAAATTGCGGCCGAAGGAGCTGAAACTATGGCATCTAGTTTGAACAGCTAACTCTACATTTGGGCGAAGAATGAGCGCATCGGCGGTGCATAGTTTCTTTTTACAGCAAAAAAAAAGCACTAAATTTTTTTTTTTTTTTTGGGGGGGGGAGGGGCGGGGAGGGGACACGCTGTACTCTTTTTCACCTTGCGATGAACCGCAGCAGGCGCTACGAGTCCTCAACCAAACCAATGCTGTCCAAGTGTCACGTGACCTTCGGGAGGGTCACAACGATATGAGGGCCGCAAAGACACGTAGTACGCTCACAGCGCAGGATTGGCATGGGGCGGCTCGCTGCATCCGCTGCAGTTCCGCATAAGATGAAACTTAATACACACGAAGATGAGTGTTCGCTGAAGCCAACGCGCTATTTATGCGGAAGAAGGTAGCGGCAATAAAGTAAAAGGTACTGATAAGCTCAGCTGGGGAACTTCCGTAGACCAGAGCACTATATTGCCGCGCCCAGGACAGTGCCAGCAGCACCCGGTCAGGGTATTCTAGAAGATTCGCGTTTATTCTTACTTGGTGCGTAACTTGCATCATTTCACCCTAGTTTCTTGTTCTCGAAAGTGCTTGATCATTCTCACCCGAACGTTCGATACTCCAACCTTCTTGGCCGAATTTCCGCGATGCTGACGCAGCTAGATAAGGAGCTTCCCGCGACTTTGTCGAGTCAGTCTCGCTCCCGCTTCCTGCTGCACCGCCAAATTGCCGCCCGCTTTTCTGCTGCCTCGACGCTCATGCTTTATTTTGTTTAGCACAAGTTAGCCGATTAAACCTTTATTTTCAGTTCACTGCTCATCCTCTCTTCGACTTTATTCGTGACATTTCTAGACTGACTCGACAAGGTCGCGGGCAGCTGCTAATATATATCTAGTGTGCGTCGACATCGCGAAAATTCGGCCCGGAAGGTTGGATCATCGAGCGTTCGGGGTGAGAATGATCAGGCACTTGCGAGAACAAGAAACTCGGACGAAATTATAAAAGTTGCGCACCAAGCAAGAATAAACGCGAATCTTTTAGAATACCGTGACCGGGCGCTGCTTGCTCGGTCCTGCGAGAGGCATTATCCCTCCGTCGGGGCCTATACATCGGCGAAGCTGAGCTTCGTGGTGTGGGCGCCCATTCGCCGCCGCGGCCGCAGCGAGAAGCTGTTAAAACGTTACTTTGGACCCTACAAGGTCATTCGCCGCCTTAGAGACTTGAACTACAAGGTACTCCCCGACGGAACCCGACAATCAGGACGCCGCAAGCCACGACCCGAAGTGGTCCACTAAGTACGACTCAAGCC
This sequence comes from Ixodes persulcatus, assembly GCA_013358835.2. Lineage (NCBI taxonomy): Eukaryota > Metazoa > Arthropoda > Arachnida > Ixodida > Ixodidae > Ixodes > Ixodes persulcatus. The sequence goes on along the minus strand of JABSTQ010009167.1, from coordinate 781,127 downwards.
GTTCTGCGCGCGTTAGGATTGTGACGCTGCATCTTTCTTTCGTCTTACCGTATTTTTTATTAGCCATCTTTGTTTTTCCCTTTTCCAGTTGCATCGGGACGATGCGCTTTTAAACAGGGGGAGGGGGGGGGGATAATGCCGCGCGCAGGACCGAACAAGCAGCGCCCGGTTACGGTATTCTACAAGATTCGTGTTTATTCTTACTAGGTGCATAGCTTTTATCATTTCACCCTTGTTTCGCGTTCTCGAAAGGGCCTGATCATTCTCACCCCGAACGCTCGATGCTCGAACTTTCTGGGCCGAATTTTTGCGATTCCGACGCTCGCTAGATAAGGAGCTTCCCGCGACCTTGTCGAGTCAGTCTCGCTCCCGCTTCCTGCTACACCGCCAAATCTCCGCCTGCTTATCTGCTGCCTCGACGCTCGTTTTTTATTTTGTTTGGCACAAGTTCGCGGATTAAACCATTATTTTCAGTTCACTGTTCATCCTCTCGTCGCCTTCATTCGTGACAATATAGCTCCTTCGGAGCAGAGCAGCGTAGAGTTCCTGTATAGACCTTTCCAATGTTTACAAAATCACAGTCCAGCGTGCGATCTTCACAGCCCAGCACGTGCGTGTTCATCGCTTCGGAAAGCGAGCAAAGCACGCGCCAAACGCACGAACGCTCAAAATGGCACCGGCCACAAGCTCGTGTTTGGAAAGGTCTATAGGAAGTATTCACTGGCGGCCATATCCGTGTGCGCGACTGCTGAGCGCGTGCTGATGGCGAGCTTCCACAGTTCTTTTGTAACGTTCATTTCGCACCCTCAAGATTGCTGATCTTTGCAGCCTATTAATGTGGGCTCGTTCAGAGCATGCGCTCTAGACATCACCCACAAATATGGCGCCCAGTGAATACTCCTTATAAGGCTCGTTCACACAGACCCGTTTTCTTACGTTACGTTACGAAAAGTCACCGGGCCATCTGTGCTTCGTATTAAGCGTGGCTACCAATTCAAGGAGATAGCCTGGCACGCGACATTCTAAACACGAATGTTTCGGTGACGACGAGCTAGGACGATGAGTTGCCGTGGCAACCAAGGACACAGGGCTCGTCGTAACGTAACGTAAGGAGTTGAGCTCGGGTCAACTTATCACACAGCACCGTTCTCTTACGTTACGTCTAAGTCACCGAAACATTCGTGTCTCGAATGTCGTATGGCAGGTTATCTCCTTGAATTGGTAGCCACGCTTAGTACGAAGGCACAGATTTCCCGGTGACTTTTCGTAACGTAACGTAAGAAAACGTATCTACGGGAGCCAGAGTTGCGCGTTTGATTCCACGTGCCGCGTGCCGCCCTCGCCGCTATTCGCCGAGATCCGATCACGTGAGGAGCCGTATCAAGTGTCGTGCAGCAAAGTAGACGTTGCACGCGCCCCGCCGTACGTTCCCCGGCTTTTGAGGGCGCCACGCGCCTCGAACGCGCGGCGCTGCTATTCGCCGAATTCAGTCACGTGAGGAGCTGAATCCACATGCCATGCATGAACGCGCAACTCTGGCTCCCGTAGGGAGCCTATACAGGAACTCTAGAGCAGCGCAATCTAGAACGCCATCTCTCGGCGACTAGCGGTGAACGCCCGGAGGCTCCAACTCCGGTCACAAATGCATGGGGGAACGCGAGAAAAATGTTTTTCTTCAATATTTCGGGAATGTACGGAACAATAATAGTTTTTGACATAATAAAGGAGCATTTTACAATAATTTGCGTTGTAGTGTGCAACGTAAGAAGGTATTCTTTTTAATTGCCTCAGCGGCATCATGCAGCAGACGTCGCGGCGCAGTGGACGACGATCGCTCGGAAGCCGACGGTCTTCCCCGCTGTACGAAAAACACGCACAGAAAACGTTACACAGTTCACGTGACCCGCTCCGGCAAACCCAAAAGGTCCATCTCCGCCGCGTAAAACAATCGTCTGCTTCAAACGCCATTGCCTTGGAATTTGCCTTCTCAAAATTTTCACACACATCTAATATTATGAAAACTTTGATAAAGTGTTTATTACTTTACCAACTTCACTACAGACTAGTTTCGAAAAGTGTGAACTCGCCGTTTATTTTTTAATCAGCCGTGTTGCGTCGATCTTCATGTGTTCTCCCATAGGGCGGGCGCCTCTTGGAACCCTGCGTACCACGTGACTCGCGCCGAGCTTCTCTGTCGACCATGTTGTCGGCCAGACACGCGGATCAAAAGATTGCGTTACTCTGCTTCTTGCAAGCTATATAGCCAGCCGGCAACGGCCAGTCAGCGCCAGCAGAGTGAGAGCCCACGGTTTTAGCCTGTCTCGCTGTAACTTGGCGGAGGGTGAACGATAAGCCACACATTGCGTGCCGACGGCTTCGATATGCATGACGCATACGAGCGCAGCGCACACATATTAGAGCATGACGCAGCGAAAAGACTGATACTTCGCAGTAAAAGCCCACTCTGGTGATACGTGGTCACGTTCCGATTGGCCCGCCAGGGCCGTAGCTTCCGCCGTACTGGCAAGTTACGCAATCGCGGCTTCCTGGGATACCCAGTATTTTTTGCTTCAGACACTAGACTAAGCGGCGCCACCAGAGTAATAGCTCACGTTTGAACAACGCAGCCGACACTCCCAGGCATGCCCGATGTCTCTTGCTTCAGTCGCTAGATGGCGCTAAACCAAACAGCATTGCAGGTTGCCTAGAGTGCTCTATCGTAGACGACGCACACCAGGGAGTGTCCGAAGCAGTGAGCGGCGTTTCGCAGTGGTAGCACTGCAGGCGGATCGTGATAGTTTCGTCTAATGGCGAGCTTTCTCCAGAAGTACCATAAATACACAAAATTAGCTAGCAGCTCAGTGCTTAAAAATAAAAAAGTAAAACGAGCAGAGTTTTTTTTTTTTTTGAGACAGCGGAGAAAATTATAGATAAAAAAAGGCTCGAAGTACACCTAAGCACTTGTTATGAGTTGTGAATGCGAAAGCATGCATATCATTCTTCCGCTCCCTTATTTCGTCTGCAGCATGCGTCGATGGTCTAGCGCGCGCGCCATAGTCAGATACATCATAAGAAAGACAGGGCGAGGAGGAAAAGGGCGCGCACGTAGGAAAGCTGAAGTGGAGAGGGGCGACTTCTTTCCACAATGGCGTGGAGAGGTGGAGCCGCTGCCTCACGGACACGCAGCGCCATGGGGTGGCGGTCGTTAAAACTGACGCTCAGTGGCCAATGGGAGGCTCGTTGACACGCGCCAGCCAATGGGACCGAAGCCGAAATCCACCAGCTATACTCCGCTCCTTTGGGATCGAGGAAACTAGGGGCCGTTTGGCTAGGCTTTTCGCGTGATTTCATAGCTGGAAGCTGGCTTCACTTGGAGAAAGGATTTAAGGTGCCGTTCGGCGCTGCTTCAAAGCTGATGACGTCGGCTCGCTCCATAGGACAGTTAACGCTTTCGCATTAAAACTCGAACAAGCAAAGCAAAGCGAAAACCATGCCGTTTGTGTGACCCTGCTTTCATCTGTCTCCCCTTTTGTTCCCTTGCCACAGGTCCTCATTACGACTACCTGTAAAAAGCTCGCCTGCCTACTTTTTCTTCTTTTACCAAGAATGACTCAGTGATGTATGTTGCAAATGTATAGCGTGCGTCCGACGCTGTTTTGCTACACTCACAGGCTAGCATATGAAATGGGGTGCAAAAATAAAAACAGAATTATATCGTCACAAACAAGTAAAAAAAATCCCGAATATTTTGAAAGCCGTTTGTCACATTTAAAATCAGGACGAATTGCAGTCGATGATGATGTTGATGATAGCTCTTAATGCGGAGCGTGCACTTACCGGTGACACACCAAGGAATCACTTTCCGAGTTCCAAAACTGAGCGGATCTAATAATGTTGATTAAATCTGTAAATATATGGTTATAAAGCTGTGTCCGCAAAAAAAAAAGACAAGATAACAGTCGCACTCCACTGACAACAACGGAAACTTCCAAACAACACTGCACTACGCACCGATTCCGGAAACACCAGATGGCATTAAAAGGCAGACTAAGTTCCCGCTGCCTAAGCTCCCATGCGAAAAATTAACTTCGTTAGCTTTATGTTCCCGAGAAATCAGTGTTGCCAATTCTCACTGGTTTTTCCAATCAAACTTGGCGCGAAGCGCATAGTACGATTTACTTTGGTTAGTGTGCAACATAGTAAAAGGGCTCCCCGGGTATAAGTCGTATATAAGCCGGATATTAGCCGAACAAAAACCTGGTAAAAACTGGCTATAAAACTGGATTAAAAACGAACAGTCTCATATTCGAATCACAAAGCTGTACTGTCAAAAATTCAAAATGGCGGCTATTATTAATGAGTAACATATGGCGCGTCAACAAACATCATGTAAGGAAGCGCACCAATGCTTATTATTTTTTTCAGCAAAGTATTGTAGGATAAAAATACTAGTAATTAATATTTTGTTTCTCTGGCTCGTCTTAAAGCTGGAACCTTGTCATATGTGCACTGTCTAGAATGTAAGTGAGTTGCAGAAACATACCTACCCTAAAATTAATGCCTTCTATTTTTTTAATAAATACCTGGAATGTAAGTTGTTTGATGCTGTTTAATAGATGACACAAAGACAAAGTATTACTATATATGTTATTATTTACTGATCGATAATGATAGTACCTATCTGCACAAAAATCAAACAAATAAAAATGGGAAAATAAAATGCGAGCACGTTTGTTGCAGTTAGACGTTACTGAAAGCAAACACAAGGAAAGACAAAACGACTCAGTAACGTTAATTTTGTTAATTGATTACACAGTTGTAATTTGCAAGATTTTCGAGACGGCTGTTTCTTAACTTGCATGTACCGCTCTACCTCTTCTAGGTACAATATCGAATTGTTAGACCCCAGAAAAAAAAAATATTATTTCTAACTTTTCAAAAATTCCAGTAATGTTATAATATTTAAAAAAAGGTAACATATGATAGCCTGTGCAACTTTGCCAATTTCCGTCACGGGAACGCGGTTTTACATTTTGTTACAAATTTTTTGAAACATACCTTATAAATATTGCTATCTATTTTAACATAATAAGCCTTAGTACCCTGTCAGACGACGCCTTAAAGCTCCTTTCCAATAAATATTGTCACGAATGACAACGTGAAACAACGAATAACTGGTGAAACTGAAACGTTTAATGGGGCGAACTTGTGCCCAAAAATAAAAAAAGAACAGAAGAAAGCAGAGCGTCGCGGGCGTCGAAGTCGGCGTGACAGCAGAGTCGAACGCTGGGGCGAAACTGACTCCGGCTCGCCACGCGGAGCACCTCTTGCACCCGCGTGTCTCTGAAACATTTATCCTAGAACATTCGGCGCGTAGAACATTCGGAACTCGATCAGACGAGAATATTCTCAAACCTAACTGGAATCGAACGTAGACCGTTTGCGCGACAGTTCAGCACGGTAACCATTCGGCCACTCACGCGCTCGCTCAGCGACGCGCGTTGCATTACCCCCCCCCCCCCCCCCCTTAAAAGCGCATCGTCTCGATGCGACGTGCTGGGAAACAAAACAGCAAACAAGATAAAATAATGGCAAACTACGTAGACTTTTACAACACAATCCTATCGAGCGTGTTACAAAACACAATTCACAGTCCTATCGATCCTAGTACGGCTTGAGGCGTACTACGTGGATGACTTCCGGTCGTGTAGGGCGGCGTGATGAAGTCCGTGTTCCGTAGGGCATAACCTCATAGTTCAGATCCCCGATTCGACGAAGAACTTTGTAGGGTCCAAAGTAGCGCTTCAGGAGTTTCTCGCTGAGACCTCGGTGGCGAATCGGTGTCCACACCCACACCCTGTCTCCGGGCTGGAAGTGGACGTCCCGACGACGAAGGTTGTAGCGGCCAGGGTCGACACGTTGTTGAGCTTTAATTCGAAGTCTGGCGAGCTGACGGACTTCTTATGCCCGTTGGGCAACCACCTGGGCGTCGTCGCTTCCGTCGACAGCCGGTTCGTGGGGTAACATCGCGTCCAGCATTGTCGTTATCTTGCGACCATGCACCAGTTTAAAGGGTGTTACCCCGGTGGTCTCTTGTACGGCCATGTTGTAGGCAAATGTGACGTACGGCAACACCTCGTCCCATCTCTTGTGCTCCACGTCGACGTACATGGAGATTATGTCGGCGATGGTCTTGTTGAGTCTCTCCGTCAGCCCATTGGTCTGCGGGTGGTACACAGTGGTGCGACGATGGCTGGTGTGGCTGAGACGAAGGATTTCTTGCGTCAGTTGGGCCATGAATGATGATCCTCGGTCTGAGATCAGAACTTCGGGAGCGCCGTGCCGGAGGACGATGGACTCGATGAAAAACTTGGCGACTTCCACAGCAGTCCCAGAAGGAAGGGCTTTCGTTTCGACGTACCGCGTGAAATAATCTGTGGCGACGATTATCCATCTGTTTCCTTGCCTCGATGGTGGGAAAGGACCAAGTAGATCTATTCTGATCTGCTGGAACGGTGCTGTTGGGGGAGATATCGGCTGCAGGAGACCTGCCGGCTTCGTCGGCGGTTTCTTGCGTCGCTGGCACTCGTGGCACGATCGTGTGTAGAGGTGAACGGTCTTCGGGAGCTTGGGCCAGTAATACCTTTCACGAATTCGGGCCAGCGTACGGCTGTAACCACGGTGTCCGGACGTCGGGTCATCGTGGCAGGCTTGGAAGATCTCCTTTCTAAGGTCAGTGGGGATTACCAGCAGCCATGGCGAGCTGTTGTCGCCAAAGTTCTCCTTGTAAAGTACGCCTTGTCGGAGGACGAAGGTCGGCAGGGTTCTCGAGAAGACATGGGGGATAGTACCTCCTCGTCCTTCGAGGTGCTCGATTAGCGCGCGCAACTCAGGATCGTCTCTTTGACGTCGTGCCATGTCGTCGGTGTTCACTGCGCCTAGGAAGCACTCGTCGTCATCGTCGTCGCTGCTACCAGGAGGTGTCTCGACAGGGGCTCTGGACAGGCAGTCGGCGTCGCTGTGCTTGCGGCCTGACGTGTAGACCACAGTCATGTTAAACTCCTGCAGTCGGAAGCTCCATCGAGCGAGGCGTCCTGAAGGGTCCTTTAGGTTCGCCAGCCAGCAGAGCGAGTAATGGTCACTGACAACGCGGAACGGGCTCCCGTACAAGTACGGGCGAAACTTCGTGATTGCCCAGACGACCGCAAGACATTCATTTTCAGTCGTGGAGTAATTTATCTCCGCTCTGGACAGTGTCCGACTTGCGTAGGCGATGACTCGCTCGGTGCCTTCTTGCACTTGAACCAGTACCGCGCCAAGTCCTGCGTTACTTGCGTCCGTATGAATCTCGGTTTCCGCATCTTGATCGAAGTGTCCAAGCACCGGAGGAGTCTGGAGTTGTCGTTTCAGCTCGTCGAATGCCTGATGCTGCTCTTCGGCCCATTCGAACGTTTGGGCATCCTTTGTGAGGTTTGTGAGCGGTGCGGAAATCCTTGCGAAATCACGAACGAAGCGCCGATAGTACGCACACAGTCCAAGGAATCTTCGCACGGCCTTCTTGTCTGTGGGTGCTGGAAATGCCGCGACGGCGCGAGTCTTCTCGGGATCAGGGCGGACGCCTTCGTTACTAACCACGTGGCCTAGGAACTTCAGTTCGCCACAGGTGAATTGACACTTCGATGGCAAGAGGGTGAGCCCGGCGGTCTGTATGACCTGGAGAACAGCTCGGAGTTGTCGCAAGTGCTCGTCGAAGTTGCTTGAAAACACTACGACGTCTTCAAGGTAGACGAGACAGCTCGGCCACTTCAGCCCAGCCAGTACTGTGTCCATGACACGCTGGAAAGTTGCTGGCGCCGTGCATAGTCCAAAAGGCATCACCTTGAACTCGTGCAGTCCGTCTGGCGTGACGAAAGCTGTCTAATTCTCGATCCCATTCGTCGATTTCGATCTGCCAGTAGCCGCTCTTCAGGTCCATCGATGAAAAATATCGAGAGTGGCGCACCCGGTCTAGCGTGTCGTCTAAGCGGGGGAGTGGGTAGACGTGTTTCTACGTCACCGCGTTCAGCTGTCGGCAGTCCACGCAAAACCTAAGCGTTCCGTCCTTCTTTTTAACCAGTACGACCGGAGAAGCCCATGGACTGCTGGAAGGCTGAATTACGTCGTCGTTCAGCATTTCTTGCACTTGCTCCTGGATGACCTCCCTTTCTTTTACGGAGACTCGGTATGGCAATCGATGCACAGGGAGCGCGTCGTCCTCGGTAACAATGCGATGCTTCGCAATGGTGGTTCGGCGTACCTTTGACGACGTCGCAAAGCAGTCGCTGTATTCGGCGAGGAGATCACTCAGCTGCCGTCTTTTTGGGCCTGGAAGCTTGGGGTCAATGTCGAGCTGCGCTGGCGACGAAAAGTCTTGCTGAGGCGGTGATGATTCTTCAGTAATCGCGGCGACTTCGGCGGAGTTTCGAAGTTCCTCGACATGGCCCACAGCTGCACTTTAGTGAGGTGTTGCGTTTCTTGTCAAAAATTCGTCACGAGGACCACAGTGCAACCATCCTGAAGTTCAGCTACTCCTCTTGCGACGCCCATTCCTCTCCCCAGGAGCAATTGAAGGTTACCTTCCAGAACAACTTCGCCGGAGGTAGCTGCATCGGTCACGACGGGTACGACCACACTTGATCGTGGCGGCAGATTCACGTGGTCGGCAGCAACTCGTACGGCGACTGACGCAGTTTAGAGTTTCGCTGAAGGCGGAACAGGTGTCCGCAGCGTCAATCTGTTTTCTCCAAGGTCGATGACGGCACCGTATTCACACAGGAAGTCTATGCCGAGAGTGACATCTCTGGAGCAGTCTTGTAAAACGACGAATTTTACAGGACACGTCTTGCCGTGAATTTCTACGCGAGCAGTGCACCTTCCGATAGGCGTGATGAGGTGTCCTCCAGCGGTTGGTATCTGAGGTCCATCCCACGGCGTCGTGACTTTTCGAAGGCGGCGAGAGAGCCTCCCACTCAATACTGAGTAGTCTGATCCGGTGTCCACGAGTGCCGATGCGTCGTGGTCGTCGATAATTACGTACCATTAATTACGTACTGGTACGTAATTAATTACGTACTGGTACGTAATTACGAACCAGTGCCTGGCTGTCCCTTCGAGCCCGAAGTAAAGACTCTGCAGGCACTGTTCGTCCTTCCATCGGTTGTGCTGGGCCACTCGCTCGTACTGCTGTAGCCAGTCCTCGATGTCTTCATAAGGCTCACCGTGGAGGGACGCGGGCGTACGGGCAGCGACGGGTAGGACAACGACGGATGGAGTGATCATCGCCGCGGTCTTCTTTGATCCCTGCGGCAGGGGTCCGAGTTCCGGGGGTAGGCCTTGGTTGCGGCGACTTGACCGGGCCTTGGTCTGGTCTTCTACGAAGGGTAGCTTCCCGGTGCTGAGCACGCCACTTGGCCGACGTGTTTTCGGAGGTGTACGGTTCACTGGCATAGAATGCAAATACCCCGCACCTCCACCACAATGTCACGAATGACAAGGTGAAACAACGAATAACTGGGGATACTGAAACGTTTAATGGGGTGAACTTGTGCCCAAAAATAAAGAAGGGAACAGAAGAAAGCAGAGCGTCGCGGGCGTCGAAGTCAGCGTGACAGCAGAGTCGAACGCTGGGCGAAACTGACTTCTGACCGCCACGCGGTGCACCTTTTGTACCCGCGTGTGTCTCTGGAACATTTAGCCTAGAACATTCGGCGCGTAGAACATTCCGAACTCAATCAGACGAGAATGTTCTCGAGCTTACGAGAACGCCCAGTTGAAATAATAAATAAAAGGGCAGTCCGCCAACTGGAATCGAACGTAGACCGTTCGCGCGACAGTCAAGCACGGTAACCATTCGGCCACGCACGCGCTCGCTTAGCGACGCGCGTGGCAATATCCTTTCCACTTTTCCGTTTCATTTAGCAGAATATCCTTTCCGCTAAAGGATATTCTGCTAAACGAGCTGCTGTCACACGATCGGAAAAATGCTATTTACCACTGATATTGATTGCTTTGGTATTGGCCACACAAATTTAGAACCAAAACTAAAATTATTTCTATTTTTTTATATAATCGCTTAAATCATTACAAGTTAATAACGTCTATTTTACAAACCATTTTAGAAACAGAAATAATCTGATAAAAAATACTTAAAGGGGCGATGCAACAATTTTTTTACTTTGCGCAAATACCGCTTAGAACGGATCCCTGACGTTAATGACCTATGAAACACGCGTTCGTTTTTCACCCCACGCAATAGGAGTCCCAGAAAAAAAATTAAAGAAAAACGAGCAGCGTTCACCCCCTCAACTCGCAGCCAGAACAAGCGGCCACGTGATCTGGAGCCGATTATATGCCGCCAATGTTGATCATAGCCGCGCGCTGGGGTTCGCAAGGCACAGGACACGCGCTGAGTTCCAGACATTGTTATTGTTCGGCTACTGTCGTCGTTGCAGCGATTGGACACGGGCCACTACCCGAATGTTTCTCGAGCTAGTAATTATCACGAGCTTAAATCGAGTGCTCACGCAATGCTCGGGTCCAATCTATGAATCGCATTCAAATATCGTCATTTGGGTGTACTTCAATCCCCACTTTACGTCATCAAATTTTGCAAAGGAGAGATTGAGTGAAAATGATCGCTTTTGTCCTTGAAATTACACCGTAACAAAGAAGTTTCTTGGCCAGTGGCGTTGCGTGCGAGTATCCTTGAGTCCCACTATACTTCGTTTCACCTTATGTTGTACCGCAGCGAAGGTTAGACGCGCGAGCTCATAGCGTTGGCAGCCGCTCTTAAAGGGGCACTGACAACCCAAAGGTCGTATTTTTTTTATTGTCTAAAACGATGCAAGTTGTAGTCATAGACACGCAAAAAAAACCGCATCGCGAAAAAAAATTTCCCCGCGCGCGCGCGCGCCTTTTTATTTTTGGCGTTTAAATTTCCCGCGCTCACCTCCTCGCTTCTTTTGATCGGTGACGTCAAAAATCAGGAAATTTAGAAGCTTTGTGGGTGACATTTCTATAACATTTAATAACGGCAATCGTAAAACATGTTTTTTAACGCAATTGCGAACGCACTACGGCCCCTCTTTTTGAAATACCAGAAATCAGAGTTCGGTGTGATGTTGCTTCCTAGATTTGTACCCTCCCTCGGAAAACTTGGCGGTGCTCGTCGGCGAGCAACACGGCGAGGGAACCGGTTCTTTCCCGCGCCGGCGTGATATCACCTCCTTCTTGCTTGGGGTTGCCGTGGCAACGGCGGAGGTCTGAAAAAAAGTCGAGTCGCAGGAGACCGCAAAATTTGACTAACTGTACTGGCGCGGATCGCGCGGGAACTTCAAATTCGGCATTTGGAAATTGTTTTTTTAATTCACAAATACTGAATTTTCAAGTTTCGAATTTTGAGGGTAATGTCCCGGCATCGTTTTCAATCGTTTCGGATAATAAAAAAAAAATATGATTTTGATGTGTCAGTGCCCCTTTAAGCCAGGAGAGCTTGTGCCGCCGAGATGTGCCCCAGAGCAAGGAGCTCGCGCTTGTAGCCTTTCCTGCGGTACATCATAAGGTGAAACAGAGTATAGTGCCAGTAAGCTCGTGTGAAGTGAAAAACATTCCAGTTGGATATCGTTGCACCGCCCCTTTAATGAGAAGTGTTGCATTATGGGTAGGGTTCCGTGTTTTCGTATAAATCCGAGAAACTCCGAAAAACACCCGCCGGTAAAATTTTTGTCAATTCGGATTTATCCGATAAACTCCGAATTGTTATGTGGCCATGCCACCCCTCCCCCCCCCCCCCCCCCCCCCAAACAACAAAAAAGAAAGTATCTTTTTTTTTTTTTTTTTACATATTGAGCAGCGCAGGATCAATGGTCCTGGGAAAATGACACCATAATTATCTTTCAAGCCTCGGACTTTTGTCAAAAGGGGGTCTTACGGCTTGTCTCGTCTAGAGTAATACCCCTGTCAGACGGGCACCTTGAATGTCATTTACGCTAAAGGCCTTTAGGATTTTCAAATGACATTTAAGTCGTGTCGTGCCAGACGGGCAACTCAAATGTCATTTAGGTGATGTCTATCACGATAGCGGTCTGTTGTTAACCCGGCAAACTAGTGTTTATTTTATTGTTTATTAAGTAAATAAGATGTAATGAATTCTCAGAACATAAAATTCAAACACGGTGATGAAAACTAAGTAGACGTTTTGACGGAGACAAGGTGTTTTGTGGCAACTATGACACGACGTCGGCAATCCCAAGTAATCCGTAGCCGTAGCCGTTCCGCCGCTTGGCTCGTCTGCTTTCGGAACTCCGTGCATCTTGCTCGCCGTTGTTCCTCGCGCTCTTTCGTTCTTCGCCGGATTCGTATACCTCGTTGACGTTTACGTCTGCGATCGATTCAAGCGAAGACCGTGACCCTGTAGCGATGGAGCCTGCTGACGACAATGATCGTAGTGCGATGGATCCGGTCCGGTCCGGAACTGCCGGAACGTCGGAACGCGTTCCTGACGCGCAACTGAGACCGCGAGTATATTAAACAAATATATCGCAAAAGGTGTGCGAGATATACACGTTATAAGCATTTTTTTTTCTAAAAATAATTGCTACAAGCATTGTTTTCAATTGTATTTATATTATTTATAATGTTTTATTTCAATTCGCGGAACTTGTGCTGACCGCTGTTGACGAGACTACACATTTACGAGACGTAAATGAGTTTGGGAGAACTCAGTTGAGCTCGAATGTCAATTAAGTCAAATATCATTTGAGTTGCCGTGTGACACTGCCTAAATGACATTTACACTGAATGTCATTTGGGGTAAATGTCATTTGAGGTGCCCGTCTGACAGGGGTATAACTGTATATGCTCCGCTTGCGGAGCAGAGTACCGCAATGGTGCCCTTCTGGAGCCAAGCACTGCGGGAAGCCACGGTCGGTTTTTGCAGGGGCGCGAAGGCGCAGACGCGAGGCGGCGTGCTGCGGCCTGCTGCTTCGCGCTGCGGAAAAAAAATAGTGCGGCGACGCGCCGCGCATGCGCCGTGATCGTTGTCCCGTCGTTTCCTGTCTCCCTCTCGCGTGCGCACCCGCGGGTCCCGCGGGTCGCGTGTGAAGTGAAGTCGTCAAGTCGCTGTTGCTGGGACGCAGATAGCGTCGTGAGCCCGCTGTCTGCTAACTTTTGGAGGACCGTTCCCCTCGAGCGATCGCAAGAAGCAAAAGAACGCAGGCCTGCTTATTTTTCCCTTGTGTTTAATCGAAGAGCAAGAGCCGCTGCTCAGCCTGTGACTTTTTTTTTTCTTTCTTTTCAGCAGACAGTTTACTTGATATTATGTAGACGGAACAGTGCTTTACCTTCGTGCGTTCCAATTATATGCGAATCTGAGGAATATCGAGCACCCACTTTCATGCTAAAATAGTGTACAACTTTTTTTTTTTCTTTTTTATCTGAAGTTTTTGCCATTTCACGAATTCGAGACGCCCGAATTAAGAGCTCTTGGAGACCGGAATTTTCGCATGCTTTCAAGTTGGGCTAAATTTTGAATTAGCTAAACATTAGGGGCTCGCGAATAGTAAATGTTAGACGGTGCTCCAAACTTTGGGAGATGCCGCAAGGTGCAAACTGCCTAATATAAAAAAAAGTCCACCGACGTTCCACTTTCATTCCGGATAAGTCTTTGAAAACGCAGTCCAATTCGTTGCAGGGACCAGAATGATGCCGAGTTGGAGTGTTTTTCTATTGACCAGTATATTCCGCCCCGAGAATAGGGCGATAGAGCTCTGTCTACTTTCAGTGTGTGACACCAACCTACATCTCGCTTACTCTTCCTATTTCGAATATTTTGCTGAACCTATTAAATTGTTTTACTACCACCGACATGGTCCCTTGAAGAAATGGCGTACAGGCACAGCATTAACAGTCTCTAAAACATGTTTATCCACACAACTGCCTGCAGAAATCTTATGGCGTATTGTAAAAGGGCAGACAATTATTAAAAATGATCTCCTTCCCATACGAAAAAGCCAGACGAGGCGGCGTCTCACATCGTGTCTCGCCGTCGGAATCCGGTACAAGCTCTTGCCGCTGTCTGCGCGATTTGTGCACTTGGTAACACTACAGCCTGTCATTTTCACGGGGCTCTTTCTACGCGCATGCAAAATTTAATGCGGTAAACGACGCAGCGGCTGACGAAAACGCCATCCCCCCGCTTTCGAACGAGAGCTCGCCGACTCGCCAAGCTGTCCGGATGTGCCGGTCGCATATCGGTATCGCGTATCACTCCGCGAGAGCCGCAGACGCGGGGAACGCGATCGTCCTCCGTGTCGTCTGCTTCACATACCCTGAAAACGAATGTCCCAAAACATCGCTCGCGTTATAAAAAAAAAAAAAAAAAAACGAGATTGTACTGTACCCAGTTGATACACATAATGTTCAATGACTTAAGAAGCTTTAGGTTCGTTCGATTTTGGTCTAGGATCTATATTTTGCGAACGCAAAGCGGAAAATATGTTCCCCCCGAAACTCGGCGCTCTGGAAGGCCGCTTTCCCGCACGAAGGTCGGATCCAGTTCTGCGCATGTGACCACTTCTCCGCCAATACGGATATGGCGGCGAAAGGAAAAGGAACGCGCTACTCTGGCTCCTGCAACCAGAGCCTATACAGTTACTCTAGTCTCGTCATGGTTGGTTCAGGGAAACAGGTCATCGTATCATCCGTGTCACGACCAAAGCCACTCTTTTGGTTTCCAGTTTGGGCCATATGGGATTTGGGATTTAGAGAAAGGAGAGGGTATGTTTCTGGGGGTAACAGAGAAAGCTATGGACCATAGAGATTGTATAAAATAGGGAAGAGGGGCAGTTGAAACTTCTCTATTACATCGTTAACCACTCCACCTCGCGCGGCCGCGGGATAGATTGATGGGATGACTACGAGCTTCCTTGCGGCTACCTCCGGCAGTTTATTTATTTTAAGGTATCGACGTTTATCGAAGCCACACTTGTGTGCGACTTTTGTCGTGGGACAAATTAGTATTGTCAATAACACCAACGCCAAATTCAACTGAAGAAATCTTAATTGATACAAGCGCGTTTTATTTTTTATCTGGCATACGTTTGCATCCGGTTATTATTTATTATTTTTTAATAGGAAACACTGCGAAATTAATCTCCGAATTTCGGAGAATCGGGGATTTATGAAAAATAAACTCCGACAAACACCGAATTTTTGCTAAAAAATAAACTCCAAAAAACACCCTCCGAATTTGACGAAAAATAAACTCCGAAAACACGGAGCCCTAATTATGGGATATCACATACCTATACACAAATTCAGTTTCTTCGCTAAATTCAGCGGAGAATCGAATTGGTGTGTAGGTCTGTGACTTCCCATGTAGGGTGACCACCCGTCCCGCGACACGCGGTACTATCCCGCACTGAGGGCTCGTGTCCTCGCGTCCCACAAGAAATATCAAAATCTTCAAAATATCCCGCATTTCACTGTCGTAAAATTCACTACGCAACTCATAGCGCTGCCGAACAACGGGGCACGAGGAAGCGCGATAGTACATCATTTTCTATCCAAGTATTGCGGGAAACGACCGTCGTTCTTGCAGAACTGACGCGCATGCGACGTTGTGCCTCTCTTGCCTTGGTAGCAAAGTATTGCAAGAAAGAATTGCTCGCCAAAAGTTGAAAAATAGCTTATTGCAATTATTTTCAAATCATGCAGTGTCGATGCAAAAGAAAGTGCTGTAAAACGTTTCTTCATTTTTTTTTGTAAAGATGATTACACAAGGCAGGACTGTAACTCACAACACTCAAAAACATCATAAGGTTCGAAATTTGTGTAGGAGCATGTTGGTAAAAATGAGAATCGACAGGAAACAAGCCGTAAAAGATTTACTGCTTCTTCTATACTTTTGATGCATTGAGTTCTGCTGCAGTCAATTTTATGTTTTCAACTTACACATTTATTAACATATCTGGCATTAAAACTTAAAATATATCACTGGGAGTGAAAATTATTTGAGTTGTATAATATGCTTTCGGTAAATACAGCACATTAAATGTGTTAGCAGAGCCACATTTCGTGGCGTGTTGATGAATTCCCTCGAATAGTTAATTTTTCCATAATGTTTTTTAACCTGAGACTGGGGCAGAAGGATGAAAAGAATGTTTCCTCCTCCTGCTCGTCTCGGGTTAAAAAGCATCATGGTAAACTTCCACACGCTCGACTGCGCACCAAGTTCCCTTTTTGCAGCTGCCGCAGTCTAAATATAATACTTTTCTTCTCTTACATCCCCCCACCCCCCGGGTCAGCGTGTCCCGCATTTCGCTAGCAGGAAGGTGGTCACCCTATTCCCATGATGTAATGTGCGCGGTTACGCCAACGGCGACGCCGCTGTACGCGGTAACGGGCACCTAATGGCTCGTTCACACTTGCGGATTCACATCCTGGCCAGGAGCCAGTGACAAATGCGCTTTGTGCGCGTACACAATCGGCCCTGTCTTTCCCCCTCAACCTCCAGTTTCAACGCCTACACACACACACACATCCTGGCCGAGCCGGCCGAGCCACCCGAGTTGTTCGGGTTGCCGCCGGAGTTGTCGGAGTTCTCAAGTTGTGTAAGTGGTGCCGTCTCGCTGGTATCGTTGTGTTGGCAGAAATGCTGATCGTGACTCGATTAGTTAACCCTGTTCAACAAGAGGTATCTGAGCAACGAAGGCAGTGCCCACAAAGAAGATCTGTGAAATAAAATTGGCGCGAGTGGTACGCACGCGCGTTGCCTCCCGGTTTGCTCGTTATTTTATTATTGCCCTCTCGTATCGCGGGGAGAGTGTTGGGCGTGTTCTCGGCACTACGAGTTAGCGTTAACTGCAAGAGAAAGTCTGCGAGAGCATACTTTCGAACACCAGTTGAGCTAGGGGCATTCTTCTCCGATATCTGCGAGAGACCGGAGCCGCGCGAACGCGACGGGCGGCAACAAATGTGGACGGCGCCGTCTTTTTTCGCCCAGTAAATTCGGTCTGCGACATTAGAGAGTTTTTCGCAAGTGTGAACGAGGCTTAAACTCTCTCAAGGAGCTTTCGTGTCATGGCCAGACACTGACAGCCAAGAGAGTATACTAAATTTACAGTGTGCTAAACTGATGCCTGCTCAACGAAACCTAGAAATAATTGAAAACGTGTATCTTTTCACGGTAAAATCAGCGCTTTATTTACACTAGGCGAGTTGCTGAGTCTAAGCCTAAGAGGCGTGAGAAGGAGGAAGATACACATTGTCTCTGGGTTAAGGTCCTAATTGACAAGGACCGTCTTTCATTGGTAACAGTTCCTTCAGCCAACACCTGAAAAACCCATGCCGAGGTCCGCCTTTCAAAGTTATAACTTCAGGGATTCAAAATAATAGACCAGCTCGCTTACAATGCCATTAGCGCCTACTTAAGGGAATACTTCCTTTGTACTAAAGAACGCTCGCGAGCTCCTTTCTCGAAAAGGACGCTGTACTTGAAAGAGCCTTTACGGTGCCATGTGACGCGAAGTCATTCTCTTTTCAAGAGATTGTCTTTTTTACTAAAGGAACCTAAGCCGCCCGTCTGACAGGTGTTATTATGTCCCTATCAGACGGACCGCTCAAGTTACTCAAGGAACGAGAAAGGGGGAAGGGGTTAAACATTTCACCCCAAATGTGCGTCAGTGTCCGTCTGTGAAATCTTTCACAGCGCTATCAGAATAAGACTTATCACAGGGGTGATAATGTCGCGGATGAAAAAGGCTCGACGAGCGTAAACTGAAAATAATCAGCGACCTCGTGCCAGAAACAAATGCAAGAACGAGCGTTGAAACAGCAGCAGCTCGAATGTCGCAGCGTCGGCGGGACAGCTGGCTGGAGCGAGACGGCGAGAGAGAATGCGCCTCGACATCGGGAGAGTGAGTCGGCAAGGTCGCGCTGAACTTCTTATCTATACTACACTCGTATTTCGTATTTCGTATTCGACATAGAATGTTCGAGAGTGAGCTAGGGCGAGACTGACTCGGCAAGGTCATGTTCGCGAGTGTAAAAGATAAAGAGACCGGATGAACTCGAATCTTCTTCAATAGTGACAGATGGGCCAGTTGGTACATGACTTATTTTGACAAAAATGCGCCGTAAGACAAGGACAGAGTAAGTAAGTAAGTAAGAGTGTGTTGTCTTACTTACTCTGTCCTCGTCTTGCGGCGCATTTTGTCAAAATAAGTCGAATCTTCTAGAAGTACAGAGAAGCGTTCCTCCTGGGTTATGCATGCGGCAATTATATTACCTTTAGTATGTTTCAAATTATTTCTTTAAAAAGGTCACACCATTTGGGCAGTTTCGCAAGATTTTATAAATTACCTCTTTGAAATATTCTAATAATATTGATATCCTCGAAGAGCTAAATATGAGCTCTCTCTAGTGTATATAAATTGACTCATTACATGTGAAAGAGGAAGAAAGTAATATGCAATTTAAAAACCTACAGTTTTGGAAATCGCGCGAGTCTGTAATCAATTTAAAAATAAAAAAGCGCTTTTTAACAGTTTTAGTGTAGGGCTATGTACAACGGTCCGTCTGTATTATAATATGAAACCTTTTATTTTTGCCTTTTCCGTTGAAGGTTGAAGCTCCTCTCAGACGTGCGTTTCAGGGTGAATCATAGCATGTGTGCCCCGCTGGTAAGCATTGCTTTCATATTGTTAAGACTACTTAAAAAGAGCACTGAACTGATATGTATGCAAGAAGAAAAAAAAGGTGTTAATCTCCGGGTGAGTCTGTTTCCTCAACTCGCTTATGATACTGATATTCAAAGCGCATGACAAGATTCGGGATTTAATACGAATCCCATCGATCAAATATTACTGGGAGTATTATGTTATATACCACTGCAATAACTTTCTGTAAAAAATGAGGAGAAAAAATTTTTTTTTCAATCCTGCAAGTGCTTTCAACCGTCGTTTATTCGAATGCACACTATCTGAGAAATGTATAATATTTTAGTGTTCATAAAAAGAGCTAACCCTGAGCTCTCCGAAAGGCGCAATATTATTAGGAAACTTTAATTGCGTCACACAGTAGTTTGCCAAACATTGTCAAAAGGACACAGTTTCGAAATATTTTTTTTTTTAATAGACGAACGTTCAATGAATTTTGTAAATTCATGCAGTATTCTAATCCTTATTTGGAGAGTTTCAAAAACGTCCGTTTTCTGTAATTTTAATGCACTGACGCGTAAGTTGTTATCATGCAACATGACGCAGTGACACGAATATTTATGCTCTACTGTTGTGTTATGTTATTGCGTGCCAAGCTGGCGCGATGGCGCGTCTATCGCGTGCCCACGAATCCGAGGGAAAACTTTGAAGTGACCGCATAAATCGACTTCGTAAAGTATCGGGCTACGATTTACCGCAGAGGTGCCCGAAGATGGCATTGCACCAAAATCTCAAACAACAAACTTATCTAAGTCAAAAGCAAAAAAAATATTGCAGTGGCTTAGCTCGGCTGTGCCAGTATATACGTAGCGTTCAGCTGGTTATTCTTAGCTTTCCTGGTTGTCTAGGATTAGCTTGATTATCATGCTTACTGCTGCTTCAATGACACACACACGTTATACGCATTATGTGACACATGTATATATATATATATATTTTTTTTTTTTTGCCCGCTATTTGCCGGGCAACTACTTCGGGATCCGAGTTAAGCTTCGCCGCTCTTCTGCGCTGCTGAGGAGCAATTTCGCTCTCCTTCTTCATGGCTATAGGTCTGTTTCTCTCGGCCAGGGGGAGCTGTAGCGTTCACGAGACGCGACCACAAAAGAAGCGCTTCCGATAGCGTCCGCGAGACGCGACCATTTAATGGTGACGTGAAGCGGCGTCCTAGAGTTCCATCATGTACACTCCACGGGCGTAAACTAGCGTCTATATAGCTTCCCTCGGCGTCTGCTCGCGTGTGTCACGGCTATGACGTCACTCCTCTGGAATGCGAAGACCGGCGAGGCGCGCGCGGTGGCGGCGGCTCCGGCGCGCCAGCTGTGCGCCGTGTGACGTCACTGCTCCTCGCGTTTGCGCAGACCGGCGAGGTGCGCGCGGTGGCGGCGGAGCCCGCGCCAGCGGCGTCTCCGGCGCGCCAGCTGTGCGCCATGTGACGTCACTGCTCCTCGCGCTTGCGCAGCACGGAGCACGGCTCATTATGCGAGCCACGCGAAACTGCTCAACCTCGGCCAGTGTAGCTCACGCTACAAAAAAAAACGCTAACTGATTTTCCCTACCGACTACACCCGGATACAATCCACGCACCCTCTGTTCGGCGCAACAATTAACCAATTGATGGCGGCAGCCGCGCCGGCGCCAGCTTACTGCCCGGTCACTCCAAAAGCAGACCACACGAACCATCGGGTTTATTTGTTCTGTGTCCAGTTAACATGTCCCCCCCCCCTCCCCCCCCCCCCCCCGGGCACTCAAAAAAAAAAAAAAACATACACTGCCCATTATAGCACTGTTAAGAGCCGTTTATGATTTGAGAACATCGTCTGCTTTTGACGCGTCCGGGCAGTAAGACGTAGAGAACAGAGTTGTGCTCGTTACTTGAAAAATGTAATGGATTACGATTACAAATTACCGAGCCTCTAGTGTAATGGATTACCGATACAAATTACTTTCGCTGAAAAGTAACGGATTACTTTATTTGTTACGTTACAAATTACTTTCACGTTACTTTTTTCGTACACTTATCCAGAGAACAATAGAAACAATTTTGATATTTTTCAAAAATATTCTGCAAAACTACTTTTGATTTCTTATACGTTCTAACGTTACAATGTATAGCCAAAGCAGAATGCAGGTGTCCCAGCTTACCTTGATGTATTTCCGTAGATTAGAGTTTGTTGTTCTTTCTGATGCCATTGTGTGTTTTTTGGGCACGCAAAGTATGCACTGAAACTCTAGGTTTCCGTTCTTCTTAATGCCATGAATTTTGAACATCTCATCAGAAGATGGCCATGGAGACGACGGACACTCCATGACCGAAACCTAAACCAGTCAGAGAAAAAGTGGCAGTTGCGGGTTATCGGTCGTTCATCGGTTCTCACTTTCATACCAATATTCGTGGAGGCCAGGGGAGGGGAGGGCATAGAGAGCGAGAGAAGCGGTAGCCATCGGTCTCACAAAACGATAGAGGATCACACCACTTTTACGCGTTTTCTCTCTCTCTCTCTGTCAGCACACCTTAGATGGCCTAACCCCCCCCCTCCTCTCTCTCTTATGTTGACAGTTGACTATAAAGTAAGAAGTGGACTCAGCCACCATGCCCAGACGAGTAAAACAAAAGAAGTATCGTACGTACCCTCGAAGACGATGCTCTTAGCCTCGCGCCGGGCGCTTTTCAGCACTGCCTCAAGAGCGTGCCAGAATACAGTAGCGCACATCAAAAACAAAGAGAATTCAACCCCCTCGCGCGAGGCTACATCGTCTGTTACGCGAGTTGTGAACCCGCGAATCGAGGGTGTACGCACCCGCGTTTAATGTCTGTGCAGGTCGCGTGAGACGTCGAAGAAGTTGGAAAGGGTGAAATGATGTAAAAGACAAAAACAAACAAACACGAAGAACTTTCTCCTACCCGGGAGAAGAAGAAAAACACGATGGAAGGCGACGGAGAGCCTACTCGGCATTGCCTTACTTGATCTTTGTCTTTCGTATATTGGTACATGCCTTGCCCGTTTTCCTAATCACCGGTCATACAAAAAATTGTGCTTTCTTTTTGGCTATTCTCCCCTTCCTGATATTTTCTATTTTGTTGAACTTGCTCTCTTTGTGCTGCAGAATGTTCTGTTTGTATTGCTCCAGTTACTGTATTATGATCACATATTTTTTTTTTTTAAGTAACGAGTAAGTAAAGTAATCCGTTACCAATATTTTGTAACGAAATTACATTACACATTACTTGCGAAAAAACGTAACGTGGCAATTAAAAAGTCACTTCAAAAAGTAACGGATTACTAGTATTTCGTTACTTGTAACGGATTACTTCCCAAGTCTGGTAGAAAGCTGATGTCGGGGCCGCTGCCGCCACCTGTCGGTTGTTACGCCATTCAGATGTTGCGTGGATAGCAGACGGGCCCCGTAGGTAAGGAAAGTATAGTTATCTTTTTGTTTACTTTTTAATCAGGTAAGTTTGCTCTGTAAAATTTTGATGCAATGCTTCCACCACTTTCGGGCACCTCTGTGGTAAATCGTAGCGCGATGCGTTACCAAGTCGATTTCTGCGGTCACTTTAAAGGTTGTTCACGAATTCATGCGTACACGGTATAAGCAGCCGCCACCTTGACTCTGTCCGACTAAGATATTACAGTAATTCAGATTAAAAGAAAACGGAAAGAGGTCAAACTTGTAATTCCCGACAGGGAGGGAATAAGTCCGTCTCCGCCTCAGCCGCTTCAATCGTTGATAGCTGAAAACAAACAAAAAACTGCCAAATTTCATTCTCCACAACTGGCACCTTCAACGGGGGTTTGAACCGAGTCAACCTGTCAGGCGACGATCTACTGAGGTGAACCGATCGCGTTTCGATCCTCATTGGCGCCTCTCTGATTCAAAATGTCGCGAAACACTCCCAGGGCCGGATTAAGCTACGCTCTAAGGAGGCTGCAGCTGAGAGCCCAAGGCTGCCAGGGGGCACCGTGCTGGCCCCCTGAAGTACGAAAAAAAAAATGCTAGTCGGTTTTATTTAAAAACAGCTGAGACCTAAATGAGGAACAAAACTCTGAGGAGCCACTGGGCCCTGGCTTTCTGGCGTAGTTCCATCCCACCTCTCCCCTCTTGTTTGTTTGTTTGTTTGTTTGTTTTTTACGCGGAAACAAGGATGCCATAAAGTTTCCTTTTCTAGACGAGCTGGTGTTTTTGAGCTCGATGTCAATGATTGTGCTAGAGCAACAAAATGTAAGCGCTGCCTCCCACCCTCTTTGTCGAAGGGAGCAAAGCTGTCGACGCTGGCGGTCCTGTTGAAGTCTCTTCTAATTGAAACCAAACTGAAGGACGACCACGGAGTTCTCTATTGTACTGTGGCCCCCTCGACGCGTTTTACGGACAATGGTGGGTTGGAAGTCAAGTGTTGCCGAAGGCTACACGAGTAACATACATGCTACACATTATTTTTGTTTCGTTTTAGTCTTTTAGCGTTGGTCCATATCGCAAGCTTCCCCCGACACGACAAGTTTAAAACAAGCAAAAAGAGATATCGATGAACCTCCCGAAGTCATCCTTCCTCACCACTAAAATGCGTTTCAAGGAGCCGGCTCTTGAGATGTCCCCAATAACAACCCCAAAAGTTTTCGAGAGGCACTGATTGCAAGCAACAGCTCTGGAGCCTGTGTCTGATATGCTAGTGCGATACAACTACTTTTCCTGCCATCGAGTGATATGACAGCTGCAAATGTTTTGCGGGCCTCTGAGGTATTACCTATTACGCTTTAGCTCAGAGTAATACGTCCACATGGCTGCGAAGTTCTAAATTACTACAATTAGAAGAAACAACACCATTCCAAAGCTAATTGAAACATTTTCTCTTTAAAATAGAGAGCATACATACAGAGGAGTTTGAACATATCTCCTTAATCTTCATGAGAAATGCCTGTGAATGTGCCCAAATGACAGTGGTTGCGATAATACAATCGCACTCAGTCCCAGGTATTTCTTTTGTCATTTAAATGCAGAAGTCTGTTAGTTTGGGACAAGACCAAGTTCAGTTATTAGAAGAGGGTGGACGAAGCGGTTTGAGCCCTAAATACACTAACCACCAAGATTGCGACGGAAGTAAGGACGGAAGTAAAAACGGATGTCGACGGAAGTAAGTACGGATGTCCTTACTGTATTCGATGAAAGGATCAATGCTACTACTAATAATAATTGGGGTGTGGGTATGTTTATACAGCCTGAACTTAGTCTGCCTCAACGGGCGACTTGTCTCTCAGCTGTAGATGAGAAATTTAGCCAGTGTAGTACAACCGCTAGCCTGGTGTCTTTAACGTGCACCACGATAAAGATATCACGTTAAAGACACCTGGGTTCTGCAGCGCGATCTTTAGCTCAACGCGCTCCGAGCTGGCGTGTGTTAAGGTCACTGGAACCTGGGAAAGTAGCGTCAAGCTCCCCGTATGGTCGCCATCTTGGTCCGTGAAATGGGCAATTTCTTCTTGACCCCTACGTTCTAGGTGAGCCGATCTAATTCGCTGGTGATGGGTATCTTTATGGAGACGTTTCTCGCGAAAGAAGCGTACATTTTCGTGCCGCCACCACTTGCTATGTCGGTGCTTGGAGACACGGAAAAACAAGTTTACTGTTTTAAAATACGCAAGAAGAACGATATAATTGCAAGAGATCCGTGGAGATGGTTATGATTGATAATTTGATTGCAGACACAGTGCCAAAGACGCTTATATTGGCGAGGAACACTTCCAGTACGATGACGTTCCATGGTGATCTTGGCGCGACTGCTTTAGAATGACCCTCTGGAAGCTTCGAAAATTTGAATGGACCGAGATGGCGATTTCCATGGCAACGTAGACAGGTTAGCCAATCGCCTTGCGAGGTTTCGGTCGTCTGTATGTTACTATCTGTTTGTGTCCGGCTAGCAGGCAGGGAAGTCAATGGCGCTACTTTCCCAGGATCCAGCGACTTTAGTGTGCGTTTGACCACTTGGCCACCGATCCCTTTGAGAAATGCTACTAAAGAAGTGATAGAGAGTTCTTTGAGCAATCATACGTGGCAACAGCGACGTTGTTTTGTTCTTTTGTTTTTGTTGTGAATGTTGCTATAAACGCGCGCCCTTTTTTATGTGGATCTTATCCGTTCTTGGGTTTTTCTTTTCTGTTGCTTTGCGTCGCTTTCTTTTCCGTCCCGAGCCACCTATGTGGCTCGGAGGCAAGGCGCCGGCCTATGAATCCCCAAGTGGCACGGTTCGAATCCCAGCCGAGGTGCCCGATCTGACGGAGGTCCTACACCAATCCCCCCATCTGGATGCAGGGTGGAATAAAATCATGATTTCAGGACAAAAATGAAATAAATTAGATTTCTTTCTTTTAAATCAAAGCTGTGCGCGTGCACAGCTTTGATGGGCGCTCGAGATGCGCAAGCGCACGTGCACCCATGTAGCTTTGAACGCATAGCCACTTACCGAGGTGCCGAGTCACTCAAGCGGGCGTTGACGAGCCACCACAAGGGACTATGGTGGGGAGAAGGACGCAGTAGCACCTAAATTGGCACTACCCTGTCCTGCTGTGGCAATGATGAAGTGACCGGAATAAGAGGTAACAAAAACTGAAGGTCGGTTATGGCGGCGCCCATGCACAGCTGCCTGAAAGCGTCTATAGCATGGTATCTGTGACTTAACGTAAATGCAGTTAAGTGGACCCGTGTAACCATGCTATATAAGTCGAGTTGAAATCCTACAACAACAGTATGCAGAGCAGATATGTGGGGGCGCAACAGACATTCTATTTTTTAGCCATCCTCTGTTTCTGGATCCACTAATCGGGCAGCGACTTGCCCCCCTTAGAGTCACTAAATAAAGCTACGCTTTCAGAGTACCGAAACTCTCAAACTACGCGTCTGAAGCGCGTCAGGCGCCGCCATCTTGGGTCCGCGCGCAGATGGAGGAGCGACTGTAGCTGAGCCAAGCCGAGCTCTAGCCGTCGCCTGCGCCAGCTGCCGTAGCCGCAACTGTGGCAGCGAATCAAAGCGTGTTGTTCGTATCTCGACGTAAGAAGGAAAAAGTGCATGCTGAGCGACAGACTTCAGCGTGCGCGCGCAGTAAACAGTAAAACAGCAGCAGGCAGCGGATCGCTGGACCCAAGATGGTGGCATTGAAAAAACGCGATGATGATGATAGCGACTCACGTGACTGCCACTCTCCAATGATGCTGCAGCGAACCAGAATAATGTTGGATAGAGCGACTGTATTGTCGGCAAAATGTCAAAGAAAAGGAATGCGGTACTCTGAAAGCGTAGCTTATTCAGTGACTCTAGCCCCCGTATCTCCCTAAACAACACGAACAATAAATGAACACCAAAATCCGCTGCCCCCCTTCCCGCAGTTGTATTTTCTACACCGGTTAGAAACCAGAACCGCCAGAACAGCCTCAGAACGGTTATCGATATGCTAATTAAGTGTATTAGCTTCCCCAGGGGGAAAAAAAAGAAGAAAAAAAAAGAATGGCTTCAGGGAATTTTGTTTTTCGATGCATGCCTCCCTCCCTCCCCATCCAGTAAATACCATATTTCAGGGTTTTGGAGCATCGTAATAGCTCCCGACAACGAGCGATCATTAAGCACTCCTACCGTTCCCTTCCTGTGTTTGCAGTTTGTGTTCGAGTGGATAATAGCGCCATGAACTATTAAAGTAATCTCGTTGCTTTCTCGGCATACATCTTTGACGCGCAGTAACATTTAGCATTTGCCCACTTCCAGAAAAAGCAACAGCTGCTTTGATTTTGTTCCGGACCCCATTTCACCTTAGTTACAACTAATCGAAACCGATTATGCCAAACACGAAAGCCGGCTGGCCGGGATAGCGCTTGAAATCGATTATCGATTATATGCTAATGCTACGCGAAATCGCTGGCACCACGAAACGCGTTTAGTCACATACGAAACCTTGGCTGCTGTTCTCGTTTCGATCGCGAAATATACACGTGTATAAAATCTCAAATGACTTGTCTCCCTCCAACACATAAACTCCTTTCGATATTTATTTTTTTTTTTATTCAGAAATTGCCAAGAAACTTACACCGGTTCGAAGAGCCGGTGTAAGCTCACACCTCCCCCTCAAAAATCTCATTTACACTTACGCGCCTCGTGCATTAAATCAATCGAGCTTGTAAAAAAAACAAAAAAAGGCAAACAAGAAAACAGTTTAAGTGGTCGCTAATTGTGAGAATAAACAGACGAAGGGGGCTTCGGATCCTTCATCCGTTATTCGTGCATCTATATATAGTTTTTACTTCGTGATGCTGTGAAAGAAACCCTCGCAGGCAAACTTCGACTACAGTTATCAAAACGTATCTATTACGTGTTACCGCAATTTTTTTTCTCGAAAGTCTCATTGCGTACCGGGCGTTTTGGAGCAAAAAACGAAAACACAAAACAAGCTTTTCCCACCACAAAAAAAAAAAAAGTTACGATTTACGGAACGCTCAGTCTCCGTTCAAATGTAACGCTTCCGGACAAGATGCAAAGGTTTCAGAACCTAGCGTTATCCTGATCAAAAGTTATAATTTTGTTTTAATGTTTCAACGAAAACATTTAAGAAATAAGGGTTCTGTTTTTGGTAGAAGGCGCCAATTATCTTCCCGCCATTTTCTCATTTAAAATTTACAAATTTCGATTTCAACTTTTGAACCAGATATCGGTAAGCCTTTCGAAAGTTTGCCATCTAGTCCCACAACAGCTAGCTCTACATTTGGGCGAAGACTGGCCGTTCTGCGATGCATTGTTTATTTTCTGCGGTGAGAAAAACACGGTTCACTTTTCTCCCAAACATTCGGTGTATACCTCTACACATGCACCCTTTCCACAAGGGCGCAGCCATCTTGAGTGCCGTCACTTCTGGTATGCTGTAAAATATCGTTTTGAACTCTCTACGCCACTGGAAGGTGTTTACGAAAAATGCGTGATTGTCACACGTTCTTGGTTTGCCTCACCTAAATTTTCTTACATATTCCAGGTTGAAATGTTTTATTAGTTTTTCGTCCCGCATACCAGATACGGAACCCACGTGACTGAGAACGACAGGAAACAGAAAAACGTCTATAGTATAATCCCAATCTATACAATCAATGTGAGGTCAAAAACAAATCACGACAATTAAATAACACTTCGAAGAGGCCCTTCTAGATTCGAGGCGAAGACCCGATTGGCACTTTCAGCGGCAGCGATAATACCCGTACTAAAAATACACAATAACTGCTCTCGAGCGCGCGTCCTAAATGGCGCGTCTCCCGCCGACAAAGCGGCACTAATGACGGTTTTAGGTATGCTAATCCGACACCCGCACGGTGGTGGCTCCGCGTTTTCATAATCCACGTTTCTAGGACTAACAAAGAGGTGGCTTGCGGCTTTTGTCGGACCAATGCATGGATCGAGAGCGTGGACCTCGGTTAAACAGGGGTCGAGGGACACACAGGAGGTT
The DNA here is from genome assembly GCA_013358835.2 of Ixodes persulcatus. Classification (NCBI taxonomy): domain Eukaryota; kingdom Metazoa; phylum Arthropoda; class Arachnida; order Ixodida; family Ixodidae; genus Ixodes; species Ixodes persulcatus. The sequence continues at coordinate 752,906 of JABSTQ010009167.1, read as the reverse complement.
TGCCGCCGATAAGGGTCCGTTTTCGGTATATACACACCACCCAAGATAAAATTACTCAAAAAGCGCTCGTCGACTTCCAGCTTTTACGGACAAACGCTGTTGCGGTAAAGCGAGACAAAGCTTTGCGCGGCTTCATCGTATAGACACTTTTATCTGGGTGCTAACAGGTGTGAAGCGGCCTTGAGGTTTCCGTGAACGTGCCGTCGGAATAATCAACGTTAATTCAACGGCGAGCGAGGCTGTATACTAGTATATGCCCCGGCGCAAAGAACAATGCTGATTCGCCTATAGTTAAGCGGGGGTGAGGTGAAAGGGACTTTACTTAATTAGGCACGCTTATAGAATTATGTTTCGGAGGGTAGACTTCCAACAGTGGTGCATAAATTAGCGGTGCTACTCAATCTTCAATCTTCCGGGCTTAAAATTTTTGTTTATGTTTTTCTTTTACTTTTTTTAGTCATGCGTAGTTATAAAATAAATTATAGTAAGGTAAACCGTGTTTGATGGCAATAATATAAATAAGATTTTGCATACGAGTTCCAATGTGTACGCTTTGTCATGCCCTCTTGTCTCCTTATGAGCAAAGTTGCGATCATTCGTGTGCGCAACTAGAGCAATGAATTGAATTGGATGGTGGTGGTCTAACCCTCCGTAACCGGCAATCAAAGTGTCACACATAAAAAAAATATAACTAGCCATTGTTCTGCGAGAATATATAGTCACAGGGTGAGAACAACAGGGAGGTCTTTCATGTTGGCCCGCCTCCAGCGCGAGCTTCCTGCCTTCGATAGCGCTTGTCTCGTGGGCCTTGAGCTTGCATGCGCGGCCAAAGCACGACGGAAGGCAACTAGCGTGCTGGAACGCCGGTTCTCCGAAAGAGACGCACTGCCGCTCTCATCGCGTCAGTGACTCTAAAGCCGGGGCCACACTGCTTACACATCATACATAAGACAGTCCGGATATAGATTCGAACGCGAGTCATCGCGAGATCCGTGCTTCGAATGCCACATGACAATGAGTTCAAGGAGAAAACTTGGCACGCGGCATTCGAACCGCGGATATTGCGGTGACCTGTGTTTGCAGATTGTCTTTTTCATGATGTATGAGCAGTGTAATCTCGGCCTAATGGCTTGCACTGACGTCACATCAGCAGACCATTGTTGTGGCCTTGCTGCCGAGCGCGTACAATCTGCAGTAAACATTTTGCACCGCGGAATTTGTTTTTATTGAAAGGGACAAATAAAGCAATCACCACCAGCATGGTGCGATGACGAGGGGGTATTCACTGGACGCCATATGTGAGGTCTTTGTTTAGAGCGCATGCTCGGAATGATCTCACATCAATAGGCTGCTAAGACCGGCAATCTTGACGGTGTGGAATGCACGCCCGACGCGCACAACCAAAAGAGTCGCTGTAGTCGACTTTCCATGATTGGCCAGACCCTCACCACGATTTCCCGACTAGATAAAATTATGCTTTCATAGGCCGAAATAAGAGTAATGTCAGTCTATCAACTTTGACGGGTTTAAAAACGCCATGACTCTACTGCTTCCACCATGCTATTTACACACATCGTCGAAACCGTCCTTGGTAGCGGATAGTTATGGCCGTGACGTCACAGGTAGGGACCATAAGAAGGAGCCTCCGTAACATTTTGCCACCAATAGAATCGTACGAAGTGTTGGGAGACGCGGGTGCGAGAGCGTGCTTCGTTTACATCTTCGCACTTCTGTCTTTGAAAGCCCAGTCCAGGATATGTGATACGGGGTATGGAACTGAACGCCTCGGTGAGGCAGTGTACACCGGATACAAGGCGTCCGAGAAACCGACGGGACGCTGCGCGTTTTTGGTGCCCGTCGTTTCGCCGCTGACCGCCTTGAACAAACAGGCTGATTTCTGGGGGCCCTTTATCGGGTGCGGTCTTTGTCTTTCCCATGGGGCGCGCGTACGCCACGGTCGTCCCCCAGATAACAGCGCTGAGAACGGTGCCGGCTGTGGCGCCTCCATCAGCTTTGTCTACGGAAACATAGACGGCGAAAAGAAGCGACATACGAGACAAGGAACGGCATTACCTCGACATCCTCCGGCGTCAATCCCAAGTTGAAATGAAGACACTGACGCCGCACCAGCCGCCATTGTGGTGGCCTTGCTGCTGAACGCGCACCTTCTACAGCATAAATTTCGCACCCTAAGAAGTAAATCTGTTGTATGCATGTTTCTAGACAGCGGAAAGTTGGCCAGCCCCAATCGGTGTCTGGTGACTCCGCTGTAGATGAGGAATTTAGTCGCCGCAGTACGACTGCTAGCCTTGGATCGTCAACGTGCATCACGCTGTAGTGACTCCCCACTGCACGTTGGTGCGATATTCATTCAGATCGAAGCGGGCAAAGCTCGGGATTGAGCCCATAGGATACCTGGGTGCTGCAGCGCAAGGTTTTTGATCAACGTGCTGCTAGCTGCGGTGCGTTAACACAAGCGGTCACCGATACTCCCTTCTTTACTTAATTAATGATCAAGAGAAAAAAAAGAAACTATCAGGGCCGTTAGCCACGTAAGCACGAAATGTGTAGGTCGGTCGGTCCGTAACCGCTAAGCGATCTTGAAAAAAGAAGGAAACGGCAACCGTGCCAGAGATCGTACCCCGGTCACTGCATGGCGTGGAAGCCGAGTTCGCTGCTGACTGAGCTACAAACCCAGCATGCAAGAACAGGAGGAGCAGAAGCAGGTGGTGTGAGAAAGCGCGCGAAGCGGAGAGGGGTGGAAAGGCTAAGAAAGAAAGGAACAGTAATAGCTGGTGTAGAGAAAGAGCGCGGAACAAGAAGTGGAAAGGCCAGGAAAGCGCACTTCCCCTCTCTTGGTGACCCAGATAATTCAGCTCAACACTCTTAAAAAAAAGCTAGTAAAAAGCTAGTAACTGCAGCAGTTACTACCCCGTTCTGACCGTTACTACCTTTCACTAACTATTTACTGCCTCAAACGCGCGATAGGTAGTAAAAAGTTAGCAAATGCAGCCATTACTACCCTTTTCTGACCGTTGCTACCTTTTTACTAGCTATTTACTACCGCTACTACCGCAAAGGCGCGGAGAAGATGGCGGCGCTTGCTTCATACCCGATTGCCAGCGTTTGCGACGCACTTGCTGTTTCAGATCGCAGGGGGAGGTATCCACACGCAATCGTAGCGTCAACTATTGTATGAGGGGGCATGTTTAAGGGTTGGAGCCGTTGGAGCTGACTTTATAACGATCGCAGCCTCCGTGCCAGCACGACGTGGAAGCCAGCGCTGCAGCGAGCGCAGCAGCCATTGTTGATGCAATGGCCATGCGGCTTACTTACCTTCCTTCTCGCGTTTGCATTCGTTTGTGAGCGTTTATATTTTCATTTTGGTTTTAACTGGGATGAAAATAGCCACGTATCACACACTAAAACGTTTCTGTAATCAAATAAAAACGTTCATTCCATTTTTTTATATTTTTTATTTTTTTTTAAACTAATGTTTTTCTTTCACAAGAGACGCTTGGCAACATTCTACGACAAGCAAGTTGGGGCCAGTGGGAGTTCGCAAGACGCTAATTTCTCCGATGTGAACGGTGAACCTACCGTTTTTGCCTTCTGTCGTGTGCAGTTCTCGTGTTCCCGTGTTGGAGTGCATAGCTAACGTTCGTGCGCTCGACGGGGCGAGTGTGTGCGTGGACCTGGACTGCTCCGAGGATAGTTCTAACGAGCCGGTGCCACTGTCACTGGATTGGGTTTCGTCGTCCAAGAAGCTTTTCTCTGCCTCCTCCGACTTGAAACTGAGAACTTCTTCACGGTTTGTGTGCTCGGTGGTTGAATGATTCTGATTGAGCTGTCTTCGGTCGTGACAGTGCACTGTCACAACCGTTGATGTGCGTCGTAAATTGTGTATGTAGCTATGGACTTGAAGGGTGTTCATCTGCCCTTCATATATTTACTTGTATGTACATTCGATCCCGGTCGGCAGTTCGTGATGGTGTCCTCGGTCTCGAGCTCTGTATCTCTAGCCCGGTTCTTCTTCTTCTCCTTCTTGCTGGCCCTACAGACTAATGGAAAGAAACTGTTTTGGCATTCTACGAGTCTTTCTGAATTTGCTTTTATCTTCCCCAAAAACGCGAGCATTCGTCAGTGTACTACAAAAATTAAGATGCGAGCTGCACGCAGTATCAATTTTGCATGCATTTTTGTAGCGCAGCACGCGAAAGGAGTGCAGCTGCCGTCGTACTCCCCGTCAATTACAGCCTTCGTTCGCCGCGGGAGACGGCAAGAAAGCACTCACTCGCCGACGGCGACCGCATTCGTTTTAAAAGCTGAACCGCATGTAATCGATTTAGCGAGCGACGAAACTATCGACGGAGACAGCGACGAGCGACGGCGATTTCTCACGGTCGCCCGTTGCGTCGCTCGTTTTTTTTTTAATTTCTAGGAAATGTCGCTTATTGCCTTGGCCGCTTGTTCCCGTCACTCTCATGCGGTTTGCCTCGTCGCGCAACGGACCCAGCGATAGCGAAAAACTGACGTGCTGATGCACGACGACAAGTTTCCGCACTCAAATGGTCAATATAAAAGACTTAAGGACAGTCAAGGCAGTTAGCCGGGAGGAAGTGGCCGAGTGGGCTAACGCGTCTCAGGTTGGAAGCTTGCAGTGGGAACCTCCTGGGTTCGATTCCCACTGCCCCCGCTCGTAAGTTAGCGATTAGAGTATTGTGTGTTTGTATTTAATGCATTGTGTCGATTGTGTGCGAATAATGTGGATGTGCGTGTTTATATGTTTGTCCTTACAAATGTGGAAGAATTGACATAAACTGTAAATAATCGGCTTCCTTTTTTGTGTACAATTAATTGGACGTTGCCTAGCGCCACCTGGATTATTGCTTTTCAAGTTTCAATTTTTGTTGCGTCTGCCACCTGGTGATGAGTGGCATAACCCCACACCTTTTTTTTTTTTTTCCACCGGAAATCACGTGACTAGTTGCGTTTCCGGTCTTCCGTCTGGAGGTTGCGCTAGTTACTAGCTAGAGGTAGTAAAATCCATGGATTCTACTTTGAGGCTAGTAACAGTTACTAGTTTCTTGACCTAGTAACCGTTACTAGCTTCACCGTTACTACCTAAGGTTACTAGGTACCTAGTAACATATGTGACGAGCGGTTACTAGCCCTTACCTAGTAAATACTACTAGCTTTTTTTTAAGAGTGAAAGGTTTTGTAACCGGGTGGTGCTGAAGAGAACCGCGAGGAGCGTCACAAAAAGACAATAGTTGGTTATCTGTTTCCATACGAAACCCACCTTCTCTCTCCACGCGCGCCATTTGCCTCTATAGCCTTGACAATGCCGCCAAAACGAGGGGCGCCAGCCTCAAGATCAGGGTCCTGACGACCAGGAACGGAAACGACCATCGTCGACTGCGTCTACGCGCGAGGCGTTCCCGGACTACGTTGCATGGACTTTGTGACGAACTTCTCGGTACATAAATCTTTGCTCTGTGTAGCGTCCGGATCAGTAGGCAGCTTCAACACCGTTACGAACAACAAAAACCGCGACAACAACAACCACGACAGTCACTGCAGTACCGACAATAATCGCCGCACTGTGTTTGCGTGAGGTAAATTGTGTAATCACCACAGTAACATTCCTAAGGTTGAAATACGTGTGGAACATCAAAAGCATTTTAATTAAATTGCATTTATTTTCAATAAATGTTTCGCCAACGTTGGCCCGTACAAAGCTACCGCATTTAAACACCTTTGCAGCATTACGAAACTTGCAGCCGATTTTTCGTGTCGTTCCTGTTTTATTTCCGCTCTTTTTTCGCCCCCTCAAAGTATGAACTCTGTTCCCATCAAATTCTAAAGGCTCCGCGACGTCGCCCTAAAAGCAAGACCGGAAGAACTTCGCCTTATCGGCGCGCACGGCATCCCATGGGGTAACGCAGCGGACGCTATAAGTCACCGGAGCCAATGTAGAGCTGGGAACTTGTCACGCGACCTTTCGGCTGGACGAAGAAACGCGTGGAGCGTGAAGTCACGTGGCAAGCGCGGAACGCCGGATTGGCTGAGATCGTTCGCCGCTTCCGCCGCGATCCACCTCATGGTGAATCGGAGTATAGTCGACTCTCGTTGCACATAGGAGGCGTTCGAGGTTTAGTAGATCGTTCTGATAACTCCGATAACGATACTTCGCCGACGCCTTTGCAGATGCATCCTCTCATTATTGGGTGTCGTTATTGGGGTTACCAGAAGTATCGACTAAAACTGCCTATTGTCGACTTATGGTTATTGGAGCCGCAGACAACGCAGGAAGTAAAGAAAGTAACGCGCTGAACCCACTGCTCGAAGTTGTTGCTTGGACGCCATCTTTTGTTTTATCTCGGGTCGCTCTATCGGCATACAGTGACCATGTTTGTTCCGCCAGTCAACAGAGCCATCTATATACGAGTCGGCCAGCGGATGTCGGTCCATTTTCTTTTCTTTTTTTTTTTTATTTGAAAGGATACTTATAAACTTTTTTTTTTTTTTAATTGAAAGGGATAACACTTTGCAAGGGTATTTGTATTATTTTTCGCAAATAACAGTTTAGAAGTACTTCTATATATCTTGCCAATAATTGCCTTTCGCCCGCTGCCACCTTTGTCGCTGTGTGAACGCGTTCTGAGCATGTGCAGTAGCACTCTTCTGCTGAACACCGGACAGCAGGGCACCCACAGCTATATAAATATATAACTTTTTATTAAATAAAAGATAGACGGCGCGCATGCGTCCACATCTATATATATAACTTCGAGTTAAATAAATGTTATGAAAAAAAAAAAAAAACACTGGCTAGCTGGCGAAAGCCGCCGCCCGATTCAAAGGGTTCGGCCTCATCCATCCATCCCAGTGACTCGGCACTTTTTGCCTGGCTGATAAGCGCTGGAAAGGTCCCTGGCTAATTGTTATGTTTACGCTTCCTTTTTCGCGGTTCTTTCTTCGGTGTTCTCATCGGCGAATGCCCCAACCTCATTGGCTCCGGGACGCCCTGCGTCTCATAAGTTGTCGGTGACTTTATACCAACTCAACTCTCTGATGTCAAGCCAGTTTGGGGGCGCTGCTGTTTGTACTGCGCATGCGCAGACTCTTCATCTCACGCGAATCTGGTCCCGGTGTGGGTCGCACTTTTCGGAGGTGAAATCCGTGACAGCGGGGCTTTGGAGGCCGGCTGGGCGCCGCGAAGCACCGTGGACGGGTGGGCCAGGTGGGTTAATATATATTTTAATGCACTCGCCCCAGTGATACACCCGCTGTCCCCCATTGCGCCTCTATAAGTACGACCCTCCCGGTGTTGGCAAACGCGGGCTTGTTTGTAAACATGTTGCGTGTTGGCCTTTTTTCTTTTTTGTTTTTTTGTTTACCGGGTTTTATAGGTACTACTACTCCGACTACGCGCTTGCGTATACACACGCAGCGCAGTGACCATATACGCACATTTCCCTGGCCCGTACTTGCTGACTACCGCCAGTGTGGGCAGCAGCCAAATCGTGAATCCCGATCATTCTCATCGGATGCTGATGCTGCATTCTCGTAAAATGCCAAAGGCTGCCCAGCGATGCATCGATTCTTCAGCGCTTCTGTAAATTTCCCTTTTTGGGTTGGCTGGGATAGACCGCAGAGGATGCTACGATGCACTCCGGCCAATCAAGCGCTGTGACCGTGTCACTTGACTACGCCTACCCCCTCTACCGCGCGAAGGTTGGATTGGCTTCGAGGGCTCGTAGCGTACACTGCGTTTCATCAACGGAGTCATGCTGCTCGAATACACGGTTGCAAGTCCGGCTTCAGGGCGCATCCATCTTGTTCGGTTGAGGTGCGCTTGAACGCGTCGCAATCCGATTACGAAGCCTTGCTAGGGCGTCGTAATCGGATTTTGGCCGCGCCCAAGCGCACCCCAACTAAGCAAGATGGCGGCACCCTGAGACCGGACTTGCAAACGTGTAAAAGACACGGCGTTCGCCGCACACACAATGCCAGAACTTTCAGTCCTCACTCGTGTTTGAGGCATTAGCAAGTTTTAGAATAGGGGGCCTCACAGCTTCGGGTGCCCCAAACAGCTTGGACAACGCAATGGGCATGCGCAGAAGTTCTGCGCATGCGCACTGGGACGCCCCAAGCTGTTTGGGGCACCCAAAGCTGTGGGGCCCCCTATTTCTAAAACTCGCTATTATTTGCTTCAAACGTACGTGCGCTTCGAGCATGTCTGCTGACAGGTTTTCGTACAATCAATGATGTGTTATCGGTGTGCTAAGGTTTATACTAAGCCGGGTTCACACTGTGCTCACACATCATACAAAAGCCAGTCTGCAAACACGAGTCACCGCAATATCCGTGGTTCGAATGCCGAATGCCAAATATTCTCCTTTAACTCATTGCCACGTGGCATTCGAAGCACGGATTATGGGGGGACGCGTTCGAATCTGTATGCAGACTGCCTTTTCCCCGGCTCCCTACGGTTCACGAGGCAATCATGGAACTTCTGGTATGGGGGCAAATACATTGCTCTTCCTGCCCCAAACAACTAATAAATGTTCGCTTTTTTTTTTCTTCTTTTTTTTGTCGCGGTTGTTATTTTTTGTCTCTGTTATGTCTTTTTATTTGTTCCAGGTTGTAATTGGACGTGGCCAGCCGTACTCCTACTCCTCGCTGATTCTGTAGGCAGGTCCTTACGGCCGCTCGACGTCCGTGTTTCACCGGGGAAGCTCTCACGAAGATGAATTGCTGCAATGTAATCGAGCGTCGACTTTATGTTTTATGCAGCGCCGAGACGCACTCCTTTGTCACCGGGGCAATCGAAATCGGAACCATGCCACTCCTCTTCGTGGCCAAAGAGGAAGTAGTCTATTGGACCCGAGCCCGATGCCGAGCGTCCCTCGACGCGTTGATTGGACGCGAGGCGCAGCCGAACTCTGACGTAACACTCGTGCCCAATCCGTGTCTTCGCTCAGTCTCAATCCCGATGCAGTGATTTCTCTACCCACCCCTACGGGGGCGGTGTACCCTTCGCCTAGTTTCTCTGAGGGCACCCCCTTAAAAAATCGTCCGCTAAATACAAAAACAAAAGAACGTCATTTTTATTTTGCGCGAAACCGTTATTTTCTCGAGCGCGCTGGCTCAAAAGTGGTTCCTATGTGGAGTGCAAGTCGTCTGCTTCTAGCGCAGGAGTTTTGGTGACGTCAGAACGACGCCGAGCTCTGATTGGCATTGATTGAAAGGATAGTGTGTAGACCTCAGTGCTAGATGCCTTAAGGTCTACCCACTATTATTTTTTTAATCAGCCAATAAGAGCTTGGCGTTCTGACATCATTTCGGTGTGAATTGATGCTTGTATTTAGTGCTGCAGTGCTGTGGGGCACTGCCAACACTGTTGATTTTATGTAACCGAGCATTGTATATTTGAATTTATGTTGTACCACTCCTGCCAAAGCCTTGAAAAAGGCGAGCAGTATGAATAAATAAATAAATAAACCCCTGTGCAAGAAGTAGACGAACTTGCGGTCTCCATATGGAGCTAACGTCACAGTGGCATGAGAGCACGAGCCGTATCGTGGCCTCGCCTCCGCAGGAGAATTTTGCCCGTTGAATATATATATATATATATATTCGGTATTGACATTACTTGCGCTATCACAGTATTCATACCGTGGCTTTTTTTCTGACGTTGCTTTTTGCTTTACCTCGTGATTTCCTAAAGAACCCCTCAAAAGAAAAGAAAAATGTTTTTTTAGACAGTCTGGTTGGGACACGCGTGTCAAAAAATAAATTTATGCGAAAAAAAAATGTTAGAGCAATAATGACGGCGAGAGATTTATTTGAAATTCTGCGCGCAAAGTCCATGACGTCACGGAATGGTCATTCGCCCTTTTGACCTTAACGAGACGGTCCTTCGCTCTTTCCACCTCAACGTGAAGCGAAGCCGATGCCTCTCTTCCACGCCCCCGAAATCCCGAGAGAGAAAATAAGTGGAAAGGAGGTGACAACCGACGAAGTCGCGTCTCGCGTCGTCAATATTATTCAAATTTTTTTTTTCGCGTAAAATTAATTTTTTGACACGCGTGTCCCAACCAGACTGTTAAAAAATTTTTTTTTTAATGTGTTCTTTAAGGAAACTATGCATTCCTCATTAAATGTTTAAATTGGCATGTTGAATAAATATAGAGTTCCAGAACCTCTGTCGGGCACCACAAATTCATCTCTGTCCACAAGAAAAAAAATAGAGCGGAAAAGGAGTGAAATAAATAGAGAAAAGAAATTTCCTCTATGTGGCTACCCCCCCCCCCCCCACCCCCCTCCTCCCCTTTAATTTTAATTCCTCGGGATATCCCTGCTCGGATGACGTCAGAGTTCTAGCGCACAGGCCCTCATTATTCTAGCTGGTGTTGGCCTGGCTCTAGAAGGCGTGCTCCCTGCTAAGGCGCAGAACAAAGGGAAGCCCTCGGCGCTGCAACAATGAAGCCGTGGCGGCAAAACAGGCTGCTCGAGGAGAGGAGGACGTCAAGAGGGCGGCAGCTGTGGCAACAAAGCGACTCCCACGAGAGCCTCCGGGAACCGAGATTAGAACGACTATCGGGGTCGCCCGCCGCCTGCGCGCACAAATAAGCCCGACAGGATGGCTACACTTTGTCTCACCTTGACACGGGCTAACCGCAAACGCTACAAGCGCGAGCTCCTGCGTCTGATCGTGCGTCGCGTGCACGAGCGCTTGCGCAGAGGGGCCGGTTAGTCCGTGCACGGCCGCTCGATCCCCTGCTCTCCCGCTTCCGGGAGAAAAGACCGAGGGGCCGTGGTTTATGCCATAGAGTTATTATAATGTACGCTAGAGGTTCAACTGGCGCTAGTGTCTATGCGACTTCCGTGACGCAAATTGAAGCAGACAGCAACCAGTCTACTTTTGCGGTGCTCCTGTGCATTCCTATGGGAAAACGGGCGTGCATTTTGTCTTTTCGCCGGAAAATAACACGGAACACTTTGGTTATTTGGGTCGCAGCGAATAGCATGCACCTTGATTAACACTGTAAAAGTGTAATTGCTTTAGTTAGCGCATTTTTCTTCATCAGTGAACGATATTTAACTTTGCTACATTTCAGTCCCAAACGTGTGTTCCGCAGCAGGTGTGTAAAAACAAGCGACGATTCAAAGCAAAATTACAATCGAAACGAATATAGAGTGTGTTCAAGGCTCGCCAGCATTCCGGTGACGCTTGTATATTGATAATATGCCAGTCCTGTCACTATATGAAAATGATCCCGTCGTGCATGAGCGGATAAAAACCTTCAAAACGTAGAGAATAAAGTCCGTGGGCCATGAAAGGTGTCTCTTCGTATAGACGTTTGCAAGCATGGCGGCCCGACTGGTGCCCCATGCGTGCAAGCACGCGAATCTGCAAGAACGCAATTGCACGTGCTTACTCGCACGAGCGGAAACATGGCGAAGCTTTTATCGCGCACTTGTTCTCAAAGATATCGAGCGCGCGGGAGATATTTTGAACGTAGAACAAGCAGCTTCGCTCAGGGCAGAAAGAATAAAGCGGTACTTACTTATTTAAAATCGGAATAGATTACGTGGCCTTCAATTTATTTTGATCGTACATGCACTGCGAGTTACTGATCCAGTGTTACTGCGTAGTTCTTGTTGCCGCTCTTGATTTTCCAGATGTCCTTCGTTCGTTTGGCATGCTGGAAATCGCCGCGTTCGCGCTAAGTGTCCGACAGTGCACATAAATACACGTACAAAGCCGTTTTAGCACCGTTTTTAATGCGATGAATTCGAAAGAAAAACGCCGTAACTGACCAATTCTTTCATAGGCCTGACTGAGAAATGTTCCAAGCTACCTAGTACGTACGAATTATTCGGGATATTTGCCCATATGATCGAGCGCAGGGAGAAAATGCACTCACTTTTTCCCATAGAAATGCATTACCGGAAGTCAATTTTCGACTGGTCGCTGTCTGCTTCAATTTGCGTCAGCCACTTGAACCTCTAGCGTACATTATAATAACTCTATGGTTTATGCCACGTTGGTTCATGTCAAGAAGAAACGAAACATTGGTGACGTGTGCGATCAAAAGCGTCCCTCTGGTCGGCTTTCCACGATCAGCCCATTCTGCTTTCATTGACGAATATAAGAGTCAGACTGTCGACTTCGACGTCGTTGGTTGAAAGACGCTTTTTAGGCGCGTCATCTAACTCTCGTTCGGAACTGGTAATAAGTATGCCAGGATTACAGCTCGTGACGTCACGGTAAGGCCAATCCTGGTCATGACGTCACGAATAAGAACCATAAGAAGGCGCCACCGAAACGGTTGGGCGCTAATACACGCGCCCCCGAGAGAGGGGGGAAATTCATCCCAAGAATTTCCGAGCAACACTCCGACTGAGACTTCTAAGACGAAGTCTGTTAAACATCTGAAAATATACCGATTGCTTGGTACTGACAAAACGCATTTGTGCTCTTTAATAATAATAATAATAATAATAATTTTTGCGCGTTAATCTTTTTAGCAGATCCCATACCGGACCAGTCGCCTAAGTAGCGTATTGAGCGAATGACGAAGGCCTAAAGCTCTTCGGCGGGAACACGCAATTTTCGCAGGGACAATGAGCGTGGCGTTTTGGTGGCTCATTTTGCTGCCCCTGAGCAAATGTGTGCTGCTAGTATAGACCTTTTCTGTTTCCTGTCGTTCTCAGTCACGTGGGTTCCGTATCTGGTATGCGGCGCGAAAAAATAATAAAACGTTTGAACCTGGATTATGCGAGAAAATATAGCTGAGGCAAATCAGGAATGTGTGACAATCACGCATTTTTCGTAAACACCTTCAAACTTCGGGTAGAGATCCAAAAGATGTTTTACCGCATACCAGAGGTGACGATATTCAAGATAGCTGCGCGCTTGTGAAAAAGGTGTATATATCTGTCGTTCTGCATATGCATATTTGTTATTCGCTGTAAAGGCTGGTTCACACTGCCCCATTTTTTTACTTTAAGTTCCGTTACGAAATATTACATTGAAGTCACCGGGACCTCTGTGCTTCAGATTAAGCGAGGCTACCAGTTCAAGGAGAAAGCGTGACACGCGACATTCAAGACACGAATGCTTCGGTGACTTATACTTAACGTAACATAACGTAAGAAAATGGGGCAGTGTGAATGAGCCTTAAGCGTTTCCTATCCTGTAAATGACTAAATTTTCGCGAGGACCTAATTTTCGCGAATTTCGCGAATCGCCCACAATTCGCGAAAAATACGTCCCGCGAACAATTTAGGCAATATGTAAACGCTACGGAAGCTACACTCGATTCGCGAAAATTAGAACCCGCGAATAATTTCAAATTTTCAGCTTTGGCCTGATTCGCGAAAATTTGAGCCCGCGAAAATTAAGTCGTTTACAGTATATTAAGAACCATAAGAGGACGCCGCTCAAGCCGGAAACGGGCGCCTAAGAGCTGCGCTCTAAAAAGAAAAGATGCGTGTTGGGCATAAAGGGACTACTAAGAACCAGCAGATCAAATAAATAGCTGTTTCTGCATTACACTCCCGTCCACTCACCTCCAAACCTATTTCCAAGCTTTGTCGCTAGGTGTCGCCAGCATTCCCCCCTTTCACGCAGCGCTGTACAAGGTCTAAAGCGCAAAAGAAATCTGCAGAAAGCTTAATTCTATCAATGTTCCCGATGCCCGTAATCAGTCATCCATAAAGCGCAACACCAGAAAAAATCAAAAAGACGAATTAAGCCGGCAGGATTAACGATGGACTACACTTAGAAGTGAAGTGATGCCAATAAAATAAAAATAGAAATCCGAATGCAGATACAAAAAAAAAACAAAAAAAAAACACTGAAGGTCCGGAGGACACCGGAAAGAGGGGCAGTTTCCGACAACGCGCGTTGTGCGTTTGCTTTGGATGCGTGTATGGTTGCGCGTGAGCACACACGTGTGATGAGATACGGAAGATAGAAAATGTTCAATTTGCACTTGAATGCGGCGTCGCTTACGTGGAACAAAGAAAACACTTTTTTCCCCTCCGGTCGCCCGCTCATCCTGTCCTCTCCCACTTCCTCCTCTCACACTGCGGCTTGGAGCGCGCCATACGCCGCGAGTCAGCTCAGCCAGTCAAATACCGCAAACGTATCCCTCGCACCCCACGCATTGATGGGCCGACACCACCTGTTCTTGTATTCGCCTTAAGAACCGCAGAAGAAAAAAAAAATGCAACTCTTCGCTGAACGTAACTAATTTGCGTTAAATTAAGATGCACGTAGGTGCAGCATAGACTAACAAAGCATCGCTTCTTCCTTCGACAACCAAACCTTTGAAGAACTACTTTATTCAACGAGTGAGTAATGCGCCAAACTTCCTTTTTCGTTGTTTTTGTGTGACATCGAGTATAGAATACTCAAGGCCTGCGAACACCCCCCCCCCCCCCCTTCCTACATAGAACGTCGTCAGAAAGTTTCCTTTAAAGCGTTGATTGGACGCGAGGCTCCGCCAAACGCTGTTCTCGTGCCCAATCGGCGTCTTCGCTCCGTCTCACTGTGGTGACGTCAAACTTCTAGTGCACGGGCTTTGACTTTTCTAGGTGCCGTTGTCTGGGCCCCACGGAAAGGGCACGTGACACTCTCTCTGCGTCTGATTCGCTGGGATGGATTGTAGCGCCCTCTGCGGTCAATCGCAAGGTGAGGGTATGAAGCACGCTGTAGTTTTCGAGCCGGCGCCCAAAACGAGCGCACTTAGAAAAAAAAAATAAATTGAAATGCATACCCGTGCGAACTCCCTAAATCGCAAAAACTTGCCAACGACAATACAAAAAAAAATAATAATAAACGACAAACCTCTTGAGTTGTTTTGTGATTGTCAAGTTTCCACACACCTGTTTGTTTGTTTTCGTTCGCGAGTATAAAACGTTACGCGCGCCGTAAGCGATATTTTGAAGAGACGAAGGCACGTTATGAGAAACACAAAAACAAAACAAAAATATTAAAAAAAGAGCGAGAAAAAAGTAAAAAAAGAAAACGAGTGAGACAGAGCAAAAGAAAGAGAATCCTCGCACGCGCGTGTGAGTGTGTCGAGTGGCTCGCGCAGTTGTCTCCGACACACAGAAAAAAAAAAAGAAAAAAAAAAAGAATCGGGGGCTCATAATGCAACAGCCGGCCACAAAAGCATCCTCCTCTTCCGCGCCGAAAGCGAGGATATGACTCAAAAGCGAGAAGAGAGTGCCGCGCGCGTATGTGTGTGCCCGGTTCCTCTGAATGGCTGATTTGCATGTCTATCGAAACGGCTTTTCAAGAACGCCACTATGGCCAGGGATTCCAGGACAGTTGAAAAGAAGGGGGCACAAAGCGCGAAAGAGGAACGACGACGACCAAATAAAAGCGAGGACAAATATAACCTCCCGAAAAATGCCAAACCACAACTAACAAACGCCAAAAAAAAAAAATAGAAATGAAATGGGAGAACGAGAAAAGCGTTCAGCATTCGCTAAATAATTTGGTCGGCGGCTTTCGAACCCCCGAACTCTCTCTTCTTTTCTCCCGTTACCACTCCAACAACGAGAGAATCTTTCCGGCACAGCCATTGTGTTTTGCCAGTCCGTTTATTAGTAGCGAGGGGGAAGGAGGGCGCTCATTGTTGCCTTAGCGAGGAGACAATTAATTTAATTCAGTTCATTGTGCGAACGTCTCCACCCCCGCTACGAGACACTCTCCGCGATCGTCACGTGCGTATATCGAAAGAATTTCCAAACAAAACAAAACGTACAGCAGAAACTTGGGCGTTCGCTTTTGTCGGTGACCGGCCAGTTGGATTCGATGGCGCGTACTGATAAACGCGACGCCCGCTTCAAATTGAATGGGAAAAGCGCGGTAGACGAAGGGCGGGCCAGCTTTAAGAGCAGCCAAGTTGTCGTTTCCGTTCGTTGGCTCTGTAATTCGTGCGATATGTGAGAAGCCACAAAAAGAGAAAAAAAAAAATCAAGCTGCCGGGAAAAAAAAATAAAATAAAATGCCGGTGCGAGCGGCGTTTCCGCCTGACCGGTGCGTTTCCCCGCGGAGCGCGTGGTGACGCGGTGAAGCGGAAGCGCAGGAGCGGCCGTCTCACGTCGCAGGCTGCGCGTTAGGCCCGTCGGGGTTATGGCACTTTTGATAGGGGTGGATCCACGTGCTTCAGCTTGACGCCGAAACATGCTCGCTTATTCGTACGTCTTCTTCCATTTCTGATGGTCGGAAACTTTGTCCGGCAATGGGGAGTCTGGCACGCGAGACGAATATTGGTGAAGCTTGGTTACGTGCTTGCCAATCGGCGCGAGGTCTTGGAACGTTGGCCCTTCATGAGTGACCGTGTTCGTGGAGAAAATACGGGCTCTCTTTTATTTCCGACTTGGGAAGCCGATTTTCTTTTCTTTTTGTTTCTGTTGGCGTTGTACCCGTGTCACAAAAGAGACCACGATTACCGTCTTAAAGGACACATGCAAAGAAAAAAAAACATTTTTTTTTAAACAGCTTAGATGGAAAAAGGATATCATAAAACGATTTTACAACGAAGAAAAAAACATTTTAGAGCTATATTTACGGCGCTATACGAATTTGTAGCTGGCGCCCGCGGGCGCCGCGGAAAAGTGGCCCTTATTTATCACGTGACGGGCCCATATTTGTCACGTGGTGCTCGCGCTCTTTCGGAAGCTTCCTATGGCCTCTAAAAGTAACTTATTCATCTTTGTTTGAAGTATAACAAAGAAATAAGATTAATAAGTAACTTTTAGAGCCCACAGGAAACTTCTGAAAAAGCGCAAGCAGACGTGATAGACCTGTGCGCCGGTCAGATGACGGCGGCGGCGCCCCGAACCAGACGAACTTGTGCGGCGGCGGCGACGGCGGCGATGGCGGCGTGGAGAAACGCGTTGAAGCGGCGTTCGCACAACGCTCAGCGTGCGGCGGCGGCGTGGCTTTACGGCGCCGGCGACGCAGGGCGGTGGCGCGCGGGCCTACCACGTGACCAGCGGCAGCTCCGGCGGGCGCCAACTACAAATTCGTATAGCGCCGTAAATATAGCTCTAAAAAATTTTTTTCTTCGTTGTAAAATTGTTTTATAATATCCTTTTTCCATCTAAGCTGTTTAAAAAAAAAAATGTTTTTTTTCTTTGCATGTGTCCTTTAATAGACCGATTTCAACAAGCGATCGGCGCATGCGTGACGCCGCCATAACTTTAGTTCACAGGCAGGCAAACGGCTGTGCACGAGAGGGCTCGTGCTTTCACGTGCTCCACACGCGCAGAGCTCCAGCGAGGTTGTCGCACGTGCAGAAAGACTAAAGTTCCCTCGATGCACTGCGGCAGTGGTGGCGTAGTCAAACGTGACTGGGGAGATCGGTCTATTCTTTTTTCCGCGCCAGGCTAAAACGCTGGACGAATTCTATTGACAATACGGGTTATGGTGAAGAATTGCTCCTTAAAGGGGCGATGCAACAATTTTTGTAGTTTGCGCAACTACCGCTTAAAACGGATCCCTGACGTTAGTGACCTATGAAACACGCGTTCGTTTTTCACCCCACGCAATAGAAGTCCCAGTAAAAATTAAAGAAAAACGAGCAGCGTTCACCCCCTCAACTCGCAGCCAGAACAAGCGGCCACGCGATCTGGAGCAGATTATATGCCGCCAATGTTTATCATAGCCACGCGCTTGGGTTGGCAAAGCTATGGCAAAGCACAGGACACGCGCTGAGTTCCACACATTGTTATGGCTCGGCTATTGTCGTCGTTGCAGCAATTGGACACGGGCCACTACCCGAATGCTTCTCGAGCTAGTAATTATCACGAGCCCAAATCGAGTTCCCACGCAATGCTCGGGTCCAATCTATGAACAGCATTCAAATATCGTCATATGGGTGTACTGCGATCCCCACTTTACGTCATCAAACTTCGCAAAGGAGAGATTGAATGAAAATGATCGCTTTTGTCTCTGAAATTACACCGCAACAAAGGCGTTTCTTGGCCAGTGGCGTTGCGTGCGAGTAACCTTGAGTCCCACTAGGGCCAGTAAGCTCGTGTAAAGTGAAAAACATTCCAATTGAATATCGTTGCACCGCCCCTTTAACGCTTAAGATAGTTTATGATGGGATGCGTTTGAGCCGAAAACGGTGGAGCGTCGTCATAAATCCGGTACGTCGCCGGCAGCCAAGGCAGGCCGATAGGCGAGTGCGCGTTCATCCAAGGGGTGCATCTGGGATGCCTCATCAGACACAAATGGCCACGCGTCCCGGGCAAACAACTGAACCGTCCGTGTGGGTGGCACGATCCAAGGGTGGCGGTATTCGGGTCAGCCTTAATATCCGGCGGTATACATCCGACGACCAGACAGCGCCTCGTCTTGCCATCAAAAGGCGCCATTTCGGACAACAGGAATTAAATGCGAGATGTTGCAGTGAAAATAGCGGCGACCTATGGAAGATCTGCGAAACTTAGCCGGAGCTTACGGATAGTTTCCGACGACGCGACCTTCCACTACCCTTCGATCCCCCACGATGGAGGGTGCACGACACCCGCGCGAGAAATCCTGTTAATTTCGATCCCGTACATGGCTTGCCCCGGTCTTTCAGGTTGCGTCATTTCTTCTTTATCAAGCAAGCGCTTTCATTGTTAGTGCATTCGAAAGACGGATGCCCTCACCCCTCCCCGCGACTAGAAATCGGTTTCATTGGTAATATTTAGGTTGACTAGTAATTCTGTAAAGGGGTTTGTCGTGTCGGTGTTTCTCACCAAAACACCTTCGTAAAAAAAAAATGTTGTAAGAAAATAGTTTATATTTTACGTTTTAGCAACTTGGGTGTTTGCCCTCTCTTACTTCGGAACACCCACCTATAAAGCGGTACAGGTCTACTTTTGGTCCCTTGCCTTCCAGTTGTCAGTCTATAAATCTCTTTTGACACTACCACAGGACCATGGTTTACCTCCTTTCAAGTGTTTCATTACTATCCCACCTTTGAATTCCATTGATCGCGTTCCCACCTTTCCGCTCTGAATCTGTGCACCTCACTTGCAGATTATGTGAGCGTTTGCTCAGGTTTAGTCGCCTTCCGCCCTTTTTTCCACTGGCGTTAACCCACCCGGCTATTTACTTCTTGCTCTCCGTAAAATGATGCTCTTTCTTCGTAGAATAAAAGACATAGAACCACACACAGAGAGACAAATACACGTAGAAAACGGCGCTGAAAGGAGAACTTAATCAAGGAGGACAAACAGCGGCACTCTTTGACCCTCCAACCCAACCGCTACCCTACCCCACCCAGAAACCCAATATAACTTTTCGCTATTTGGATTATGGAACAAGACATCTAACTGGAAATGCTATTGGAAACCTAAAATCCAGTCTGAAAGCCTGAAATCCATAAAGAATCCAATAAGATTTCTCGTGCCATAATCCAGATAGTGAAAGGTTATATTGGGTTTCTGGGTAGAGTATCCACAGCCAGTACAACCTTTTCGAAAAATAAATAAATAGTAAAGCGCGTTCAGTAATTGCGTAGTGTCAGCTACACTGTAAAAAGCACCGATCGACCGAAAGTCAATCCTCGGAAGATTCTCGAGGACGTCCACGCAAAGTCGTTTGCAATCGCATAACGCCAAAAAAAAAAAAAAACTTTGAGTTTTTGGGTTAGAGGCTGGAAAACGGTTGCAAAACGAGGCTTCACGTATGCATTGAAGAATGGTCATAAGTGGGCGTGTCGTCCTTATTGCTCGTATTTACACCCGCTGGCACCATTAGTAGCACGCCTTACTTACTTACTATTAAGCACGCTATCAATAGAGGTTTGCCTCAAAAAGCGCCTCTCTCTCTCTTCTTTCTATATCCGAAACGATATGCAAAAACATATGGACCTATTCCGAGCGCGTCAGACGCCGACGGAGTCCTAGTGAAGCAAAACTATCGATAAATTGACTATCGCTACTATCGATAGTTTTTACAAAACTATCGATAGTGTCGAAGAACTATCGATAGTCGACTATCGATGGTTTTTCGATAGTCGACTATCAATAGTACTATCGATAGTTTTTCGATAGTCGACTATCGATGGTTTTTCGATAGTCGACTATCAATAGTACTATCGATAGTTTTTTGATAGTCGACTATCGATGGTTTTTCGATAGTCGACTATCAATAGTACTGTTGATAGTTTTTCGATAGTCGACTATCGATAATCAGATTTCTGGCGACTATCGATAGTAATTAAACATGAGGAAGATACACAGAAAGGATCCTCATGTTTAATCACTGTTACCAACACGCTCGTTTTGTACTTATATCGATAGTACTACGACGGACACGGACGGAAACACACACACACACACACACACACACACACACACACACACACACACGCACACCACAGACAGACAGACAGACAGACAGACACACACACACACACACAAACACACACACACACACGCACACACACACACACACACACTCACACACACACACACAAACACACACAAACACACACAGAGTGCGGCGCAATGCCAGCCCCATCCACTCGGCTTCGGGAATAAGGCCCGCCATAACGTCATTTACACCGCGGACCACGCTACCAGCCATCTAGCCAATCCGATCCCGCGCGAGTGTCACGTGACCTTCAGAAAAAGGGCGCAGCGGCACGCTGGACGGGCGCGCAGTCCGCCGGATTCCAGGGTACGAAAAAAAAAAAGGGGGGGGGGGGGGGGCATAGCCGAAAACAAACATCATTGCTTTCCTTCCTCCCTTACACCGTAGGTCGTCTTCGCTTCTCTTAATCTTTTTTTTTTTTTTTAAGCGGCAAACACAGGTTTTTTAAAGTAACTAATTTGGTAGCAATGAAGAAAGGTGCTAAGCGAGAATACTAACCCGAGAAAGGCTCCATCCCTTTTGTGGCGACGCGAATCCGCTTTTTGTCAAGATGATTTTTTTTTTTTTTTTATAAAGCGAGAAATAATAACATCCCCCCCTCCTCCTCCTTAGAAAGGACAAAGCGCGAGTGTACTGATGTAAAACCAAGGGAGGTATGAACGCTCAAACGCCCATATATATATATATATATGTGTGTGTGCGTGTGTGTGTGAAAAAATACTAGAGAGAGGTACACTGTTTCGGAAACACTGAACAAAGAATAACAAAAACAAAAGAGGATTTTTCTCTCACTCACACACACACAGAGAGAGAAGACAAAATAAAAAAAGCACCGAGGGCAGCTTTACTATACTTGCCGGTTTTGAGTGAATGCGTTTCAATTTTACGTCGAACAATGGGTAAATCAACGCTCAATAGGCGGACGCTCGCGCGAGGGGAGAATTACAAAAGACGCCAAAGAATGAGGCACACAGAGGGACAAGAAAGGAACGGGGGGAAAAAATAAGCGAATTCGGGGTAATAAAAAAAATATAATATGGAGAGGGATGGGGGAGTGTTAGAAGGTGACGCCGCTGAATTCCAGCCATAGAAAGGGGGAAACAAAACATAACGGGAGAAAAGAAAGCTGGATACAAAAAGTTTTAAGGATAAGGGTGAAAGAAAAGAGCTCCGATCTAGTTACATCCCACCAAATTCAGCGCTCAAGAGCGTGCGGCGAGCAACGGTATTAACAGTTACAATGGCCAGAGCGCGCGGTTAGAAATAATAACGGGAACAAAATTGCGAGTGGTACAGCGAGGACGGAAAAGCGTAAATACACACTGAAACGGAGGGAGAAAGAAAGAGGGAAAAGGGAGAGGAGGAATTTCGGCGCGACAAAAGAATGACACAACCGAGAGCTTCCGATTTTGTCGCGCGACGCCCTCTCTCGTCGAGTCCTGCGAATATCCGGTCGCTTGTCGTAGCGGTTCCGTCCATGCCTTGTGTACACACACACAGAGAGGCCGGCCGGCACAATGGGCGCCTTCCCGACACATGGTGTTGTGTACAGTGCTCCGGCATCGAGAGCGTATCGTAAAAGTCGAAGAAAAACATAAAGAAAAACGGGAGGAAGAGAGAATGAGAGAGACGTGTTGTCCCCTTTGTCTTCTTCGAGCTGTCCGCTTTTGAGTGCGCTTCCACTGGACGCAAACCTTCCGGTCCGTGTCAGTCAATTGGCCAACACTTCCGGCTCCCCCGGCACATTTCTACTCGCTCACTCTAAGCGGGAGGGTGAAAGTGAGGGCGAGAGAATGCAGCAAAAACGTGAAAAGTATACGCGTAAAAGAGATGAAGGCCAAACTCCAGTCCTGGCCGCAGTCCATCAACAGCTTGCAGTGCGTGGACTATAAAAGCGGAAATATTTCGGGCAAAGCTTACAGACGAATACGCGGTGAATCCAGGAATACCACGAGCGTGTACACAGCGCGACGCTGCTAGCGCGAACACGACATCGGCGCGTTTTCTCGTTTCACACCTAAAGGTCAACTTTTCTTGGCAATGCAGTGGAGAGGAGGAGAGCCCAGGCGCAGCTTCTTTCGGCGCTCAAAATGGGCGCTGAATAAGAAGGGAGAGGGAACGCGTGCCTGTACCTTCCACTGCATTGCCACCTTCCACGACATTATAGTAGTTTCTATGACAGTCCTCCTATTCTAAGAAGTAAACGTCAAGAACCAACGATAATAGTTGGGTTTCCGCGTTTTCCAGCTGTCAACGGAAATGCCGTTACAAAACCGAGCATTGTGGTGAACTGTGCTTATCCGGACCACCAATTTAGTGAACTCTGCTCTGGGTGAAACTACATTCGCCACGAGGAGCCAGATCCTGTCCCGCATAAGTCAACTGCGAAGTGGACATTTGGACAAGGAGGTTTCTCTGAACATATCTTACTTCTTAATTAGGCACCGCAGTTTACCACATCTTCAGCTTCTCGAGTACCGGATTATCATGTCGCGGAGTGATCTGCTGACATTTCTACTTAATTGTTTGCCGCTTGTGGCGGGTCGGGAATCCACAACGATGAAGTCAAGCGCAAGCTTTATCTGCTAGGTGGTATGAAGAGCCCAAGCTCGTCTGCTTCTTTTGCATGGGTTGTGGTGACAACAAAACGCTGAGCTCTGATTGGCTCTGATCGAAGGATAGTGGGTAGACATGCGGGGTCTGCCAGCTATCCTTTAATCAGAAACAATCGGAGCTCGGCGTTCTGACGTCACCACAACCCTTGCAAAACAAGCAGACGAACTTGCGTGGGTCCACCTCTCCGCATTGCGTCCGCCTATACACCATTCTAATATTTACAAGTCCTCAATCCAGCGTGCAATCTCCTCAGCCCAGCACCCGCATGCTCGTCGCTTCGGAAAGCGAGCAAATCATGCGCAAAATACGCGAAAACTGAATATGGAACGAGCGAGGAGCTCCTTTTTGGAAAGGTCTATTGGCGACGTAAAAGCCTCGCTGTGGTCGGCCTTCCACGACTGGCCGAATGCTGACTATGACGTCATCAAAGGATTTATCATCGATAGAAATAACAGTAATGTAAGAACTGCATTTTTGACGGTCTTGGCATCTGTTGGTTTCAGAGCGCTATGATTTCATGCTTCCACTGTGCTAATTACAAACACAAACAAACTTGTTGTTGGCTATAGGAGGGCGCCACCAAAACATCTCGCCGCTAATGGACCCCTTTCGAAAGACTGCCCTCTGTTGGCAGCTGTGGAATCCCTGTACAACGGCGGACTAAAACCGCAGTTCACGGCACACTTTATGCGTTTGGTTGAATGAGAAGGAAAAAACAGCCACAGAAAAATGTGGCGAGTGCAGTGACGTTGCACTTATGACGCTGTTTGATTGGCTTGTCGGCTCCTAGCGTTGGCCGAGCTACTACGTTCGCTATATTATGGCTCGACTTGCACGTTACACGGTCTCTGTTGTTCCGCCATTGTGCAGTGGTTTCGACCTTCTAATAACCGGCACGTGACTTTCGAAAGTGGTCTATAGGCAACCTGCAATGCTGCTTGATTTGGCGCTATCTAGCGTCGGAAGCAAGGAATATTGGGTATGCCTGGGAGTGGCGGCTGCATTGTTCAAACGTGAGCTATTACTCTGGTGGCGCCGCTTAGCCTAGTGTCTGAAGCAAGAAATACTGGGTAGACCAGGAAGCCGTGATCGCGTAACATGCCAGTACGGCGGAAGCTACGGCCCTGGCGGGCCAACCGGAACGCGACTACATATCACCGGAGTGCGCTTTTACTGCGAAGAAGTATCAAGCTTTTCGCTGCGTCATGCTCCAATATGTGTGCGTTGCGCTCGTATACGTAGCGCATATCGAAGCCGTCGTCACGCAATGTGAGGCTTATCGTTCACCCTTTGCCAATTTACAACGAGATAGGGTATAACCGTGGGCTCTCACTCTGCTGGCGCCGCCAGGCTGATATCGGCTGGCTATTAGCCCCGTGCGCGACCGAAAGCGTCGCTGTGGTCGGCCTTCCACGATTGGCCGAACGCTGACTATGACGTCGGATAGGGGATTTATCATCGACGGAAATAAGAGGAATGAATGAACTTTAACTTTGACGGTGTTGGCAGTGTTCCTTTGAGAGCGCAATGATTTCAAGCTTCCACCATGCTAATAAAAAACACCATCGAACTTGTTGTTTGCAAGGTAATGACGTCACAAAGGGGAACCACAGGAGGGCGCCACCAAAACTTCTCGCCGCTAATAGTAATAGACGATGGAGCAGCTCACCTCAAAGTTCCCAGAAAGCTTCACACGCGCCGCAAGAGGGAGCACGGTACTTTGGGAAAAAGTCCACGCACGAGGCCGTCGAAGTAGAAAGCGTGCTGAAGGTCACCGACATGACAATACAGCGCCTCGAGCGCTCCTCCAACTGGTTTGATTAGTGTCGTACACCACCTATACATCGAACTATACTCTGTTTCACCTTGTGTTGTACCGCAGGAAAGGCTACAAGCGCGAGCTCCTTGCTCTATGGCACACCTCGGCGGCACAAGCTCTCGTGCACCAAGGGCAGCCGCCAACGCTATGAGCTCGCGCTTCTAGCCTTCGCTGCGGTACAACATAAGGTGAAACGGAGTATAGTGCAACACAACGCGTGCCAGGAGCCATGCGCTTCGAGATATCAATTCTCGCCATTATGGCGGAGGGTTATTATAATTGATTGGTTTATCGGTTTCTTCGAATATTATTTTTTTTTAATCAGGCACTCAATGTAGGCTGACATCGCCTCTGGACACTCACCCCAAAGTAGTGCATAAGTATATTGGTTTCACTGCAAAATCGGAAGTCGAAGTTGTATACAAACAACAATATAAGTACTCTCATTATTTATTTTGTGCTTGCTGGTGCGCGCTATGGGGTTCTGTCGTGTATAGTACTGTTTGAACATATGCCACAGTTCGTCTTAACGGCCCTAATCATTTTATATTATCTTGTTATTTCGCCCGCAAACCTTTTTAGTCATTATTTCGCTAACGCTGCCCTCGTCATCCCCGGACCCCTTCATCACCATATTTTCCCTTCCCTTTCCCCGCATTCACCCTCATCAACCTACAATAACCCAGGCCCGTGAAACGTGCCCACCGTGAGTGAGGCAAATGTCACGTCTGGCAAACAACACAACCAACCAACCAACCAACCAATGAAATTTTTAAAAAAAGTAACTGATATTGAATGATTTGGACATGAAAGTGAGGGAAATTAAAAGCAGAGAGTATGCCACCCCACTAACAGGATGCGTGTCGGTGCTGAACAACTCAGTAACCACAGCACTGAGTGCATCAACAGTGGTCATGATTTTTTCAGTTAGGCCTTCGTGACAGCTCCCTGGAACAAAGCAAACAAAAGCAATATTACGTATATAGTATAAAACTAAATGTAGTCGCTTTCGCAGGATCGACAAACGCAACGCACGAAACCAACCTTATGTTATAGAATAAACCGTACAAGCACACCGAGAATAAAACGAGGTTGTGGGCAGTTTCCATCACAGTTAACTGCACCTGTATTAAAATGTTCACTACCCAAGGGGACATAAACGCAACACAAAACCCGAAGTTTGGATGCTTAAATTCCAGATTGTAGATAAGCAAGATAAAAAAAAAACGGAAAAAAGTAACTAACGCGTACGGAACACATAATTCAATCTCCAAACGTTCCAATAGAAGTCCTAGTTCTGATGAACTTACCATCAATGGACAACGCGCACAAAAACTAAGTTCCATCTGCATCCATGAGCGCTGTCCTTGAACAATACAGTCAAGAAAGGTTCAGTCGGAATGCTCCCGTAATCGGTCTTGGAATAGTATATATAACCCATCGTGAAGCTCACAGCACCATTCAAGAACGGCACATTCTTACGCATTACGAAGGAGTTCTCATATACCTTTTTTTTTTAGAGCGCAGCTCTTAGGCGCCCGTTTCCGGCTTGAGCGGCGTCGGCGTCGCCGTCGCCGTCGGCGTAACCGCGCGGTGCATTATGAGTAAATTTTCCCGAAGGAGCCCGAGGTCCTCCCGAGGTCCTCCCGATGTCCTTCGGAAGGACCTCGGGAGGACCTCGGCTTTCTTCGGGAGGACCTCGGGTTCTTTTGGGAGGACCTCGGGAAGACCTCGGGTTCCTTCGGAAGGACCTCGGGAGGACCTCGGGTTCTTTCGGGAGGACCTCGGGTTCCTTCGGGAGGACCTCGGGAGGACCTCGGGTATCTTCGGTGACCTCGGGGAGGGGGGGTCACGTGACCCCCCCCCCCCCCCCCCCCCCGAGGTATCGGCATCGTCATCAGTGGCGTCACTGATGACGTCATCGGCATCGTCTTCATCACTGATGACGTCATCCGTGACGTCACTGATGACATCATCGGCATCCGCATCGTCACTGATGACGTCATCAGTGACGTCACTAATGACGTCATCGGCATTGTCCCGTGACCCCCAGGTCACGTGACCCCCCCCCCCCCCCCAGTACCCTTCCCTCCTCCTCCTCAAGAGCTGCGCTCCGATTCGGCGTTACAGGGAGTTGTAAACGGCTTTAATTTTTTTTCCCCTGCCCCTATCCTTTTTACAACGGAGACACCACTATAGGCACCCTGCAGATCTAACTCAGTGCCGATACGCGCGCCCCTCGCGGCGGCGTCGCGCGTACCCATCGGGAAGTGACCTCGGCAGTCGCAGCTCCGCAGCTCGACTGCAGTGGTACACTGGTGGCTATTGCAAGCTGGGCCGGATTAAGGTACGGGCTAAGGGGCTGCAGGCCAGGGGCCCCGGCCCTCGGAAACCCCAAACTCAAAGTCATAAAAAAAAGTAGGGGTGTGCGAATATTAAAATTTTCGAATACGAATCGAATACAAATAAGACAAAAAACGGGCTTCGAATATCGAATCGAATATCGAATATGTGTCTTGTAATACAAAATTGCAAAACAAGAGGTAAGAGCAGGTTTTATTGCTTTTTTTTTAAATAAATCAATACAACTGCAATTTACTGGGCTGCAGCAGGCTAAATATACTTCTAGTAATGTACTCATTACAAATTATTCTGTAGGAAAATTAACTGTTCAACGTGTTCAGAAAGTAAGCGCTCGCTACGCGCCGGGACAACATTTCTGCCAGTATAAAGACCCTTTCACTCGGGAAACCTGCGATATTTCACTAAAATTCGAAGAAGTTCGACTTATGGACGGTGTTGCCCAGCTACTACACGAATATTTCGAATTTGGAACAATAAATAATTTAGAACTACTTTATTTTATATTTATAAAATGCTTACCAATGTTTTCGCCGTATAAAAGTGAAAATATGCGCTTTTAACGCTTTCATTAGTTATTAATGTGAACCAGTGATGCCAATAAACCCAACAAATATTGCACTTTTCCTCCGCCAGGTAGAATCAACTAGTTTTTTTTTTTTTTTAATTTTTGCGCATGCTCACAAAAGTCGAACTTCAGTCGAGCCTTTGTCGAACATCATGTTGAAAGTTCGAAAAAGTCGAACTTGGTCGAACTCGACCTGGGCAGGTTCGCGGCATCCCTAGTTTTGACTGCGCGGGAGTGTTGATGGCGATGTCGATGGCGATGCAATGTTCTGCTGGCACCTAGCTTTTTCTTTCTTTTTTTTAAATTTTCAAACATTTATATTAGATAACACACTGGAGATTTATTTTATATTTGCATTTCACTCTCGAGGTTTATTTTATTGTATCAATTTATAGAACGCGCAATTACATCACATATTGCTATAAAAGTGCCACACAATAAAGGGCTTGGTGAAAAAGAAACCGAAAGTGATCCTGTCTTGCTGCCATCGGACAGACAGAAACGGAGCAGACCGATAACACTCGCATCAGACGCCTTTCTCATGAATAAACATATTAATAAGGGAATTTGTGGCAAGCAGATTATTCGTTACTTGCTCGAATATTCGCAGTTTGTGCGAATATTCGCCATTTTTCCCGGATATTCGGCTTTGGTCGAATATTCGGGTTCTTCCGAATATGCAATTTTCGAATCGAATACGTTTCGAATAAGGAAAATATTCGATTCGTATTCGAAATTTCGAATATTCGCACACCCCTAAAAAAAAGATAACATGCTTTTTGGCCAAAAAAATAAAACCTAAAAAAATTTTTTTTTGTTATAATAATAAACAGAATATTTTAGACAACATTTCAACGACCTTCAACAAAGAGAGGCTTGAAAAAAGATAATGGCACTGCAAACGAAACCAAACAACACTCTGCGCGGCGAGAATTCTTTGGCTGGTGTATAAAAAGGCCCGATAAATTTGAAGTGTCCGGCCCCTCAAACTATTTCGCGTTCTTTCCAAAACGCCTTTGAGCAAAAGAAGTCGCCGAGGAGCCCCCAACCTTCTGGGATTTTCTATCCCTATTTAGACAAAGAAAAGAGTAGCATCGTAAACGCCTTCGCCCACTGTCCTACTCGAGCTCGTGCTTACTGTTATATTTCGTGCGAACATGATTTTAAAGTGCGGACTTCGATGCTCCCTGGTGAAGGGGACAGAGCTGTCGTGTCCGCGGCAGCCTCAGTGAAGTTTTTCCTAACTGAAGCCAGAAGGAAAACCTAAACCATCTGTTGTTGTTTTTATGGGGCCCCCTTTTCACGTATGTTTTAGGAACAACAATGGGCTCGTGTTTACGCTGAAAGCTGCACACATGGTTTTAATTCTCAATGTGTTTACTGCCTCCATATTGATCTTTTTAGCAAAGCGAGGACCTTTGAGCAACGTGGGGAACGTCCTCTCTATAACAATGAGTTTAAAATGTTGCTGCCCATTACAAGACAGAAGAAATGACTTCGGCCTTTCAGAAAAAAAGTTACATATAAAAACATTCCTTTGAATCACAGACAACAAAAACAAAAAACAGAAGAGATTTTCTTACAAGCAACAAATGGACAACATTCTTAGAACACGAAATCGCAAAAGATATATGATTGCGCTACACTAAAAAATGTTCGGCACTTCTATCCCAGAGCGCTTACTGGAAAGCGAGTCGTGGCAGTCACGAGGTTGCCGCGTTCTGTACGGCTATACATAGCAATTTACTTGTCATCACAGAATTTTTCCCACTTTTTGAGTGACAACATTACTCAAGGAGGTGCAAATGTATAACTAAAAATAGCTCAGGCTTTCCAAAAAGTAATATCATCATCATCGCTGTTGTCATCATCATCATAATGAGGGCCTCAGAAGCAACCTTAGCCCAGGGCCCGAAATCTTTTAATCCGGCTCGGATTGCAAGGTCGACATGCCCGCTTGTGCTATCACATTGGCGTAAGCGCGGGAGCAGCGGGAGCGCGGCGGAGCTCTACCGCACTCGCCGACTCAAAATTGGCCGCGCGCAGCGCTGTTCGCTGGGGGATCGGTAGCGGCTCCTCGCGGACGCAGGGTGCCCCTGTCCGCCATTGCTTTCTCAGATACTCGGAGAATTTATTGAACACGAGGCTTGCGTCTGCGTTTGGCCCAGACTCGGATCCAATCGCGCGCTTCGTGAGCAAGCAATGGTCACCGCCAATGTTGCTCTATGAACTTTTGAAAAGGGTCCATCGGGCAGGCGCTCCGCTAGCCTCGTCTGCAGAGTTCCAGACCCCGTAGCGAGTTGCGGAAACGATCTACGAAAACTCCCTATCAAGAGTCACAGCGACGCGGAAACGCCACCGGCAAGAACGAGAACCCCAAAGAGCGAATCGGAGAGCGGGGAACTGTCGCTTTTGGAAGCTCTCGCCAAGCGTGAAAAGCCAAATGCCACCCGCTTATTCAACCCGCGGCATCGGAACCCCCCAACCCCTGCGGGTTTATTTATTCATAACGCCCGTATACAGGCGCAGGCGGGCATGCGAAAGCGGTCGTCGTTCACGAGGGCTTTTCAATGTTCAAGTGAATGTCTACAATTTGGTCAGCTCCACTACTCTCGCCTTATATACGAGGGGCGGCTACCCAGCCCTCACTCCCTCCGAACTGCTTTTCTTTCTTTTAGTGATCGGGGCAAAGAGTTCTTTTTGTTGCTCTTACGGGACGGGGTGGATACGAGACTCACCCGACCATTTCGGGGCAACAGTCAGCCTCCCCCCCCTTTGCTCGTTCTCTCCCTCAACAGCACGCCGGCTCCCGCCGCAAAATGTAGCGCCCGTTCAGATTTTTCCAACGTATTTAAGCGCCAACAGAAGGTTCGCTCGACCGTGGAAGGAGGGGAGGGTGGTTTGTAGTTTTCAATAGAATCCGCACACACGCACCAGCGAAGGCGCTGCGCTGCAGTAGCCTGATCACGTGACGGAAGAAACGATTGCGGTGACGTCACTGCGGGGAATCATTCACGACGCGCTCCGAGCAAGTTCTAAGAAGTCCCCGAGTTGTGAGATAAAGGCTCGTTCACACACTCGTTTTGAGTACGACCGACTGAGACAAGATCGGCCTTTAAAGGCCCGTTCATACACTGGCAACCGAGTGGGACCGGTTGAGAAGAGACCGGTATTTAAGGCTCTTGCGACGACTTAGTTTTGAAGCAGTCGCGCGATGCAACTAGATCGCATCGCAAAAAAAAAAAAAATGAATGGTCACACTGGCGCGCGCGATGAGCGAGTTGCTCATGGTTGCTTTACGGAAACTCTCCCTCCAAGCGCCGCTGATTGACTCAGCCGCTCCGCGACTAGATCGCATCGCAAAATATCGGGTCAGCTAGCGACTGCTCGAATCACGTCGCTTTCTTTCCGCGATGGTCGCTTTTGCGATGAAAATTATCGCGCGACTAATCGCATCGCCGGTGTGAACGCGTTTTTGGGGTAGCATTTAATATATAAGGCAACAAACCATCGATTGTCGGGCTTAATTGCACGCACGCACGCACGCACGCACGCACGCACACACACACAAACACACACACACACACAATCGTTCCGTTTCACGCCATCGTAGAAAAGGCAGAGGTAACCAAATGTACGGGGAGATAAAGGCCCGTTCACACTCTTGCGACCGAGTACGACTGAGAGAGACGAGATCTCTTAAAACTTCTTAAATTTTTTTAGGACGAGGGAACACACTGGCATTGTGGCGACATCTATGCGGTGACCCTGGAACTGCATTTCACAAGAGCGAAGGTTTTGCGGGATTTCCGAGGTCAAATGTGCGTAATACCCATAGAAAGGCTCGTTTATAACATTGACAAAAGTTTTTCGAGCCAAGAAAGAAAGGATAATGCGCGAGAGAAATAAAAAAAAGTATCCCGGACCGCCGAGTTTACACTGCTACCCAATAGATGGCCCCAATGTGTCCTCTGGTTTAAGAAGTTTTAAGGAACCCAGGTTTAAGAGGTCGAAAGAGTGTGAACGAGCCTTTTTCGGCGCGGGTAAATAAACGGCATAGCATAAAGCTCGAACTTCGTGTGAATGTGACGCTAGCAGTTGCGATAGAACGCGTAAGTCTGAGAACATGGCCTTACCTGGATCAAAAAAGAATTGAGAACAAAATTTCCCTATGACCCGACGTCCACCAAGCCTAATATTGTCAAAACAAGAAATGACATTGTGGGCGCCCGTAGTATCTATTTCAGTAAAAAAAAAAAAAAAAAAAAAAAACTTGCCAGCAAAATAATAATACAATCTCCGCTTTCTTGTACGCATTGTGTGTTGCTTCACGGTGATGTTGCACAGAGGGAACTTCGCGCGCATTTTGTGCCATGACATCGTCATGCGTAGCCTTTCTTTGAAGAAAGCCTAGCCAAAGCTAGCGCTTCGGCGAAACTGAAACGCGAAGTTCGCGACTCTTACGGTCGCACAACTCAGCTTAGAACCTGAAAACGCACATCTCCACGCTCTTCTTGCGTGCACGCCGCAAACACACTAGCCATATTCAACTGGCTACAGATGAGTAACAGTCGCATGCTGGAACTTTAGTCCGGACTTGCGCCTTATACACTCATTTTTTTTTTTTTTGTAAAAACAACACGGTTAATACTGCCCGACAGGTTTAAACACGCATACGCGGTGAGAAATTTGTTTCCGAAATCACTGCGCAGATTGACGTTGAAATGTGACAGTATTTCGCACCGTCTTGCATAAGCGTTTTTTTATTAAACTGATTAGGGAACAGCTGTGGAAATTCTATGAATATTTTTTGTCGACGTCCATGAAGTGTTCTATGTCTTCATCTGTGGCGACTTCTTTTGCTCCGTCCGTGGGTGCTTCTTCGGCGGGTTTATTGAGAGTGCTACGGAGGATTCCATTGGAAATTAGTGAAGAAAAGGCTTCTCAAAGTACTTGTTCGCCAACCGATACGTTTGTACTCGCTCGTCGTTGCGCCGTTCCGTTGCCGAGACTCGTCTCGCCTGCTTGGCGTCCTGCTAGCGTTGTAGCGGAAGTTTCCTCTCCGCGTCCGTTTCCCGAGACGTCTTCGTCTGCTTGGCGAAGACCCGTTGCAGACGAAGTTGCCGTTCTCGGCCCGTTTCACTGGCCTTCTTGTTGCTTCGTGCCCCTCGAGCTTTACGCAAACTAATCTCCCGTTGTTCCGCAGTCTCCTCGGCAAGTCGCTGTCGAAGCGCCTCGACGCGCTTACGCTTGAGACGTTCCTCGACCGACAAAAGCTCGCGCCTTGGATGCACGAATGCGACAACAGGGCTCTAAGCTGGATACTCTGCAAGAAAGTCGTCGAGATCGCCGACCGTCAAGATTGGTCAGAGTCGCGCTAGGAGTGGCCAGCGCCGCATGTACGATTGGCCAGTGCCAAGGACAACCGCGGCGGGCGGCGATCTCGCTTATTTTCTACGCGTTTTCACGCAGCAGCCAGTGACGGCTTCGCTAGTTATAAAACGAAGGATAGACACAAAAGCGCGTTAAATTCGCTAAGAAATGCTATAAAAAAAAAGTGGTCGGCATGCAAAGCGCTTAATTTGTATATAAAACCCTCTCTAACAAATATGTCAACTCACAAAAGAACCCAAGTATACACACTTCCGACTTGATAAACGTCACATAAAACTGACGACTAACCAGTGCATGTCAACTCGAGCGTAAACCGAAGCCTTTAGATGCGTATAAAACCTTTCTTTCTCCTTTTTTTTTTCTTTTTTTTTTGTCGGACTTGTTTGTTTTCTCAACATATAATTGCAATTTGCAAAAAAAAATACCGTTTATGTATTTGGGTTTTTGAACACTTTTGCCCGCTGCCATCGTCGCTTAATCATTCCCGGTGTGTTTCCGCCAATTTTCGCCTCTAGCCCTGCAGCTACAGAAACAAACCAGTCGTGCAGAAGTAAGAATATATATGCTCCACAGGCTTCACACACGCTTCAATGCGGAGCACTTCCGCCGCATAAGCGTTCCGTTTTCTCTGCCGAGGTTTCTCAAACACCGATTACAACCACCAAAAAACAAGCAGAAAAAAAAAACAAAAAAAAAAAAAACGACAAGAGCAGAGTTTGGGAAGAAGACCGCCAAGAGGGATATATACGGCTCACTGAGCAGCAAATCTTCCGCGACTGTTCATCCGAAACAAATCCCATTCCCAAACGAAACAAACGAGTCAATAAATGAATAATAAAAAGAAACGAGCCAGGAGGGCGTCACCGAAGCAACGCCATTGGTCACACACGTGTCACGTGCGTACAATGACGTCACGATCGCAAAGCCAATCTACCGCTCCGTTTCATCTTATGGTGGACTGCAGCGGACGCCACGAACCACACCAGCCAATCCGATGCTGAGAACGTATCACGTGACTATACGTGCCCCGCTCGTCGCTGCCCCCCTCCCGAATGTCATATGTGACGCTAACGCAGCAATGGATTGGCTAAGGTGACTCGTAGCGTCCACTGCGGTCCATCGTAATGTGAAACCGAGTATAAGAACACGCAACACAAAACGAAGAAAAAACAAAAACAAAAAGAGAGTTTGCACTTCCAAGCGCAACAACACACATACGCAAAAAGAAAAATACCGAAAAAAAAAACAGGTACCCCGCAAAGGCGCGTAGGAGGACAAATCTAATTTGACCGGAGGCCCGCTGATTATTCGTCACTGTCGACTGCTCTCAACGGCGACAAAAGCCCAAAGGGCACGACAGATAACGCCGCGAACAACCCGAATAAAACCCGTCGGTCGGTCGGCGACACGTAAGAAGAAATGACTCCTCTTCTTCCCGTAGGGGCAAAAAGAAAAACGCGAGGTGTGTGTGCGTCGGGGGGGGGGGGCTTGGTTGAGGAGAGGGGCATCGTCGTCGTCATGCCGGTGCACGATCATTACCGGCCCAGATTTCCTCGGGGTGCCCCAAGCGAGAAAGCGAGCGCAAATCGAATGAACTCGCGCCTGGTCGACCGCAATGCACGTCCTGATTCGCCGGCCCCACAAGCGGGAGGTTCCGGGGCTCGCGCGCGCCTGCCTCGCGGTGCCTAAAGGCAGCGGCAAAGCCACGTTTACTACGCTTTTTCACGCTCTGGCAATCAGACAATATATTCTTCTTGCTAACGAGGAGTCGTTAAGCTGGTCGCGGTGCAACTTTTGATGTCGTCTTCTGCGGCATATAATTGCTTTTCGAGGGTCCGCGTTCCCCGAGAACACGACACGTTGTTGTTTATTGTTGCGTTCGTCTGGATAAAAGTCGAACAGACACTGCCACGCTTGTAGAATTCGCGGTGGTATTCCCTGTGGCAACGTGATTATAAGCGGAGTGACTGTACTCGCTACGCCAATGCACCCGTAAAGGTTTACATCCCGCATATGGTACGAGTATTATACACTTTTGTCGCTGTAAATGCTGGGTCCCAATTACTGAACTCCCTTTAAACGGCATAGTCATTGGGAAGTCTTATACCATTCTAATATAGTCCGTTTCAGCAATACAATGCAAAAAAAAACTAAAGTTACGAGCACCCCCCCCCCCCCCCCCCCCCCCCCCCCCCCCCGAGTCAATCAGACCGACCGGACGAAGCACGTGACGAGGTCTCCGCAGGATTGCATGCACTCAGGCGAAATGGCCTCTCTCTGACGTTATGATTGTCTCACATCTCTCAGGGCACATCTTTAAATTTTCTTTATTTCGCTCCCAAGTTGCTGCGAAACTACATAAAAAAAAAAAATCCCCTAGACTTACACCCAGACAGTAAGTAACACTGAATGCATATTTACACCGAAATTAGATATTTTATCCCCAGAGCAACATCGTTAAAGCTCAAAGAATCAAATTGAGTACCGTACTTTTTTGTACTCCGTTTCACGATAACTTCGCGAGGTGTGGAGGCTGCGGCCCCCGCAACGCAATAAGAGCGTCGGAGCAAGTCACGTGATAACACTCCATGGTCGAGGCCACCGAGGTCTCGTTACAGCCACAGCAACAGCGCCGTCCACGACAAAACCTAGTTCTATGTTTTATTTTATTGTAACGGAAACTGAACTGGCGCAATTCCATCTCTATCGAGACTACATAAAAAGTAGGAATAAATATTAACGATTTAAAGTTTAAACAAAACAAAAAAAAAGTGACCCCACATCCGTATCCACTACCGACATTTTTCTCCTTTTGTAGCGCCGTGGCCACAGATTCGCGGGCAAATTGAGCGCATGGTCGTCTCATGAACTGCTCCCGAAAAGCTCGCCACTCCATGTGGACGGCAGTGTTGCGGCGGTGGACGTTCATCCCAAGTTGCTTGGTTTCGCAGCAGACGACTCTCGGCCAGCAGACGACAGCTGGTTCTTTGACGCAGTGATACACACGCTATCGTGACGTTGGTGTCACGCGCCTCGCCCCGACGATCTTATTGGGTCGCGGGGGCCGTAGCCTCCACAGGTCGCCGAAGACCTTTTCCACAAGGGCGCCGCCATCTTGAATGTCGTCACTTCCAGTATGGGCGAAAGCATTGTTTTGACGTCGCCACGTCAATGCGTCCAGAGAGTGAGGGAGAGGAGGAGACTAGAGGGGACGGTCAGAACGCCGAGCTTTGATTGGAAGGAATAGTAGGTAGACCTAAAGCTACCTGCCTTTATCTCCACTGCACTAGTCGAACACGTAACCGTCACCCATTCGTGTTTTGCATCCACTCTATACTTTTGTCTATTTGCAGGTTCAAATGTTTTATTATTTTTTTCGTCGCCACGTACGAAAAAGGCCTATACACGCGCCAGATTGAGCCGCCATTGCCGACCTTCTATCGTCTTACCGAGATGCCGAGCCACTGAAGCGGGCGTTGACGAGCCTCCACAAAGGCCTATGTTCGGGGAGAAGGACGCAGTAGCACCTAAGGTGGCAATAACCTGTCCCGATGTGGCAGTGATGAAGTGAAGCGAACGGAATAAGGGAAAACAAAAACTGAAGGTCGGTCATGGCGGCGTCCATGTACAGCTGCCCGAAAGCGTCTCTAAACCGCATCTCAGGATGGCACTCGCGCGTTTCGTGCCCTAACGATGGAAAGAGAGCAGAGAGCGGAGGGGTATGCATAGCGGTAATAAAGGAACGGGTTTCCAAAGTAAACAGGGTTGAATGAAACTCACTTTCTCTACAGTGAAACGACGTGAATAAGGCCATAAGGCACGCTGTGCGACAGTAATCTCAAGCTAGAGTGACGCGTTGTCCTCCCGACAGTCGCAGTTCGGTAAGCGATGTGCCGGACCGGAACAAAGCATATCTGAAAAAGAAAAGGAAAAAAAAAAAAGTTTAAGCACGAATATAAAACAAAAACATTAAACACGGCAGCAACACTGGACACAACAAAAATAGACGTGTCGAGGCTTTTTCATATTGTCTTGTTTCAGTAGTAGTTTGAATTTCCAAAAGTAGCAACGTAATTTGAGTAAAAAAAAAAATTCAACAACGTCAGCTTTTGAATTAAAGACAGTGAAGCTTGGCGCATACGCAGGAGCAGTTCGAATACGTTACCGCGCTGACCCTCACTCTACATTATTTGCGAGATGAAATCTACGCAGTATCTATAACTAACTGCCGCTTTACAACACTGTCAGAATTAGTTCGAGCCCTTGTCAGAAAAAAAAAAAAAAAATATATATATATATATATATATATATATATATATATATATGCGAAAAAAAAAGAACACATAAGCAGATCGAAAGAGTTCCAGGGCTACCCGACAGATAGCGCTGTGTAATCTCGTCGTGAGCAGTCACAAGCGGTTCCATCGCGGTTCGTCTCACTCCCACGCAAACGCAAACGATATCAAAATACAGTTCAGTGCCCCTTTAACGGTTCGTGGGAGGGAACTCGGAGAAGAGTTTCACATTTTAAACTCCGGATGCCCCCGGAGCTGGAGTTGAACCTCTCGCTTTCTAAGACAACAGAGCCAAAAGCTAAGGGAATACCCGAGCGCTTGTGTCGTAATTATAAGCGTCAATTAGAGCTGCGCAAACGCATTTTGTGAAGCAATAGCTGTCACGGAAAGACAGCGTCGTGCGCTCACATGGCGTCGAACTTGGCCCTCTCGGAGGCGGAGACCGAAGCCTGCGTCTTGGTCAGGGCTCCTTCCAGGTGCCGCTGGTAGATGGTGAGCGCCAGGGCCGTGCTGTCGCGCCTCGAGCGCCGACGCTGTTGCCGGCGGCCGCCGTGACCCAGCAGGTTCTCCGTCAGCGCCTCCACCTGTCGAGTCCATGCATTGTATGGATTCGAATTTCTTGTATAAGTCTCATTCGTTATATCAAATATACCTTATATGGAGTCAAATTCCTCGTTGGTTGTATTAATGTTCGTTGTATGAGACAAATTCGTTGTAGAGTCTCATTTGCTGTGTCAATATTCCTTACATATGAAGAGAAATTCAGTCTCATTCGTTGTATCAATCAATATTCGTTGTATGGAGACAAATTCGTTATATCGGTATTTATTGAATGTAGTGAAATTCGTTCTATATTCGTTGTAACAAGTCAAATTCGTTGTGTCTATATTCGCTTATTGAGTCAAAATCGTTGAATTCGTTTTCGTTGTACGGAGTCAAATTCGTTGTACGCAGTCGAATTTATTACATACGACGGTGAGTGAGCAGTCAATCTGCCCCGAAGTGAAGCAATTCGTGTCTCCGACTTAGTGGGGCAGTCTGGCCAGTGCAGTGACGGCTAGCTGGTATAACCTTTGCAACGTGTCCAACGCAGTAGTGATTAGTGAAACCACACTGCCGTTCAAGGCACGTCAATATCGAAACCGGAAAGGGGCAAGATATGAACTCATTTGATGGCCGATTTTGCCGCGCGAATTTTCGCTCCAGGTACTGTCAGCTGCGGCGCGTTAATGGATGACTGGGACCCAGTGTCCACCGGAGAGAAAAATCGTGAAAGCACAAATAGCCCCGGTAAAATAAATACACTAAGCGTACACTAATTTTACACTTTTATGGAACACTTAGCGAGGTATACTTAAGTTTACGAGTAGTATATCAAACATGTACTTTTAGTATGCGTGCCTAAATTGCGAGAATGGGTCGACACGCGGACCGGACAGCTAAAATACGAAGTACAATAAAAGTACATAAGAGTATACTTAAGATATTGAAAGTACGCTAAACATTGCGCGTACTGTCTTGTTTCATAATAATTAATCAAAACTAGTATAGTTTTTCATGTTCCGTTTTATCAAGGATACAATAATAGAGTAAATGAAATATCCGCCCAGGCAACGGACCTCGAGCACCAGTTGCCGATTCTGTTCCGGACCCAGGGTTGGGGACAGGTCTCCGGCTGCCGGGGCGCAGAAGAAGTCCTGTGTCGGAGACGCTGCCGGGCTCCTCCGAAGACGAAGAGCCGTCCAACCGACGGCCTTTATTACTCCTTTCTGAAAGCCGACGCGAAACGAGAATTCTAGTGATCCAGCGAAATCGCCGTGTGAATGTGCGGGGATTGTAATCCTCCACGTGTAGTTAGAGGTCGCCCTTACATGTTGATACTCCAAAATGTAACTCAACCACACTATGTTTGCAGACGTCATATCAGGTGAGACACGGGCGTCTGTATTTTCTTAAAACTCTTCAGTCGGTGCTCAATGCGCATTTGTCAATAGTACAAAAGCTCAAATAAATATTTAAAAAAAAAATAAACTAAGGATGGTCATCCGAAGTTGTCAGAACAAAACGCCGATTCCCCTCCGTACGACGACCCCCTTTCCGTTCGCACGGAGAAGACACTGCGTGCGACTGCGTTGGTGGCGCCATCTGTTGAACTCGTCTGGAAGCAGGTCATATTGCTCGTCCACCGTCGGCACTTTTACGGCCTAAAACAAAAGAGCATCGCTGTGGAATCTCACCACCATGTCGCAACCACTAGTCCCAGCTTGCCGCAGAGTTAACCAAAACTTTATTTACTCGCACGAAGCTAGCGCCGGTGGTCAAGCTTTCTCATACACGTCTGAGCCCCACGCGAAGACGCTATCGTTTAGAAAACATCTCTTCAACCGTTTCGCAAGAAAAAAAAAAAAAAAAAAGTGCGAATTTGCCCGATTACCATGCAGCCTGAGCCCATGCACTAAAATAATAATAATAATAATGATTTTAACATAGCTGCCGTTTACCTAAGCACATCTCCTTTCACAAGGAGCGTCCTTTGCTTGGGAATGCAGTACAACACACTTATTATGCCTCCATCATGGCACTTGTACCACAAAAAATACAACTAAAAACGAAATCGAGTGCGTTTAAGCATTTTTTATGAGTTGTGTATGCGAAAGCATGCAAGCCGCTCGTCCGCTCCCTTTTTCGTCTGCTGCGTACTTTTCGTTGGCGGTCAGCGCGTGTGTTCCCCTGGGCACGGTGATCTTGGACGCTCTGTGTTAACGGCGGGCTGATGGACACGCAGCGCCATGGGGTGAGCGGTTGTGGAAACTGACGAGCACAACGGCCAATGGAGCCCCGTCGACGCGCGCCAGCCAATGGAACCGAAGGCGAAAACCATCAGCTTTACTTCGCTCCTTTGGGATCGGGGAAACTAGCGCGCGTGCCGTTTTCGCGCTTCAAACTGATGACGTCGGCTCGCTCCATGGAACAGTTAATGCTTTCGCATTAAAAGGTGTGTGCGCCAGAGAAGGGAGACGATGTCGCTACCTTCCTTATGCAGGGGCCTTAAGACACGGTCACCTAGCTTGTTGGTGCCACCTGGCGACGTTCGAAAACCTGCCCGAGGCATCTCTCACTTTTGCCCAGGCACCGTTTCACAAACAGCCCGCCAGTTGAGAAACCTTAAGGCTGGTTTACACATTTGCGTTTGAGTGTCACCGAGCGCTTCGCAACCGTTTATATTCCCGCTTACAAAAAAAAAAAAAAAAAATGCTGGCGTTAGTTATCGGGTAACCCTGGAACTGCGTTTATTTCTTCTTTATTTGCGCGCCATTTTTTCGCCATGACCTTGAAAATGATTCCGGCAATGTGACAAGACAGTACGTATATACATTCGATCTCGCAAATACTGCAAAACCTCAAAATCTGTAGTTATACGCAAATCGGGAGAGTTCCAGGGCTACACCATCGATGGCGCCAATGTGCAGCGTGTTCTCTCAGAGAACCTGGATTGGAGAGAGGGCCCACCTCAAACCACGGGAGAGCGTCTGCAATTTAATGGCGGACGCCTACCATGCGGCAACTGGTCACAAGTGTGCATGCGCGGCGTTTTCGCGTGGCGAGGAGGAAAGCGGGCGGAAAGGCGGAGACGTTTTGCAGACGATCAACGCTCTCGGCTCCTCCACTCAGCTCGTATTGCAAACGCGGTCCAAAAACCATGTGACCACGATCGATCAGTTTGAAACTCTCCCAAATATAGGCTCCCTATCTTCTTTCGTCGTAAGCGGTTACGAGCGAGCACAGCAATCGGTAGCAAATGTGCGAACTTGAGCGGCAAAGTACCTTATGCCTTCTAGTTCGTTTTGGACCACGACTGTAGACATCTATACGTCAGGGAACTTGACCACCATTCGGCCTCACCTTTCTCCGGGAAGACCTCGTGAACGACCTCGAGCTGGGACGTGTACAGCAGGGCCTGCAGGTCGGCGCCCGAGAAGTGGTCCGTCCTCCGGGCCACCGACGCCAGGTCCACGTCGTCGGCAAGGAGCAACTTGCGGCTCAGCGCTTGCAGGATGCACAGACGCTCCTCCTGGTTCGCCAGAGAGCAAGACGCGTGGCTATACGGCATGCAAGTTCGTACGCTCCTTACGGATCTCGTGCGTTCGTTTACCCCCCAAACGTGCCCACGTGCTCTTGTTTCCCTCTGACCTCGACCAACGACGGCTAAATCCAGCCGGCACAGTAAATGCGCCATGATCCTGCAAGCATTTTTTGTGTGTGTTTGGTTTAGCCGGTGATGGCAATGACGATTAGCACCATGACGATTCACTTTTGGTGCTGCTTTGGCGAAAAACCGGGTTCCCTTTTCTCTCACGGACCAAGTAAAGTCCCTCGATGCTTCCTTTTACAAGGAACGACAACTAAACATATGACGATCCACATTCCGTAGGAACAAAATGGCGTCATTCAGTTCACTCTTCTGCTGTGCGCTGCCCTTCGCTTTCTAAAATCTGCACCGTCACGCAGTCGGCGATTCAAAGAATGTCGATACCTGTAGGAACCTTTTATCTAGGAACTTTAGGACCAAGTAGTGCGGACAAAGTGGGTTTAGCTTTTCGCAGTGTCTCCGTGTCACGTGGGAAAAACGCTGAACGGAGCTTGTCTAATTCTCGCAAAAAAAAAAAAAAAGGAAACAAAAAAGACCGTTGTTCTGATTGGTGTGATTCGGAGCAAAGGCCGGCAACAAGATTGTAAATAGAATAAATAAAATCACATACATAAATTCGAGGGCCAGATCGAATACTAGGTTACTCGAATTTCAAATCAATTAGCCCGAAAGCTTCAAGTTGTCACCTGTGCCAACCGTACCTGTACAACGAGTCTGAAAGCGCAGCGGAAATGACTGTCACTACATGTAAAAAAAAATGTGGAGCCGCTGCAAATAACAGCTACGCACTGAAAAAAATGTGAAAGCCGTTTACAACTCCCTGCAACGCCGAATTGGAGCGCAGTTCTTGAGGAGGAGGAGGGAAGGGTACTGAGGGGAGGGTATACCCCTCCTCCTCCTCCTCCCCTCAATCTTCAATTTGCTCGGGGGGGGGGGGGGGGGGGGGCTCGCGCGGTGCATTATGGGACATTTTCCATAATGCACCGCGCGGTTACGCCGACGCCGACGGCGACGCCGCTCAAGCCGAAAACGGGCCCCTAAGAGCTGCGCTCTAAGAAGACATTGTAAGTTCTAGTTGATAACACGTAATTTCAAATAATTCATGTTCAGAA
The DNA here is from genome assembly GCA_013358835.2 of Ixodes persulcatus. Lineage (NCBI taxonomy): Eukaryota > Metazoa > Arthropoda > Arachnida > Ixodida > Ixodidae > Ixodes > Ixodes persulcatus. The sequence goes on along the minus strand of JABSTQ010009167.1, from coordinate 710,181 downwards.
TCACAAATGCACGTACCCCGCGTTATGATAGATCGCGAAAGAAACTGAACTCGGTTAACATACACAAGTACATGTATGCGCGCACACACGCGCGCATGCACGCACACACACGTACGAACATATTAATGCGCGCACACAAATACGCAAACACACACGAACGCATGCATGTATGCACATACGATCACACCCACAGATACACAAAACAATGAAGCGCAAATGCCCGGCAATCGTAAGTAGCGTTCCAGTATACATTCAGGGACAGTGTACTTCGAGCTTCATTTAGATTTGCTCGCACCTACGACAAATGGAAACTGTGACGAAACGGGTGATGGTCACGCGATTTTATAAGATTAGTTATACAAATAAATAAATATATATATATATATATATATATATATATATATATATATATATATATATATATATATATATATATATATATATATACCTTCGATCGTTAAAAAAATGAATTTAAAAAAAAAATGAGAAAGGGTAGTGTGCGCATGAAACGCAAACGTGTTCGAGCTCGATAAGGGTATTATGGTCGCCCCCAGCGCATTCTTTTTCTTTCCCCGAATCCACTTTAAACAACAATCAAAAAAGGGCCGACATTCGCACACGGATACGGATAAAAGCGTAGAAATAAAACGATCAATTCCACGCTGAATACACTCTCGCGAAGAGAAAAAAGAAAGCTGTGGTTCGTCTCTACCGTAAACAGGGACTTGCGGTGCGCGGATATCGCGAAGGAGACGGAGAACACAAAGTCCCGCAAAAGAGTGCGGTGCAACGCTTTAATTTTTTTTATTTTTTTTATGTTTAGGCAGGTAACAAAAGAAGCAGGGAGAGGAAAGAGAGACAACCCTAGCTTTCTCTCCCTCCCCTTCCTGACGTCTGTCAAAATAAAATGCCAGAAAAGCGGAGAAGAAGCCGCATCGAGATAAACCGCGCAATGCGCGGTAAAAACGAACACAAAAGTACGCTTCCAAACACACGTCGATACAATGCCCCCAAATGAAATGAAGATAAAGATAACCACCTTCGGCGTGGCAGGGCTGCAGAGCCAAAGGCGCCCGAATAAAGGATCTCCGAAAAGGTAAAAAGAAAAGGAAAGAGCAAGATTTCAATTCTGCGGTTTGATCGTTTTTTATTATTATATTTTTTTCCACGACGACCCTTTTTTTTTTGGTGCAATTTGGTATACGTTTTTCCCCTGCGACTTTCGTGTGCGTGTACAAGTTTGCACGTGCCACGCCCACGTGCAAGCCGTACGTGTGCGAATGTGCGAAGGCCCTGCTCACGCAGCAGCGAAAGCTCGAACCAAAGTTGGCGTCCGGAAGGAGAGTTGCGCTACCTTTACTACCTCCTCCTCGACTCCCAAGGGGTCTCGGAGAAGGCAGAAGAAGTAGCGCGACTCGCCTTCCGGGCGCCAACCGTAGTTCGAGCTTTGGTCGCATGGTGTTGTCTTTACTTGATAAAGGTGTATTGCCTGTGTTTGAAATTGATCCCACGTGTAGCCTCTAAAGAAATAGACGACACGCGCAAAAAGTGTACGAAGGCTTGGCGACCGTGTCTGCCATATTATCAGACTGCACTTGTAGCGCACGCGATAACGTCTGTGCACTTGGAACGTGCGCACGCTTGCTTGAAAGTAGTGCACGTGCAACTCTATGTTCATATAGAAGTGCGTCTGCCCGCGGAAGCTGTGGACTCCGTGTATTATTTATTGGAAAATACTGCCAGACCCAAGAGGGACACAGGATACAAGAAAATTGTACGCATCATAATTGTCGCTTCAAGGCCAAAGTATGCGCATCATCACTGGCACTTCAGGGTCAAGGTATGCGCAGAAACACCCAGGGGTCACGTCAGAAACGTCAACGAGCACGTCGAAACGCCGCGGCCGTACGCTACCAACGCCACTTCGGATAATCAAGGCACGTGCACTAGCCTTTTGACGTCTACACAGATCGACCGATCGAGCGCAGACACCGATTGGACACGAACGCTCCGTCAGTGCTCCGGCTGTTTCTCGTGTCCAATCAATACGTCGAAGGTCCCTCGGTGTCGAAAAATTCCAAAAGCCCGCGGGCGCCGCGCGACGAATTATGGGAGTCCCCGGTACGCCACTCCCATCGTCTTTCCTTCGCTATCACGTGACATACGCGAGCAGGCGCTGGTTACCAAGGCAACAACGCTCGAGCAACCGAGTCGGGCGAGAGCACGGAAATGGCGGAGAATGTATCGCGTTGGCTAGCTTGCGAGGCTGCCCCTTTCTCATCCCCCTCCTTTGTACCGGCTCCGTCGTCTGCTACACCGACGCTTTGTCGAACCTAGTAGAACCCTGCCACGGTTTCGATGCAAAATAATGGATTCGGTGACACCGCGAGACATGAAGGAAAGTGACGACGTATTACGTATTTAAATAAGTGAATAGCACAACGCAGGCAAGAGTCGACCCGCATCGGTATCCAAGCGTGCGAAGGCACAGAGACGCAGCACTTCGGCGTGCCAAGGAAGCTTTGATCACGCCGCGAGACCGGCGAAACTTGATTTCGACGAGTTGTGCCTTTTTCCTGCGGCACTGCGCTTTTGTAAAAATTTCCACGTATTCTCAAAGGCAAGTCACACCGCTTACAGAAGTTTTGGAAAACTTCTTCGGCGAATGACGACGAACGAGTGGAAAACGTGTCTTCAGCACGCTACCGCCAGCCTCTGCAACGCTAGCAAAAACGCGACTTCGCCGCAGGCAAGATGGCCGTCCGGTGGCCGCATCTCGCGGAACGAGGAAGCGCGATCCAACAATTGTCATAAAAATCAGTGTTAGCGACCAACGTTGTTTGCGACGGCTGCTGCTGGCGGTAGCTGCCTCGACTCACGCGCAGTCACGGAGACGCAACGAGAAAGCACGTGATCTGTACTGAGGGTTCCCAAAATCCCCTGCCGTCGTGGCGCGGTACGTATTGCAACAGGTCTATTGCTTGAGTTGTCGCCTCCTATCGTGTCACGACGTTACGTGCCGGTAGAGAAGGCTGTTCGCGGGCTTTGTTTATTCCCTATTCGTGGACAACTTTCTGTGCATTTCCGACGAGACGAGGAATGCGCGTGCACAGCTTTAATCGGCGCTCAAGCACGCGCTCCCGAACCTTTGACTGCAAAGTCACAGAAAGCTGTTCACGAGTAGAGGTGGAGCTAACGCTTAAAGGGGCGATGCAACATTTTTTGTACTTTGCGCAAATACCGCTTAGAACGGATCCCTGACGTTAATAACGTGTGAAACACGCGTTCGTTTTTTACCCCACGCAATTGGAGTCACAAAAAAAAATTAAAGAAGAACGACCTGCGTTCACCCCCTCAACTCGCAGCCAGAACAAGCGGCCACGTGATCTGGAGCCGATTATATGCCGCCAATGTTTATCATAGCCGCGCGCTGGGGTTGGCAAAGCACAGGACACGCGCTGAGTTCCAGACATTGTTATGGCTCGGCTATACTGTCGTCGTTGCAGCGATTGGAAACGGGCCACTACCCGAATGCTTCTCGAGCTAGTAATTATCACGAGCCCAAATCGAGTGATCACGTTATGCTCGGGTCCAATCTATGAATCGCATTCAAATATCGTCATATGGGAGTACTGAGATCCCCACGTTACGTCATCACATTTTGCAAAGGAGAGATTGAATGAAAGTGATCGCTTTTGTCCTTGAAATTACACCGCAACAAAGGAGTTTCTTGGCCAGTAGCTTTGCGTGCGAGTATCTTTGAGTCCCAGTAGTGCCAGTAAGCTCGTGTAAAGTGAAAAACATTCCAATTGAATATCGTTGCACTGCTCCTTTAACTAATGTAAAATCCGCATCTTACCCCTGTTACAAGTGCTACCGTCGCGATAACTCCCAGCACTGCCGCGACCCTTGATTGTCAAAGTCGCTGTCGTGGGCTCGGAGTCACAACCACGCGGACAAAACGGACAAACATGAACGAAAGCGACAAGAAGTGTCAAGGCCCGATCAATGTAACGCAGACGTACTGTGTGCAATAAATGCGTGCACGAACAAGAAATCCCAAACAAATGCCGCGCTCTCCTTCTTGTCGGTTTCTTTCCATTCCCAAGAAACTGCGTTTTCCAAACGCCGTAGCGTGCACAGTAAGACGCAGAGCACAATACGAAGCCCGGATGCGCGGGCAAACCCGCGCCGAAACCGACAGCGGTGGCAGGTATTGGGGAGATTAAAAATAACATAACAGTGCGACAGGAGAAGTGGGGAGGACGGGGACGCGAGCCTGATAGAATTCCATCCCCGAACCCCTACTCCCACGCGTTCTTGAAGCGGGTGCCCGCCACCACCACAATCACCCGTCCAGCGCGTCTTCAATTCTTATTTATATAGCCCCGCGTAATTTTTTTTTTTTTCTCTCTCTCCAAGATATATATACATCAAGAAAGGAGTTCCAGGTTTCCTTTGCACGTGTCATGCATAGTTTATGTATTCCTGCAGAAAAGCAAGAGCTGCGTACTTTACCTTTTTACATTTCTCAACGTGAAACGGATTTTTCGTGAGCCCCCTTATTCTGCGACTGAACGCGAAACGAAGGAAGAAAGAGAGATAAAGAGGTAGGGAGGAGAAAAAGAAACGGGAAGAAGGGATTTCCCCCAAAATCTGAGTGCCGCAGTTTGGCAGAATAAATAGTTCGAATGGCGAAATGTCGGCTCTCGAAGAAGAGAGATTAGGAAACCCTCTATCCTTTCCATTTTATTTTCACCTCACCAAAAGGTATATACGAACGAGGCTGCTGTGTCTATTAAAGCGTACGCGGTCGCGTATGCAGAGCGCATTTTTTTTGTGTGTGTATAAAATAGAGAAAAAAAAAGTCCAACAAAAGACGGTGGTCCGTCTTTACGACCGACAGCGGCGCCCGCGTCCAATTCGCGGGCTTTTCGGGAAAGACGACTGTGTATGCAAAGCTGCTTTCTCCCCCGACGTCGCTCTCTGAGGAGAAGCTTAGAAGTCGCTCATAATAACCCCTACTACGCCTGGCAAGTGAATGCTCGAGAATAAGCCGCCCGCGGTAGCACCGGAAATCCAATGTGTTCTTTTATTACGATCAGACGTTGCTAATACTGTTATTGGTGCGACGCGGGTCTCTCGTTGTTGATGCTGTTGTTGTCAAAGTTTTATTTCCGTTCCAAGTTTTGGGCACGCCGCGGTTGTTATGTCTTTCGGTGTCGCGCTCTCAATACATTTTTTTTTTAAGGCGAAGGATTTTTTAGGGCGTTTTAATAGATCGTTTTTGGGCTCCGATAACGGTACCTGATAAGGATACAAGGCACGTGCCAAGCTGCCGGCGGAGTATCGGGTACCCTTATGGAGTTACCGGAATTACTACTCGCGGATTCCGGGGTCACTGTCACGTGATCACGGCATGTGACGCCGCAGTGTCATGTGACGCCATGACGTCACGCGACACTGTAACGTCACATGACGTTACGGGCTAGCGTGCAGTGTGATTGTGTGTTATCTCGAGGGAACTCTGGTGGCATAAGGCCTCCGACCAGGAATTCAATCTGGACTCTTGGCGAAAAAGTCGGTGAGGAATTCGGCGGCCGTGATTAGCCGGCGCCAAGGTCAAGCGCGGCGCTAGCCAATCACAGTCGCCGAATTCCTCGCCGACTTTTTTCGACAAGGGTCCAGATTAGAGTCCCATGGCTGTCCGCGTGTGGCACCTCCAGTGGCCATCTCCACCGCGAGGCGGTGAAGTGTAATCGGCCACACTAGAGTAGCTCCGCGATCGACAAAGGGTAGGCGCAAACGTGTGCGCGGGGGCTTTTGAGTCGCGGCGCGCTGGGATGACAGTCAACTAAATGACTACCTACTACAAAAGAGATTACTACTAAAAAGTAGGAGGTTAGAAAATTGGGGGGAAAAGTATAGGGAACCGTGAAAGTACACATAAAATTGACCAGATAAGGGGAGACACAATTTACCGTCACGAAAGGCTTAATCGTCACAAAAAGTGATAATTAACTAAAATATGTCGATTAACTTTTCAAGAGGTGAAATTAAACATACAGTTCCAATTAGAAGCTTGCTGAGCATCATCGAAAACCACTAAATCAGTAAGGTTTGGCAAGATGTCGAGTGCGCGAGGAGTACGGCAGTCACTAAAGTTACCACTTGTGCAAAACAGGTGTAAAGCTAGTGGTGCAAAAAAAAAAAAAAAAAAAAAACCTCAAGGTACACCTAAGCATTTCTTATGAGTTGTGAATGCGAAAGCATGCAAGCTGCTCGTCCGCTCCCGTCGTCGTCGTCTGCTGCGTACTAGCGCGCGCGCGCTTCGGGATCTCGGAGGCCATGGCGCAGCGGCCAACGGGAGCCCCGTCGACGTGCGCCAGCCAATGGAACCGAAGGCGATCGCAGAAACTAGGAGCCGTTTTCGCGCTACCAACTGATGACGTCAGCTCGCTCCATGAGACAGTTAATGCTTTCGCATTAAAAAAGTATATAAACAGCTCCGCCCGCAGAATTCGCGAGCCGTCGATAACTCGTTATCAAGGCGGAAAAAAAAAAAAAAAAAAACTGACACGACGTAGCGTGATTTGGCGAGTTTCCCGAAAACAAAGGCCGCGTGCAGTGCGCTGTAGTTCGTACACCGAACAAAGGAGAAAAGAAAAAGAGAAAAGTACATCTTGACCTCTTCGCTCTTTTATAGTGCTCAATAGGGAGTATTCACTGGCGGCCATAGCTGTGTGCGCGACTGCTGAGCGCGTGCTGAAGGCTAGCTTCCACAGTTCTTTTTGCAACGTGCACTCCACACCATCAAGATTGCCGGTCTTCGCAGCCTATTAATGTGAGCTCGTTCTGAGCATGCGCTCTAAACAGTGACCTCAAATATGGCGTCCAGTGAATACCCCCTATACATCCAATCCGCGTTTGTTTGTTTTTTTGCGACGTGTATATTACGAATTAGACCCGTGCCACACGGGCAATTCGAATGCACAACGAACGACATTCGTGTGATCGACGAATCGGCTCGCGAATTGTCGCGCGTGGAATGCCCTACGCTTGTAGTGTCGCGCGCTGATTGGCCGATCGTTCAAATGTCATTCGTTGTAAATGGCATTCGAGTTGCTCGTGTGGCACGGGTATTAAACTGGTGTTTTTTCAACGCTCAGAAATCAAACGTCCAGAAAGCTGCCAGCTCCTCCGTCCTTACAGAAGAAAATCACGCGTCCGCCACCTCTTTGTGGCTTACAAAAGCTGTCCCTGGGGGTCACAACCCTGCCCCTGGGGGTGGCAGAGTCAAAGTCACAGACACTGCCACCCCCAGAGGCGGCGCCAGAATCTTTTTCGGAGGAGGAGGGGAGGGGGGGGGGGGGGGGGGGGGGGGCACGGCGTGATTACTGAATTCGGGGAGGGGGGGGGGGAAAGGTTCTTTTAGCTGTTTTTGTTTACCTTCATAACAGGCTGTCGCAATAGGCAGAAATCTTCTGACAAGCAGAAATCTGGCCTAAAGTATACTTACGCAATTGAGGATGGCTTAGCGCTGAATATAGGCATCATTCAAACGAAACTTAGATCGAACGTTTTTATTGTATATAATTTAATCCAGATTCTTTCTCTGGTGTACTTAAAATGCCCTTCTTTTGTTTCTTCTGTAATTAATCCCATAGAGTATAATAGGAACCTCATTATTTTTATGGCGTTTGGTTTGTCGCAATGAATCTCAAAATCATTTGAAAAACATGGCAAACTTTAAACAAATGTGTCGTTAAAAAATTATATATATATATATATATATATATATATATAGGTGAAGTAAGGTAAATATAAAAACAATGGACCGGGAAAGTTAATAAGTCAAAGATGCGTACTGTTGGAGTTACTAATTCGAAGTTTATTACGACGTTTTGAGAGCGGTCCCCGCTCGAAACTCGTAACTTCGAATTAGTAACTCCGACAGTACGCATCTTTGACCCATATATATATATATATATATATATACAGGGTGTTTTTTTTTTTAAGCTTAACAGATTTGTTTAAAAAAAGCCGTGAAAGTCACACTGATGCCGCTTGTGGAGTTGAGTTATACGGCCAGGGGGACACATTATAGGGGGCTAATCGTAATGATCAGGTGGCTAATTAACTAAAATTTGTTAATTAACTTTTTAATTAATGAAAATAGACATATGGTTCCAATTAGAAACTTGCTCAGCGTCATCGAAAACCCCTAAATCAGTCATTTTCAGAAAGACTTTGAGCGCGTGAGAAGCGTAGTAGTGCACTAAAGTTACCGCTCGTGGAGCAGGTACAAGGCTGGGGCTAGATAAGAGACGGAAAAATCGCGCGGACGCCTTATCGCAACCTCTAGCTTTGTACCTGCTCCACGAGCGGTAACTTCAGTTCAATAATACGCTTCTCACGCGCTCAAAGTCTTTCTGAAAATGACTGATTTAGGGGTTTTCGATGACGCTGAGCAAATTTCTAATTGAAACCATATGTCTATTTTCATTAATTAAAAAGTTAATTAACGAATTTTAATTAATTAGCCAACTGATCGTTACGATTAGCCCCCTATAATATGTCCCCCTGGCCGTATAACTCACCTCCACAAGCGGCATAAGTGTAACTTTCACGGCTTTTTTAAAACAAATCTGTTAAGCTTAAAAAAAAACACCCTGTATATATGCACTATCTTGGACGCGCGCAGTTTGTCATCAGAAAAACCACGAGGAGGATCGCACTGCGCATTACAAACTTGTGCACACCAAGCGCCGACACTATATAGCCAACGTCTTTAAACTAAGATTACACCTTGTTCATAAAAATAACAGTGAGGACATAGGCGACCTGGAAAACTTTTTACATCTAAAAAGAACTAAACTCGTTTTTGTGAAATTTTTAACTCGCGCTTGGGAATGACTATGACCTCTTATTCACAGGAACGCATCGGTAATTGATTATATTATTTTTGAGATGTGTGGTTGTAGAATAAAACACGAGTAAAAAGAAGCCAAAGAATCAGTTACCTAAGCTTCGCATTGTGCATAAATTCCTTAAGCTGAAAACGTTAATTCCCAAACCATCCGGTTCCCTCCTCTCAGAAAAACGTGTGTAGTCTAACACCCTTTTCTCCCATATAATGCAACCCCAAAACTTCAGTTCGACATACAGCGCACTCACGTCGAAATGACGGCCCCAACTTTTACGAGGGGCTTCATAACGGTGCGATATAACTTATTCACCAGCTTAAGTACGTATTAAAAACTACAGAAAAAAAAAAAAACACTGAGGTTTTGCAGTAGGGTAAAAAAAAAACACGATAAACTTACTTTTTTTTTTTTTTTTTAGTCAGTGACACGCACATTACTTATTTTAATACGTTGTACCACTCGGCTACCAAGACACTCGTAAAAGTTGGTACCGTCGGTTCAACGTCAGCGTTGAACCGACGGTACCAACTTTGGGGTGTATTCTATACAGGTTTTGGGGTGTATTCTATACAGGATTCCGTGTTTTCGGAGTTTATTTCTGCCGAAACATGGTTTTCATGGACCTCACAGCCGGGGCTTATGGGATACGTCAGTGCCATTGCGAGGTACTGACATAGTTTTGCTTTCGGGATCGGCGCCGGCAACGTTGGCTGCTGCTGCGTTGGCTGCGTCGCTACGGCGTTTGCGGTGCACACAGTGCACGTTTCTTTTTTCTGGTGTGCGGTAGCAGTGGTGCAGTCATGCCGATGTGCGCGATGTTCGGCTGTCGAAGCAGAAGTTCTCTGCACAGCAGAGTAACACAGAGCCAATTTTAGGGCTGCACCGTTTGCAAAAGGTGATAACGCGACAGTGTGAGCGTACAAAGCTGCTGTCCGAGAAACGACGAAGCCTCTGGCTTCCTCGCGTCCGCGTCTGCGATCGTTACTTCATTACCGATAAGAAGTACGTTGCTCAACTGTACGTAAATTGATGGAAGCTTCTGTTCGCACCCTGTGCGCATTGCCATAGCGGCCGCGGGGCAGTGTTTGATGTCTGGTAGCGTCATGCTGCAGGGATGTGCTTTTATCTTTCTCGCAGCGTTTCTGTAATTGTGTATTGTTTGTAGCACAGTTGTGTCGATGGTGTTGCGGCGGCGGCGCCGAGTATACCCAGCTAAAATGCTGCGAATTTAATGCGGCAAGTATGGGCGCATCTCTTCGTTTGCAGGCAAACATTCGGCTCTCAGAAAAACGCTTGTTTTATTGCCTGTCAACTCGCCTCGCTCAGCATGACGATACGCCTCGATGGGAGACGCATCGCTGTCAGGCTCTTCACCCATTCAGTCTTGAAATAGTCGTGGGCATTCAGGGCCTTGAAGGCCTTCATCCGTCGCAGCAACACGTAGTTGGTCGACAAAACCAGGCAGTTAATTATGTCCACGTGTGTCGTGGCGCCAACGCGTGGCGTGTACGGATCGACGCCGTCGCACATCTTCACTTTAGACTCATATCCAGCCCGTGTCGGGCCCACAAGCTCTTCGAAATAGGAAGAGCAGAACTCATGGCGAATGGCTTTCGCCATTACGCTGTACGGGCGATAGAAATTCCGTAGCGAAGTAGCAATCGAGCGGCTCACATACGGCGGCGGCAGCGGCCGCGTCTGCATCTCAGTACCTGGCGATGGCGGCCGGCGGGCGGAAGTAGAGGAAGTGACGTCACGTGGAAACTGCACTGGCGTCACATCGCATAACTTTGACCACCATGTGAGGAGGAGAGAGAAACTACTTTTCTAAGAATTTTGAGTGACGGGTTAATCTTCTCGACGTCTGTCCAAATCCGGGAGGCACAAAAGAGGATCGATTCCTGATAAGAGGGGAGCTCCCTCTTCCCCCCCTTCTCTGGTGGTCATTGGAGCACTCTTTGAATGACGTCACGTTTTTGCTTGATTTCTATTTTTTTTAACTCGGAGTTTAATTTTGCAGTGTTTCCTATTACAATAAATAACATCCAGGTGTAAACATATGCTAGATAAAAAAAAAAAAATAAAACGCGCTTGTGTCAATTATTATCTCTGCAAATGGATTTGGCGTTGGTGCCCTTGCCAATGGCAATACAAATTTGTCCCACGACAAAGTTGCCCACAGTTGTTGCTTCGATAAACGTCAATACCTTAAAATCAATCAACTCCTGGAGGTAATCGCTGGGAAGCTCGCGTTCATTCCATCCTATTCCATAAACCTACCTCGCAGCCGCGCGAGATGAAGTTCTAAGCGCATGTAATAGAGGAGTTTCAACGGTCCCTCTTCCCCATTTTATGCAGTCTCAACACAACCTATCCTTCCTCTAAAGCACAACTAGTATGGCCCAAACTGGAAACCAAAACAGTGGCTTTTGTCCTGACCCACAAGTACAATGACCAGTTGTCCCGAATGAACCTTGACAAGCTAAGTGGTAAACCCCTTTTGACAATGGTCCGAGATTTGAGAGATTACAGTGGTGGCATTTTCTAAGGATCATTGAGTTTCTTTTCTTTTTAAAGGGAAGGGGGGGGGGGGGGGGGGGGGGGGCATCGGCACATCAAAATTCGGAGTTTACCGGATAAATCCGAATTGACCAAAATTTTGCCGACGGGTGTTTTTCGGAGTTTTTCGGATTTATCAGAAAACATGGAAACCTAATTATATGGGACAAAGGGTGTAAGTCTACACTATACCCTTTTTTCCTGAGAGTGTAAGTTGCTTTCAAAGAAAGCTTGGACGCCTTGGAATAAATTTTGGTTGAGGAAAAGGCTTTCAAAAAGGTTTTCAAATAACTACCATTTATTTACAACCAACACACTGAAAAAGTAAATACCGAACACTAGAGTAGATCCAGGAACATGTAGCACACACACATGCAAAACAACGCACACAGTCATGTGGGTACAAGTATTCAAGTGAATCATGACCAGAATTAGCAATGTACAAACCACAAAACATAGAAAAAAAACACACACATTTATTATAAATTAAGTGTTTCAAAGGCAACAGACTCCGCATATCCGTCCGCACCACTGTCCACTCCAGTGTCCGCACCATTGTTCTAGAGAGGAGAGATGGACGGTGAATTTGCTAGTACATGCATATCAGTGTAGATGTATACGTCGGCTATCGTGTACAGCGTCGAATATGTCGACTGACACATTGTAGGTCTATCTTGTTAGCAAGAGATCGCTCAACAGCAAGCACGGCTAAATTACTTAAGACGGTTATTTGTCATCTTGTTCCGAAGGTACGTTTCCAGTCTTCTAGGACATGAAAAAGTGTGTTCGCAGGACGCTGACGATGCTGGTATCGTGACAGCAATAACAGAGAGCTTGTGTAGCTGGTGGAAGGCAATCTTGAATTCTTCAAGAACTGTGACAAAATGCAGTACCGACTTCACCTCGCATTTTCTTTCGGTTTCAATGCACCTTTGCAACCAGCTTGCATTCTACTTCAACACTCTCAATGTCGCGTGATCAGTAAAAGCCTTGAGTAAGGATATATCAAGAAACTTCTCGCTTCAAGGGTGAAGGGCACTCGCTCCACCGAGGACATCATTGTTTTCAGTTAACCTCCTAGTTAGCTCGGCAACAATGTGGTCTATAACGGGAAGAAACACTCTTACTCTAAATGCCTCTTTTGTATAGCAAGTGTCGTCTTCAATCGGCCTTCCTTCAGTCAGTGCATAATGCTGTGAAAGTGGACGTGTCGCTCTTTGTGCTTGTTTTGACGGCACACCGTTTTCTTCAGCGATCTTGCAGCCCTCCATCCACGCAGAGTCAAATACATCTGAATTTCTTATTTCAGAAAACTCGACAATGGCAGCGCGCGCCATGATGCATGCTCGAGCGAGATCCCAGTCTTTGCCTTGGAGGAAGTCTGAAAGAATCTTTAGGCGGCTAAGGACTTGAATGAACAGACATAAGTGAAAAAGAAACGAGATGTTGAGCTGCTCAAGAAGACCCCTAGCCTCAGTTGCTAGCTTGCTGTTTGTGGCAATAATTTCAGCGAGTGATAAGAGAATAGCAGGAAAGCTTTTCATTACTGCTACGCATGCTGCAACTTGGCAAGTCCATCTCGTGTCAGTGAAACGCTGCAGTTCAACGATAGACAGACCGAGCCTTTTTTGGACGTCCAGAAACAAGGAGTGCATTGCGGATCCACTCATGAACACATACAAACATTCCAAGAGAGCGAAAAAATCTCTTGCTGGTTTTACTGCCTTGCACACATTTACAATGACAAGGTTTAGGCAATGGTTCAAGCAATGTATGTAAACCGTCTGCGGTACTTCTTCCCTGAACAGTGCCAGGACTCCGCTTGAGTTTCCACTATGACACTGGCACCGTCGCATGTTTGTGCAACACACTCTTGGGAGTTAATTCCACAATGATTTAATGTTTCCCGTAGGTAGGCTAAAAGGGATCTCGCGTGCAACCGCTCCACGTTGCGAAATCCAAGAAACCTCTCAAAGACGGCTCCGCCCCTAGTACCTGACTACAATGGACACTTGCTCGGTTTTGCTTATGTCTTTTGTTTCATCAACCATCAACACAAAGCACTGAGAGCCCTTCATCTCTTCCTTTAACGCCATCAGCGTTAGGTGACTGAGGATGCCAAGAATTTCATCTTGAATCGAATGATGAACATACCTTGCGTTGGCTGGTCCATCTGTCAACTTCTTTTTTATGACCTCATCATACTTGCCAAACAAGTTCAAGAGATCGAGGTAGTTCCCCTTATTTTCACTTGTGGCACTTACGTCGTGACCTCTTTGAGCTATGCCCTGTACAGTGGTAAATCTAAAGACATCTGCCACTCTTGCTACATGCATCCAATTTTCTTGCCTGGTCCTCTCGACTTCATTTCTATGTAGGAAACCCACAAAGCTTGATATGACTTATGCGCGACTGAGTTTTCGGGCTTTCTAAAGCCAGATTCTCTGTCCAGAGCTTTTTTCCAGTTACCGTATCCACCGCCGACAAACATGGATTTCTCATTCGCTTTGGTAGAGAACATTCTACAGGGATATCAAAAAACAGAATCAGCTTGGGTGCTGTATTCTAGCCAGAAAAATAACCTGTACCAGTCAGACTGAAAGCTTCTATACTTCGTTCCAGCTTCGGTCGGAGCGCGGCCGATGTTATGAGTCGAAGGGCCAATCAAACACCGAAAGCGGCACAACGTCGTGGCCTGCTCTCTTCAGCTGATAGGACCAGCCGGTATTCGCCGTGTCTCTGTGCGTGCTCCTACGCCGGCTAGTCCTATCAAGCGCAGAGGGCACGCCATGACGTGGCGTGTTTTGCGCTGTTTGATTGGCCCTTCGGCTCATAACATCGGCCGTGCTCGGACCGAAGCTGAAACGAAGTATAGTCTCCTTTCCATACTTTTTCGATCGGCTGTCTCGGCGACTCTGTCTTATACTTGGAAATGTCCAACTGACCTGAAAGATCATCATTTCCCTCCGATGCGGTGAGAGTAGGCGCACAGCAAAGTTTGTCTCGTCTCACACACGAAGCAAAAAACTCGTCGCGTTCACTGTTCTGCTCCCCTTGTTCCGACAAACTCTTCTTTTTGAGGAGAGCACGAGCTATTGCTGGACAAGTATGACTCGCGGGAGCTCGGATTCTTCTGCAGTTATCACAAAAGGCTTATAGCCCCTTGTAATAATATTGTGATCTAACATCCACAAAAAAAATCAATGCTTTGTCCGCACCTGCATAAAAAAAAGAAAAGAAACGGGTTTTAAATTTAAAAAAATTAAAGGAGCTGTGCAACGATACTTGGTTGCAAACTTTCGCAGTCAGCACAGGCATACTGGACCTAGTCTGACCCAAGTATATTTAAATTGGAGCGCCACTGCTCTAGAAACTTTTTCGTCATTGTAAAATTGCAAGAATAAAGTGGTCTATTTCTGTCAATCTCTCCTTTGTGAAGCTTCGTGACATGGCTTTGGAGGATCGCAGTACCCATGTGACGACGGTCGAACAAGGCTCAAGAATTGGACACGAGCATTGCGTGAGCACTCGACTTCAGCTCGTAACAATCAACGCCTCGGCGAACACTTGGACAGTGGCTCGTGTCCAATCCCAGCGGTCACGAGGAAAGCCGAACTCCAATTACGTCCGGAGCTCAGGACGCACGCTTTCGACAAAACGTGCTCATTTTGCTTTGGCAAAACGAGTACGTGGCTAGGATTCACGATGGCGGCATAGCATCGGCCCCGGATCCCGTGGCCCCTTGTTATGAGTGCCAGTTGAAGAGGGGAATGCTTCTTGTTTCTCTCTATTTTTTATGCAATTGCCATTCTGTGGAGACAAAAGTTAACGTCTTTTCCATGGGTTATCAACGAAAAGAAATAATTCCGAGTAGTATATAGCAAAAGTAAGAAACTCGTTTCACAGCCCCTTTAAACTTGTCTTGATTATACTGATAAATTCTGACAGGCACAAAATGTGTGATGAATGAGCTAGGCATATGCTCTGTGGTTTTGCAAGCACTGCATCACAAAATTGTGGCAGACTTAACAAATTCCTTACCACTCATGGCAAATGTAAACAAATCCTAACTGTGTGTGGCTGTGCAAGCTATTATTAGCTTGCACAACCACACACCGCACATGCATAGCTCATTCACAATTTACTCTAAGCCTCCCCAACTTTATCAGAATGACTAAGACAATTTTTTGTTTCCTCCTCTAATTCAAAACAAACACCATGAATATATTATACAATCACTATTCTGGCCGGAATAACCGAGAGAGAAAAAAAAGAGGAAAACTTGAGGTGGAAGCATGAAGCGGTTGCCTCAGCTTCAAGAATGAAACGTGACGGGCAGATACCTCCGCATGTTTGTACTTCATTGTGTTGCCTAAATAAAAGTTGTACTGGCAAATTGCATCTGTTGCTTTGAACCTAATATTGGTACAATATAAATAAGATAGGACAGGGGCAGGTGGCTGCCACACGTCAAAAACCGCTGGTCTTCAGTTGTTTTGTGCAACGTTGTCAAGGTAGCCAACATTGTCAAGGTAGCCGGACGAAGGGAGAGGGTGTGAAGGGGCGCGCTTTTCTTCGTTGTATCTCATCTCTCTCCCTCTCTGTTTTTACCCACTCTTCTCGGAGCACAACGAGAACTATGGTAGCCTTGGCAGTGTAGCACAAAGAAGTTGGGGGTGAGCACCTAGAGAAGTTCTCTGCTGGCTTCCAAGGTCGGATGGTCAGCGTTCATTGCTGAAGTGCCCGTAATGTGCGACGTTAACTTGCCTCTCGGAAAAGCACAACCTTTGCGGAGTGATTCCCCCCCCCTCCCCGACAGCTTTTTTGGGGGGCCAGACAAAAATTTAAGGAGGCGGCCACCCACCCTTGCCCCCCCCCCCCCCCCCTCAATATTTTTGTTTTTCATTGTTGTTGATGTAAACAACTAGAAATAATCCCCAGGGCCCCCCCTCAGAATCTGAAGCCTGAGAACTGCTTAACTTCAAAGAAAAAATATACTAACTTTAAAAAGCCGAATCTGAAGCTCCCGCATAACTCAATGACGTAGACGGCGGAATGGTGCGGTCCTCCTTTCTTGGAGCTTTTGGAACCCGAAAAAGCACATTACTAGGGGAATACATTCTAATTCGCTAAATAGACCACATGTGCATCTCGCCATCCACACTATCGCGCTTTCGTGCTTGGCCGAGGGAGAGGGCTACCGCCGACGTACCGAGACACCGGATTCGCCAAGACAGCACAAGCGGCTGTCTCCACTCTCTCGAAGGCTGCCCACGAAGATAGATGGCGGCAGCCACTTCTCCCAAATCAGACGGGGAAGACCCCGAGGCCGCGGTACATCCAGTCATTCGAACTACGCAAAAAACTGTCCGTGCCGTGCCCATTTGAATTTTGCGACGCGAAATGCATTTTCCTAGTAAAGTATTTGCCGGAAGTGTCATTTTACTTCCTCTCTTTCCTTCTCATTGATCATGAAAAAAAGAAGTAAAGAGGCATCACTTTTTGCCTACTTGTTGCAACTCTGCAGTGAAAAATATTTTTGAGTAGTGAATGCTAGTACAAAAATATCAGTATCACTTTTTTCTTGCAGGAGTGGGGTGGGGGAGGGGGGGATTGGCACAAGCCCTGTTACAATTGCCATGAAGTTGTACAAATAGCATGATATTAGCCGGTAGTGAACTATGGTCGGCTATTCTGTTGGCTTGGCTATCATTGACAGACACATTTACAAGAAGGGATGCTGGACTTTGGATAGTTGCCTCGGTGACTCCAAGGCAAACCGCCTGCCTATGGATCTCCACGTGGAGGGTTCAAATCCAGGCAGGCTTACCGGGCTAGGCAGGGGACAGTGAAGACACTTGTCCAGGCGTCCAGGACGGAGCAGGGCCGGGTCGATCAGGTCTGGCCGACTGGTCGCCGCAAGGACGTACACGCCTGGGAGTGCAAATGGAAAATTGCTACCCATGGAGCTTGGATTTTCCCTGGTGAAAGTGAAACATGCGAGGTGAACCAAAGAAACCGACGAAATGAAGTGGTGATTTGGGCCAGTAGGTTCGTAGCTAAGAAAAACAGCGCCGAAACAATGCAAGGACCAAAGCAAGAGGGACAGGAAAAGGCCCATTCTCAACTGAAGTTTATTTGAAAACCCAAATTTCTGTTTTCAAATAGGTACACTTTCAAACAAGCAGGAGGCTGGACTACACATATCTATTCAAGTGGCTTCATGCTGCAGTTTTGCAATTTGTTTCTCAGTCACCATTTCAATTAGAAGAGAGATGTCCTTTGCATTAGACACGACTAATAGACAAAGAAAACTGTTTCATGTTAAATTCATTCCTAAAAAATAAAAACATATTTTAGTATAGCATCTGTAGTAAGTTATGTACTATCTTCAATGCCTAATTATATAATGTAGTTCCCTGAGAAATCAATGTGCATGTTATACCAAAAGTACTACAAGATTTCTATGTGAAAATTTCACCATACTCTACTTCTGAGCAATTGAAAAGCTTGTGATAGCCTAGGACTCCATCTAGAAGGTGACTGAAGTGAGACAAAAATGTTATACAGGGTGTTTCACGGAACCAAAACCCCAATTCCTTCCTGCAAGACCTTCCTTCGTTGTACAGAAAAAAGGTTAACAATATAATGGTCGCTGCCAAAGAACTTAATTAGAGATGTATACTATAGCATTAGGAATAATTAGGTGGTTAGGATAATATTTTTTTAATGATTATCTTTTAGTCAGTAACAATAAAGATCGATTTCAATGAGACACTTGCTCAGCATCATCAAAAACTACTAAATAAGTAACTTTAATAAACATTTGAGGCATGTGCAGCATTTTACCAGTTCCCAAAAGAAACCCCAATTTGAGTGCACTGCCGAAGGTTTAATTTCCTACTGGGTGCTCCTTGGGGCCAACATCCGATAGGAAACCTAAACCTCCAAAGCACGTTCTAATAGGGGGTAGAAGCTGAGCTAGTTGGTGGTAGCTAGTTGGCGAGGCCAAGCTCGAAATGGGAACCATCTTGGTTCACCACAAAGACCAGCTCGCCCGCGAAATACTTGAGGCCTTGGCCATAGAAGATAAAGAAGAAAACTGCGTTAGTTCACCATCTATTGCCCTACAGGCAAGCGAAAAAAGATTCCTTCGGCAAACCAGTATCCGAGATGGCACAGAAAGATCAAGTAGGAAGAAAATGAAGACAATAATAGAGGAGCAACAACATTAAATGATGGAATAAGTTCCGAGAAGGTAGCCACAACGCCAGTAGACAAAGAGAAGAAAACGAAGGGTCAGTATTAAAAAAGTTGGTAGTCCAGCGATAGCCTGTCTTCACTCCTTTCTCTCTATTTTTGTAGTTCAGCTGGTTTAACACGTTCTCGTCTGCTTGTTGCACAGAGGTTGCGGTGACATCAGAACGACGCCGAGTTCTGATTGGCTTTGATTGGAAGGATAGTGGGTAGACTTCAATACTAGATGCCTTGAGGTCTACACAATATTTTTTTTCTATCAGCCAATAAGAGCTCGGCATTCTGACATCACGCAAGCCCCGTGCAAGAAGCAGACAAACTTGCGCTCCACATTGGGTACAGTAACCACAGCGGTACATTCAAATTTCGTGCCTTGGGGCGATGCTAAGAAGTGGCATGTATCTCAAATATTTTTCAAATCAAGATATTTAGTGGTTCTTAATGATACCCAGGAAAGGCTTAAAAAATCAACTTTTAAATTAGTAAAAATAAAATAATGGTTTCAAATATAGGCTTAGTGGCAGCAAGCCTATATATTTAAAACCATACTTCTATCATTCCTAATTAAAATGTCCATTATTAAAAAAGATTTACTTAACTAACTCAAGTGCTATGCACGGTTACTGAATAGGTGCCTATACAATGACCATTACAGCACCAATCCTTCTCTGTGCAAGAAGTTCTTTTCGCAGGAAAATAATGGCCCGTGTTTCTTAAAACACAGTATACACTTAATGTTTTGGCATACCAACAATAAAATTTGATGAACTGTAACGCACCTGTGCTTGTTTCCACACCATCGAGAAGCGTTAGCAACTGGTTTACAACCCGGTCTGTGACTCCTGTGCTGTCGTGTCCTCTCCTGTGACGGAAGTCACAAAACCCACAAGGGTTAGTCGGGCTCTCAACAATCTTTTTAATGTTCCCGGCTAGCACCCAATTGGCTCATGCAAGTAGAGCTGCACAAATATAAAACTTTTGACCGTGAATCGAATACCAAAATTAAAATTAAACTGTGAATTGAATTTGAGTAGCTATTTTTTAATACGGATATATTACGTTTAATCTGAATTGAGCAGCAAGAACTCTAATATATCATGGGTGAAACTTTTTTGCCAAGTAAACATACCTATGGAAAGGAACAGTTTTATTACATGAGAAACATTTCACATACTCCTATAAAATTTTAAAGAAAAAGGCCCCAATAAGAACACTTTGGTAAAACATAATGTATCATGACAACCAAAAGAATGAATACCTTATTCATTTTAATATATCTTAATGTCTTCTTTTTAGCAATGCCCTTCAAAATTAGGGGTTGAATTATAATAATAACCAAAAAAGGTTACTTGCAATAGTGAGCAAACTTTGCAAGCCCATCGAGCCAACCGAGATGCTCCGACATGTCAGCCTTACACCAACGTGTCAGCACGCCGGTGTAAGTGGTGAAGCTTGACGTCTAAGTGGCTGTGCCAAGTGGTGAAGCTTGATGCGAGATATCAGGGAATTCCAAAGACATCATTCTTAATTTCCGAATATTACAAAAACTCGAATACTTGGAACAGTAAAAATGTGCACTGAACTGAATCGGATTGCAAAGAGTCCTCACGAGTTATCCAAGGTTACTAATATTCTCACACTCTACATGTAAGCTGCCTGGTAACTGAACTTGCCTGGGTGCAATGGAGTCAAACTCGTCGAAGAAGATGATGCAGGGTTTGGCACTCTGTGCTCTAAAAGAAAAGCAATGGAAGTCGATTCACGATGCAAACCAGCAGTCAAACTTTCAATGTCAATAGTATGTTCCCCAAATTGCAAACAAGTGTGACTAATTCGCAATTCTACTACAGACTACTTAGAGAAAAAAAGCGATCCATTCATTACTTCAGAAACTGTGGTCATTCCATAGATTATCTAGGTGCAACATCCCGATAAGTTAAATTGGCACCACAAAAAAACCCTCGTGCCAAAAAGTACCTAACTATATTACATTTCCCTTTGAGTGTGAGCGTAAAAAAAGCTACAAGAGGAGGCTTTGAGCTTTTGCCGTCCCGTCGAGCAAGCGCGCTCGTGCAGTGTAAGCATCGTTCAGAAAAATATGCTTGTGCTTTTAGCTTCGGCTTCAATCAAAAATGAAGGGAAACAAACTATAGCTGTTCTTGTCTTGTCAGTTTACATAAAAACTGCAACCTAATGTCCACCATCTTTGAATGACTCTAATCTGCTCTTATTCTAAAAAAACTCGGTTTAAAGGGCAACTCCCCTCAGTTGCAAAAATTTTGGGATAATGAGTGGTCTTACATTAAAAAGCGCCAATAAAGGACACTAGATCATTTGCTTTCCGAAAAATGGGATATAGGTATATTGTTAAATCTCACTTTAATTATGAGCAGAAATAGAAACCGAAACTTCGGCTCCGTCTGGCAAAATTGGCCTCGCGCCGCCAAAAACGTGGCTATCACGTGGTACAAGATGTCGCGTGATCCTCTACACAACGACGGGCAGGTGCTACTGCTTTGGGGCAAGCAGGCTGGCGTGGGCCAGGGGCAAGTGCCGTCTGCACCGCACTCTTTACCAGATTTTGGTGTTTACAACATTTGACGACGTCTGCACAACTGCGGCATCAGTCTGCGCACGTAGTGTGAACGAGACTCTGAGAGACAATAATCACAATGGTGGAACGACGACGGCGGATGTGACGCAGGAGACGGCGGTAACAGCGGGACAGCCGGACGGCTCCCAAGAAGCGCGCTGTGTAGGCACATTATGCCGATCACGTGGACACCGCTGAGCGCTGAGAGGAAACGTTGCTGACGTCAGCAGTTACGCTTGCCCGGAGAAGTAAAAACAAACAAAAAGGGACAATGATGAAGATGTTTAGCTCAATTTTGGCTACGCCGACACTTTAGCTTTGACTGCGCTGTTGGCTGCACCTCAATTTGCCCGCTAGTCAGCCGATTTCGGCAACTTGGCGCGTTCCAAACCCCTTTGTTGTTCCGTTTATGAAACATTTCGACAGAACTAGGTCATAATATTTGATGTGCAGTCTTCCTAAGTGATACTGAAGAGGACTGCATTGTTTTTTCAGAAACAAAAATGAAGAGGACTTGCCCTTTAATTTTTAATGTGCATTACAATCGTATTCCAGCTTCCAAACTTGATCAAATAAAAAGGAAAAAAATCTCTGAGTAAGTGCATCAGCTCCACTGTCACTAACAACTAACTTCCATCAACATCAGCTTTCGTTCCTTCAGCTTACGGTGACAAGGACCCCCTCTGCAAGCAACCCTTCGGCTTTCTCTTTGTGCTCATATTTTTCAACTGTGTTATGTAAGCATGTTACAAAACTTCTATACCAAGTGGTCCCCCCTTGCATGCACCAAATGACAGGACGAGCCTGTTGCTTCAGTCGCTTCCCGTTCTGCCGCCTTTGATAATGTTCCTGTCCTAGTCAACAAATCTTCAGAGATCTCATGCGCTGCCGGCGGTATAAGCCCGGTTACATGACTCGACAACAGATCTGTTGAGTTTCATTGCACTTGTTTGGAAGAGCAGAACAGTGTCAACAAAGCACATTGCAACATGTCAGAATATCTGGAATGTGGCACTATAGGGCAGGAGTGGTGCTTGCCCAGGCTGAGGGCTGCAAGTGCAGCTGATTAACAGATTTGATTTGTTTTCATTCACATTTTCTGTAAAATCCAGAATTTGAAAATTTTCCACAAGGTAGAATCAGCACCAAATTATTGTTTAAATATCTAAGACTTAAATTTACCTGAGCATTAGAACCAGGGCGTTGTTAGAGTCATGAAAATATTACAATACAGACTAACCCATGCTCAGCATGCCTCCCACCCTGTTTTGGTTTTTTTTTTACATGGACCATAATGGGAGATGCTTTGAAGAAGTGTGGTCACTTTGATGTGCAAGCTATATGCATTCCATCCATGCATCAAACTAAAGTCTTACCCCCAAAAATATGAGAATTTTTAGAAATGCTTACCTTTGGAAGACATTTCTCACAGCCTGCTCACTTGCACCAATGTACTTTGACAGCAACTCTGGCCCCTGCAAGACAATAGGCAAAAGTGTTAACTGGTAACTGGGGAGTCTTTGTGAGGACATCATACAGGTTAAGAAAGTAGCTGAGAAAAAACAGGTTAGCCATACAAATGGTTTCTTTGTGGAACCCACCAGAGCGTAAATACCAAGGGACACCTGCCCAACGCTTGGGAAGATAAGATGTTTATAAAAAGTGCTATAGTCGACCAAAAAACATTGTTGTACAATTCCTTTTGCTTGTTCAATACAGAATTCTTATACTTCTACCGTAAAATACCGAGCATGCTCTTGTGTCGCAATAAGCGCTCACCACCTATTTTTTTTAAGTTTTAAATATACACAAATGACATGTAGTGCCCATTAAAAAAAATTTGCAAGCCTATCATGCTGATTGAGGTGCTCCTCCACGTGAGGTGCTTGTCCAGATCAGTTACTTCACTGAGAAAACGCTACAAGTGATTAAGCTTTACGTACAGTGGGGGACAAAAGTCCCCAGGACACGCGAGCTGCGACTGAAACGCATTGCTCTGCCACCTGCCGGCGGGTTGCCTGGTTTCGAGATCACACAAAAGAGCATGCGCGTCCTACTGTGCCTGCAAACATGTGTGTTTTCCCGTTCTTCTGCGTCGCGGCCCCTAACTCGGAATCGGGCGCGTGGTACTGCCTCGGAGATAGCGCTTACTGACATGGCGCCTATAAAGAAAGGAGTCACGGCAGCTCAACTGAGCGATAAACTCAACTGGTTATAAAGCAAGGTGCTCTGACACAGCAAAATGCGGTGCAATGCCGCAGGCGGTATCTCCAATTTCGAAATCTGTAGCAGACGCTCGTCAGTCGCAAGCGCTATCTCCGAGGCGGTACCACGCGCCCGATTCCGAGTTAGGGGCCGAGCCGCAGAAGAGCGGGAAAACACACATGTTTGCAGGCACAGTAGGGCGCGCATGCGCTTTTGTGTGATCTCGAAACCAGGCGACCCGCCGGCAGATGGCAGAGCAATGCGTTTCAGTCGCAGCTCGCGCGTCCTGGAGACTTTTGTCCCCGACTGTACATGTGTCGGTGCAAAGCAGTAAAGCTTGACGCGACAGCGCAGGCACAAAGCAGGCTTATTGAGAGCAGTGCAGCTCGTCAGATATGCCCCTTCTGCTTTTCTGCTCTCATACCTCACAAATGCCCATCTTAATTTTTTTTGTGATTATCGCCAGCTTTCGCATGGGCGCTTGCTCGGAACTTTACGGTAACACTAGGGATTAATAAAATTGTCTCAATTCACCTAGTGTGTCAGCTTACAAATTCTATAGACCGATTTGGTACAACTTCTTACCAACAAATCTAGTCACCTGCAAATGCTAGCCAAATTCTCTCTGCTGCTAGGGTTCATGAAAGAGTTCCTTTCAGTGACAGCGGTTGTCTATCACTCAAGTAATCTGAAACATACTCACCTTTATGCTGATGAAATTCACACCACATTCTGACGCCACGATACCAGCCAGAAGTGTCTTCCCAGTTCCGGGGGCACCGTAAAGCAATAATCCAGACAATGGCCGAATCGGACTGTTTGCAAACAGCTCAGGATACTAGATGAGGAGCAAAAAGGAAAGTCATATGAAATAAGTGTATAAAAAAAGTTTACAAATTTTTATCACCGAGCTAGATCTTTCGCATTTGATCATAATTGCTGGGGCTACCTTTCCTTGAAGGTTTGGCATTTTGCAATTATGGTTCAGATTTGCACTGCAGACATGCCCTTTACAATTCTGATAGCAGACCCTCTACATCTGACCAAATAATCTACCATAAAATACCAGGCAAGCGCCCACTCGAAATTCGGAGATAATCGCGAAAAAATGGGGGACGGGCGCTTGTCCAGTCATCTATTTTACATGTAAATGTACTGTGCATATTTTCTCAGATCTTACAAACTTGGGAATGGGCGAGTAGTGGGAAATGGGGGGATGCCCGGTATTCTACGGTACTACTTAAACAAATATAATGCAAGTTGGTTTTTTTTTTCGAAATTACCCTACATGCTTCAAAACACAGCTCGCGTTATATTCTAATCGAGCTCGACCACGAGACGTGCGAGTCGGAAGAAAGCCACCCCCCCGACTGATTGCAGAAGATTGGGTGCGAAAAGAAACCAGGGTGTGGGGAGGAAAGTTATTAGTTCCTGCACCAGGTAAAGGGAGAAATAGGGAATGTTGAAAGTATTCTGTCGTTTTCATGTTTGTACAATGCACGCAGCCACAAAAATGGCAAAAACACGATGCACCACACGAGAGTGCGGGACACTGGCCAGTTCAAGCCAAGCCAAGACAAAGAGGCTTGTTTATGTAGATCGACCGTAGCAAGGATGAGAACGATTGTGTACTGCTTCCAGCAATCTTTGTTCTGCCTGTGCATTTTTTAGTTTCTGCTTGAGGGTGTTCTGGTACTTGTGCATTGGTGCTTCTGCTTCGTGCACTTTGCAAACCAACCGACTTGACACCGTGTGCCGTAAATCAAGAGGAATAGCTTGCGGACAAAGAGCTCACCCCGAAAAAAAAGAAACTACGAGGCGAGCATACCTCCAAAGTTGTGACAGTGAGAAGGAGCTGAGAGGCGACGATGAGTGCAGTCAAAACGTATACCTCTCGATTCTCGTCCTCTTTTCACTTCCGCTACGCTCTTGAGTGCGGTAACTTTACGTTTGCATTATAAACTTTTATTTTTTTTAGGGGGTTTCAAAACCTCCCTTTGTACACGGTGGACAGAAGTCACTAGCAGATTTAAAATGACCATAATTTTGTTAAGCACTGACCAATTTGTAGAACTTTGTTTTTCTGATGTTGCCCAGTCTCTGAGAAAATGGTCTAGTACTAGCACAACATCTACCGTGAGTGAGTGAGAAAATGACGGCCAGACTTTCCACACAATCACACCCAGACAGCGTGTTGGATTTCCCCTACTGCTACCTGCCTCGAAAAATAACACGACAGACTGGATCAACAACATGCAGTCATATACCAACTGTAATCGTCATCCACCGCAACCAACACAACTCTCGCACATCCTTCTGCGCCAGCTTATCGGCAGCGGAGTGCCACTTGTGTGGCCGATCACACTTGGCAACCTCGTGGTGGAGATGGCCAGGATGGTTTAACATGCAGCCAACCTGGTCAAACGCGTTGTGCCACTAGGGTTCCCACAAGCTTCACGTTTGAAGCGTGAAAATCTGTCGTGCTTTTGCAGCGATGGTGGCGGGGTGTTCACAATCGGCCGATCAACATGCTTAACTTCATCTGAACACAAATCGATATTGCCACACAAAATTAATGGCAACTGGGTCAGCTGTAGATGCTAGAGGAATGTGTCATTGCTTTATTAGAAAACACTCCCCCGGGATTTCTTTCACAGGACATTCGATGACACACCGCAAAGCTTGCAACGGCTGACTAACAACACCGGTACATAGGTATGTGGACGTTTAGTGCACCATCAATATTCCCA
Source organism: Ixodes persulcatus (assembly GCA_013358835.2). NCBI lineage: Eukaryota > Metazoa > Arthropoda > Arachnida > Ixodida > Ixodidae > Ixodes > Ixodes persulcatus. The sequence goes on along the minus strand of JABSTQ010009167.1, from coordinate 683,890 downwards.
GGAACTTGGGAACAAAACATTTCATACTCTTTGTCAATCTATTAATTTTAATAAAACTGTAGTCGTCTTAAAACCAGGTAGCGATGTCCTGCCCACCCTGTATGATATGTAAGGTGAATTGTGCCTGGCTGCAAAATCTAACCCTGAAATTTTTTACCCAACCTTTAATACAGTGCAATCCACTTATAACGATACCACATATAACGATCTACTGCTTATAACGATCAGTTTCTAGATTTTCTAGAAAAGAAACAATCAGTTTCTAGTCCACATACAATGATAATCGGTCATAACAATTGAATTTTGGGGTTTTCTCATTATCGTTATATAAGTGGATTGCACTGTACATGGGTTTTCAAACTGGTTCCTAGGAGCCCAGTGGTTCCCCAGGGGTTCCCCAAGCCTCCACTTTACCTCGACCTCCCCTGCTTCTGAGTGAAGCGTGTGGGGATTGTGATCCCTCAACATTCTGTCGCGTCAGCGTTTTGGCGCGCCGTGGCGGCCGCGCTGACGTAGCGAGAGGTGGCGCTGCTTACCACTGTGAGTGGCTTCCTCCTCTCCCCCTTTGGGGCGATTTCCGTAACGAACCCCCGCACAAAGGAGATCGACGTGTCGCTCCTTGATTGGCCACTTCGCCCCCGCTGTTATCTTAAAAACAGCGGACAGCGGGATCTGGCTACTCTTCTTCCTGGGATTTGGCGGCGGCGACAACGGGGAACCGTCCGGCGCACCGGTGAGCGTTTACCCCGTCCTTTGTATCTTTGTGAACGACCGTTCGGCCGTGGGCGATCTCCACACCGACGGCTTTCACCAGCTGATAGCCGCTGTCTTCTTGTTATTTGTTTTGTATTGTAAATAAACAGAGATTATCACCGTGACCAACGTGACTGGTGTCTCATTGCGCTCGACGAGCAGCATGCCACACGAGTACGAACCCGCTTAGGGGTAGAGCGTCTCGCCGCGGACGTAGTACTCCCAAAGGCAGTGGCCCTAAGGGGAACCACAAGCGTTCTTCCGGTATAAGCACTATTTTAAAAGACCTAAACATTCTAGAGATGCATAACAATGTGGTAGACACTGCAGCATATCTGCATTATGGTTTACAAGGTGTATAGGCTTCACACTTGAGAGTTGCAGTGGTCGCGCAACAGCTTCTTGCCACAAAATTGACAGTCACAGTTGCAAAAGCGACCAGTTTCGGGCAGTTGCTTCCAGACCAATTTTTCGGAGTGATTCACTGAGTCACCCAGCAACTAAATCGATCAGCGGCACTTTGGAAGTGACGTGTGTTGCGCCTCGCGTCATTTACGTCTGGCATTCTCGTGGCAGATGCAACCAACATGTCCGTTCAACGCCTCGGCTCACGCTAGCAGACATAAATACAAAGCCACAGAGGTCGCTGCAATGGCTCTGATCAATGCGATCAAAACAGTGCCCATCTCTTTATAGCAAACAGCACCCCTATTTGATTGAGTACCCGATAAAAAGAACTCAGCCCGGTAGCAAATACGTGACTTCTGGCTTGACAGGTATGTACTGTACCATGGAAACTCGAGCGAGTGCACACTAATATAGCGATTGTGCTTTCATTGTACGGTTTCGAAGGACCTAGGCCAATATCACAAGCGACAACAAAAATGGGAACGAAAGCAGCAAAACATAGACCCAAGCTGTACCAGGAAGGACAGAATTGACGGCTGCTCCCAACAGCTTCTGAGAAGCGACTCGCTGATGGCTCACAGTGTGAACATCAGTGGCCGCTTGTCGCGTGTCGCATGTCACTAGTCAGTCACATAGTGTGAACACGCCTTTACTGCATTAATACTGCAGTGGCCGGAAAAAGGGGGGTTTTCAGCTGTCAATCAATGAAGATAGGCATTTCACGAGAAAGAAAAGTTTGACAACCCCCATCTTAGTAGATGGACTTGGCAACACACTGTTTCTGCTGTTCCTCCCTCTCTTCTTCCTTCTCTTAGACTCTAAACGGCACGTTATGTGGTGAACCAGCTGACCTTGGTGGGCCAGAAGAAGACCTCCTGAAGAGTCTTCTTGACCCCTTCCAGACCTCCCGCATCATCCCAGCTGAGCGTGTCCTCCGTCCTGAGGTTCAGGCCCCGCAAAGAAGATGGACAGAACTCTTCCAGAGCCGACTCAAAGTCGTCGTCCGTCAGTTCAAGCTTGTTCAGGTCTTCGTTGTCTAGGGACAAAGACAGAAAGAGTAGATACAAACACCGATTAATAAAAAAAACTGCAAGTACCAAAGCATTAAAAAATTTACAGCCCTTCCATTTCACGTGAAGATGGAGGACCAGCGAGCCCGTTATCTTTACAACATCTAGGAGGATGCCTAGAGGACGACGTCTAGGACAACCTCAAGGACGACTTCCAGGACGACCTCAAGGACGACTTCTAGGACGACCTCGAGGACGACCTCGAGGAAAACCTTTCGGACGACCTCAAGGGCGACTTCAAGGACAACCTCAAGGACGACTTCAAGGACGACCTCGAGGACGATCTCGAAGACGATCTCGAGTACGACGCCTAGAGAAATTCAGCCTTTCCACTCTGGTGAAAACCAAAGAGGAAAGGCCGGAGAGGTTGTCACCATCTATGAGTGACGGCGGCAACCAAACAACTGGCAAGCCGGTTGTCTGGTTGCCGCCGTCGCTCATAGGTGGGAGTAGCTGTCCAAAGTTTTGTGTCAACATTTGTTTGCCTGCGGACACGATACTGGGGAGACTAGCCTTTAATAACTCCACTGTACAAGAAAACAACTAAAATTTAGGGTGCCATCAATCCTCAGGATTCCTATAAAATGAGCTGCGAAAATTGGTGCCTGCAAGCAGAAGGCTCAAAATTTTGTTAAAATAATCTTAGCAAATGGCTACACCTTGTAAAATTTCAAGACATAAGGTAGAACGGTTACCGTATAAAACCTTAACATTTTTGAAAATTTTAATGTCGAACACTGACAGAGACAAACAAGCTGAACAGAGTAGGGCCTGGTGCTTTTATTGAGAGGTGGCTTCACAGATCATTGAAAGCAAATAAAGTAGTGTAGTGAAAATATTAGAATTTTCGAATAGTGGTTTGGAATAATACGCTATTCGGTATTTTCTTCGAGGTGAACTGCGGTATTTGTACTTTTTTCTAAGTGTTGATCGCAGCGGGTTAGCCCCGTTGAGTGCGCTTCTCACCGAGCACCGGTGCACTGAGGGGAAGCAATACCCGCGGAGCTCGCGGCTCTGCGGATATTGCTTCCCGGCACTGCGTAAGTGCTCGGTGAGAAGCGCACTCAACGGGGCTAACCTGCCGCGATTATGCTAGAGTATATGCTATACTTTGTCTCATCCTACCATGGACTGAAGGCGAAAGCCACGGACCGCCAGGTCCAATCCCGTTCCACGCTAAACTATGACATGCCTAGCATTGATTAGGGGTGGACGAATAATGCTCCGAACCCGAAAACGCTGCATCATTTCTATAGCTTCGGCACTGCAAACAGCCCGTACGCAGGGGCGGATGCAGGAATTTCCTGAGGGGGGGGTCAGGTGTTGGTCAGCGTACCATATGTTTAGGAACCCCCTCCCCCACTCCTTCGTTTTACGCCCCAAATTTTACACATGCAGAAATCAAGAGGGGGGTCAGGACATCTGGACCCCCCCTCTAAATCCGCCCCTGCCCGTACGTTATGGCATTTTGCAATGTAAAATCGTTGAGTCACTCACTGCCATTCGATTCGAACCATGTCCGCCCGTCCCTATCAGTGATACGAGACGCTGGGCACGAGCTGATACGAGCATCACAGCACAATACCACGCAATTTCTAAGTGGCTCGTGATTGGACCTGGCGGTTCGTAGCTTTTGCCTTTAGTCCATCGTAGGGTGAGACGAAGTATAAGGCCAGTTAAACAGGACACTTCAGAAATTGTGAGGCGACACGACTCCAACATAAATCGTGCAACGGTCCGCTTACGTCGTTTTGTTTCCTTTTTTTTTTTTTTTTTGTCGCGGGGAAATTTTTTTCTGTCAAAGTTTGCCCGTGTTCTTCACGGGGACCTTGAGCATGGTCCTCACGTGAGTCCGGACAGTCACTCACACGCTCTGTTAACTGTCGGTCAATCGCTCAAGGCCTCCGCTGCTCTTCAGGTAACGAAAACGGGAAAGGGAAGGACTGTGTTCGAAATCTTACCCAAATAGATCCGAGGTACTCGGGAGGGTTGTGTCACGTGAAAACACAGGTAAAGTGACACTGGACACGGGTAGGTTTTCGAACGCAAAAGTACAAAACCCTTACCCCGAAGTTAGAGTAAATTTTGAAACACGGCCAAGGATACGAGAGCTTGGCAGAGCACATGGACAGCATTGGCAGGTGGCGTGTGACGTCAAGTCTGACGAGCACCGAGATCACCAAAGAACGGAGGAAGTGAGGAGGCAAATCGTGATGTTTGCTTGGTGGTGTTCAAACAGACATCGAACTGCCGGACTGCAACCACTTGAACTTCCACGATTTTTGTCGGAGTTGTGTCGCCTCACGATTTTTGAAGTGTCCTGTTTGGACAGGCCTTTAGGCAGCGATGTCTTGACAGCCCGTGTTGATTGTTCATGCTTGTTTTTTTTGTTTTTTATTTTTGTCAAATTTGAAATAGAAGAAAGATTATTTGCATACAGCAAACAGATTTATAAATCCCCTCGATTATGATAACTGCGACAAATATGTCGATTAGATGCCACAGTTCATATACCCTAGTAGTTAGATTAAAATAACCGAGCCTAGAAGTGGACGAGTGTAAGGTTGGAAGCAACCTTCATGAGTTTAGCTGAATTTTCATTTAAGCATAGTGCACAGTAGTGAAAGACTTGAAAAAACTATTCAATATTCGATTTGAAAATATTTGGCCAAAAACACTATTTGTTTCGAATTCCCCTCAAACTCAAAATCCATTATTCACACATTACCAAAATAAAGTAGAAAGCAGACGACATAGGTTGTATCAACTTGGTTGTATGCGCCTACCATTCAAACTTTCAAGGATGTTGTTCTTGGGCTTCGCAAGAACGAAGCTACATCTTGCAATTTTTCAAGGTAGAAACAACCACTAAAATAGACCTTTCACAAAACTTTGAGCTCTTTAAAAGCAAGCATCAATATTTCCAGTCAACCTTATCATAGTCCGAAAGTTGACGTTCTCCTATACCCAATGTCTGCATATGACATGAATTTGCAAATAAAATCTACTCGAGTGTCTAAAAAAGAAGAGCCCTGATAATCAATCACAATCATTAAACAAAACAGAAAAGTTGTGGAAGTGTATTAAAAAGTGTAGTCATATGGGATTTTACATAGGAACTTAGTTTTTTCATGGCTAAGCCTCTTGGCAAAACTTGAGATGCAACTCTCCGAGGCTCCCCGGAAAATAATGAGTTACTACTATTCCTTTAAGGAAAAACATCACCTTAAAATTGCAATAAAAAAAGAAAAGACTTCTCCCGTTTTTATGTGTTGTGGTTCCATAGCTAATAGTGCACATTCCTACAAACTTTTATTGCAATATCTCAAGTATTTACGGATAAATAAAACATTTTCGGTAAGTCAACGATGCAAAATCATACGTTTTGGAAATGTGAAACTTCTATGTTTCCTATTTTCAAACTGCTGTAGCTCTGCACCGGTATGCCCTACAATGATGATCATACTCACGTTGGAAAGAGCATTTCTTCACAGTTTCAGTACATTAAACATTTTTGTTTGAGAGTAAACACTATTCGGGCAAGAACACCATAGAACTCCAGCTTTCACATGGAAGAGGCTGTGCACATGGTCAAGAATCAAAAAGCGCGGCCTGATTGAAGAGAAAACTGACTAAAACCAACTTTGTTTATTGAAAGTCATGTGGGTTTGTCTGCTTTGTGTTTCGACGATGCTTGCCCCGCCCATAATTGCTGACGTTGGCTCGTGTATTGCAAGCATACCCAATTCCTCACTCGTTTCACAATCAATGTCCACATGCCAACAACAAAATGACACTCGAAGCGGTTTGAGCTCGGACTCACTCAGCAAAGACGTGCAGCAGATTGGATGTAAGCAGAAGGCACTGCCCGGTGCCTTCTGCTTACACCCAATCTTTCTTGGTGCCTTTTAGTTGCCACCACCACCAGTAAAATCAAATGCAGGGGTGTGGAAACTTTAAATAGGTTTTTCCCAGTTTCACTTTTTTTGCAGCTACTTTCGTTTTAGGAAATCTATCGTTTCAATAAATCGACAAATTTATTCTTCACTGTGGATGTTTCTGAACTCAGGGGTGGAACTCATGAAGTGTACTTGGGAGCAGCTACGGGAGCAGCTGAAACAGCTGTTTTGGAGCAGCTTGGGAGCAGCTAAAATTACATTCTGGAGCAGGCTAGGAGCAGCTCAAATCAATTTTCATTGCACATCAGCTTGTGTCTTAGCCGAGCACGGGAGCAATTTCAATTGTGCTTAGCAGCACAGTTGAACATGAGTGGTTAGGGACCTAGGTAGCTGGGATAACAGTGTAAGAGATGCGAAAACTTGAAACGTTGTGAGCCTTAATGAGAACCAAAAAGCAAGCACCATGTTTCTGAAGATAGTGTCCTTGATATTTTCTGAGTGACTTTCAGCTGCTCAAAATGCAGACCAGCAGTGCATATAGCACAATCCACACGTGCTCGACATAGTAATTATATGTGCGAACTATGTGACGTGCTTAAACAACGGACGTGCAGCTGCACGGAGGAACAGGGCAACAAATTTTAAGTTTATCCTATTGTGCAACTCAATAACGAAGCAGCAGACTACGATTAACGAAGTTATCGTATTCGAAGCGATAAGCCTAAGCAAGATTAAAGTACGCCGAAAAGATCTACCGCTCGCGTGAGAGCTGCTGGTCGGCGAAATTTCGGATCGGACCGCGTTTCAGTTCTATCAAATCACGATTTATCTTCTGGAAATGCGGTTCCATCTTCTAACGATGAAGCACTAAAAGGAATCTTTTGGTCCTTTGTTTTCAACTGGCTGACGTCCGGAACCCGGGCCGCACAGCCTCAGGGAATCTGACGCTTAACGACTCGACCTCACCTGGGCCGACTTGCTTAACCGCTTATGGTTGAAGAATAACAATCCAGTTGCAGGTGATGTAGCGCTTGGAATCCGACCCCCGAGTTTTTTAGTGCGCTTCCCACTCCGGATACGCAGGGAAAATAAATGGAACAAAAAACTGCAACGACGACCAAGTTAAACACGCTCATTGTTGCCAATGGAGTCGATAAGAACCGAAACCAAGACAAAATATTTTTTTTTTTGGCGCACGCTGTGCGATTTGGAGCCCAATGGCACGAGGTACTGGCTGTGGCGCAGTTCCCGCAAAATGGCGCAGGATGGCGCAGACAAATGCGTCTGGCGCAAAATGGCGCAAATGGCGCAGCCGTTCCACCCCTGTGAACTGAAATTTAATAAGGAATGTTGTTAGATATTTATTTTTCTATTTAAATAAAGTTCTTGTTGCCAAAAAGTAGAGTTTTTATGAGGAGAAAATGCTCCATTATGTGGAATGCTTATCAAATTTACATTTTGCATTAAAAAAAAAAACAGATTTCAAGGTAGAAATAGATAGCCACACTCCCTATATGTTCTAGTTAGGGCTGAAGCTTAGAAATGCTCAATATTCTGCAGCAATTTTATATGATCGATTTCCTTGCCAAGTGAGGCGACTTATATCAATAGCTGTATACCTCCCCATGTAGCTTACCGGAAAATTGTCATACGGAGATGAAACGTCATACAGTGTGTTTAGGCAATGAGATGAATAGACCCTCCAAATTTTATCAATGTTGAGCAACTGGTTTAAAAGGTGACACTTGAAGGTGGTGTTACCCATAAAGGGAAGCTGAAGCGGTTTTAAATATGAAAAAAAAAACACTCAATCCTAGTTAATTAGACCTCAGCCACCATGAATATTGTATTTGTTTGGTCATTTTATGCGCGGATTAACCGGAAAAGCTCCTTCAAAGTAGCGCTGAAGCCACGCCCCTCCAAAGCAGAGGGAAAATGGAGAGAGGAGGAAGCCCGTCAGCCGACGTCACGAAAGGTCCAACTGGGGGACCCCGCCGCGGCTGACCGCGCTTCTTTCGTAGGCTGCTCTACTGACTTTTCGAGTCAACGTCGTTGTGCCGCTGCATAGTGCTTGCTTTTAGCTGATGACCAGTAGTGGTATCGCCTGATCTGTTGATTGTTCTCTTGTCTGTTCACGGGTTTGCGGAATTCTCGTGGCACCAAAGCAACTGACTCTCGCTATTGCATGATGCCGTACTCATGTGTAGCCGTCGGCTTGCACAAACAGCACTTGTCGCAGTTGTTCTTCCCGCTTACCGCCCTTTTCACTCCGATACCGAGATTTCAAAGGGATGGGTTCCTACTATGCAAACAGACGAGTTTGAGCAAGTACATTGTTTTATGTTCGGAACGCGTTCTGGATGGCGCGTATGAAAGCAATGTATGTATTGGTATGTATGTATGTATGAAAAATGCTTGCCTGAACCCGGCACTTTGCCAACCATCTTTAAAGGTAAGAAGGCAATTCAGCAAATTAAAAGGCACACGCAAAGAGGAGACGAAACAAGGTAGGAATTATAGGTAGGCTGATTTAGAAAGAAGCAGTTACGTTATTAGTTGTGTGCAGCGTACTGGGAAAGCTGCAATCATGTAGCCAAATAACGGGCTTCCACTGGCTCTTTTGTGTTAACCACCTTATATTAGTGTTTTCTATTTGGCTTCTTGTTATATCGTTGAAGTGACCATATTTTCCAAACCGACTCCACTACAGTGAAACTTGTTTAGAACGAACCCACGTACAGTGAATTATTGTCGATATTGAACTCACGGAAAATTTAAATAAAAATGCATGTAAAAAGTACTTTTTATAACGAACAACATACTGGCTATATCGAGCTTTTTCCTCCAGGAAGGCTTCCAAAAACGTGCAAACAATCGTCTTCTAGCCTGTCCCTTCCCCCAAAAAAATCTAGGAAAGAAAGAAAATTCCAAAAGCTCATGCCGCAAACAAAATTGAGCGAAGAGAAGCGATTCATAAGGGGAGAAAGCTAAAGAAACACTGCACGCACGCAAAGAAAACAAAAACTTCATCCCAAAGTCCTTGCCTACAAAGAGAAGTGATTTGGAAGAGGAGATAAGCTAAAAAAACAAACTCTGCAAGCATGCAAAAAAAAAAAAGCATTCTAGCGCTTTGTTACATGGTGGAAGTGAAAAGATGAGAGAGAAAAAGAAGCTCTCGCCTTACAACGAACGCATCGTTGAAGCTTGTTGTAAATGTTTTTTTGCTATATCGAACTATTTGCTATATCGAACTGATTGGAGCGTTTCCTGCTGTTCGTTATAAACGGGTTTGACTGTATTCAAGACAGTTTTCTTTTATTTTTTTAATCTACTTCGCTACCCAGCCACTTAGAGGAGGGCTTGTTGTAATAACTGGTCATGCAATTCATCAAGCGACTTTCACGTTGCAACTTGTTTTAGCATGGACTCTTTTTTTTTTTTTTTACAGTTGCTGATATTATTTGAGGTCACACATTTTTTAAACGTAAACATAAATTTTGTTAAAGGGGCTATGCAACATTTTTTTTACTTTGCGCAAATACCGCTTAGAACGGATCCCTGACGTTAATGACCTATGAAACACGCCTTCGTTTTTCACCCGACGCATTAGAAGTCCCAGAAAAAAATTAAAAAACAACGAGCAGCGTTCACGCCCTCAACTCGCAGCCAGAACAAGCGGCCGCGTGATCTGGAGCCGATTATATGCCGCCAATGTTGATCATAGCCACGCGCTGGGGTTGGCAAAGCACAGGACACGCGCTGAGTTCCAGACATTGTTATGGCTCGGCTATTGTCGTCGTTGCAGCGATTGGACACGGGCCACTACTCGAATGCTTCTCGAGCTATCAATTATCACGAGCCTAAATCGAGTGCCCACGCAATGCTCGGGTCCAATCTATGAACCGCATTCAAATATCGTCATACGGGTGTACTGCGATCCCCGCGTTACGTCATCGAATTTTGCAAGGGAGAGATTGAATGAAAATGATCGCTTTTGTCCTTGAAATTACACCGTAACAAAGGAGTTTCTTGGCCAGTGGCATTGCATGCGAGTATCCTTGAGTCCCACTAGTGCCAGTAAGCTCGTGTAAAGTGAAAAACATTCCAATTGAATATCGTTGCACAGCTCCTTTAAGTTTCTCTTCCGTAGGTAAATAGTCTAGTTCTTGTTGTACAAGTTACGCAGTGTTTTCCGTATAAAGTTTGTGTGTCATGCAATGGTTCTTTGTGCTGTAGAAATGCGATCGGAATATGATAATGCTTGGTGGTGGTCTAACGCAGTCAACAAATCTTGGGAGAAGTATGTGAAGGTAGAGGCCCCAGAAGCTTTTACGAATTCAACTTCAAATTGAGGGCTGCCGGGCACACATCTCCACTTTTTCTAAAGCAGTAAATGTGTAATAATTGGTGACAAACAAATAAAATGCAGCAGAGGGTACCACTATCAGAAGGATGAACCTTCTGCGCAGTTATGCGCATAGTACGCAAGTACATCGCAGTGGCAGAACAGTGACCCTGTCTCATCACTCATGTCATCTCAGTAAAAGCTCTCCCGTCACCCAAAGCTGATTATACTATCACTTCAAAAAACTTCAGCTTTGGTGAACAATGCAGCTTGCATGCTCACGTGTACAGCAGCTGCCAAGCGTGAAGGCCGATGTGTGCCAAATTCTTGCCCTCTGACAACCGTTTTGGGGAGGCTCACACTAATCCAGCCTAATGTATCCCGTCAAAAGCACTTAGTTTATTGTCAACGTTTTACGTTACTATAAGCAGCACTCAGTATGTTCCTGAACGTATAAATCCGGCCACGTCGCGTCGGAGCAAGCAGTTCCTCATGGCTGCCCATATTACTGCGGGGGTCATTTCTCTGCTTTGCGAATAACTAGAACGCGCACTCTGTCACGTTGAGGGCCCTTTGGACACATTCCCTTTTCGGATCCACCAAAAGATTTAGAAAAATTAGAAGCTGAACCCGATCTACAAGAGCGGAAGCCTCGGCGCCCGACTGCTTCCGCAAGCGACAGAGCAAGCGAGAATCAAGATGGTTCTTTTATGACATAATGGCGCGTCACGCGTGACAAGCCAATGGCGTGCCATGGCGGCGATCGCTTCCGTTTTCTTCACTTTTTTTTGCGTTTAGTGATTATTTTGGGTCAAACGGTGGTGATATTTGGACTTAGCAGGCACAAACACGTCAGAATCAACCATTAACTCATTTTTTTCGAAAAGCTCTTCAGCTTCCCTTTAAAGGCACTTTACAAGAAAGCGAACCATTTCTTTGAACATGTTACAGGAAACAATGACGATCTATGAACACCACCACTGTAGGGAGTTTCCCTCATCTTTAAGACATTCTTTTCTTCAAGATGAGATCTAATTGGTGGTAGCATACATCTAAAGCCAAGTGCTTTTGATTCTTACCAAAAGAATGTAAAAAAAAAAAAAGTCAGATTATAAGACGTCAAATACATGCAAACCTTCAAATTACCAATTTTTCTACAATTATTTCCTTGCACCGGGCACTAAAAATGCACTTCTGAATAAACAAAAAAAAGTCTATAATAAAGTATAATATCAAGTAAACGGTGCTGAAGTCACAGGCAGACTGAAAAGAACATCTCACTTCCAACCAAGGTATGTTGCACTATATTCCCATTCACGTTGGTAAACTGTGTGCAGAACACAGGGCCACCAATACGACACAAAATGATTTTTGTGCCAATTAGTTACAAGTCCTACCAGCTAACTTCCAGAGAGGAAAAAGGAACCAGCGAATATCACCTGCAGAAGCAAGGCAAGCTGAATGCGTAGCCCGGTCGAGGATAGCGACGAGGTCTCGAGCAAGGCAGCCTTCTGTCTTGGATGCCACATCACGGATAGAAAAATTTCCCTCCAGGTGGGGCCTCATCTGCACCAGGCTCCTCAACATGTCCTCTCGCTCCACCTGATAAAGCCACAAGTGTTATTCACATCGATACTTAGAAAGTGGGGAGTGATTATGCACCAAAAATGGCAATTTGTTTCTCCAACGCAGAGGGGAAGCTTTGCCAATGCAGTACTGTCTACTATGTCACCGCTAAGCTCACAGGGCAGTACAACTATGTGCTCCTTGGAACCCCCAACTGCCAGTTTTGGACCATGTGATTACACCCCCCCGAGGATGCCTGCGGAGGGCGGCATCGGGCAATGAAATGCCAGCGACCGATTGGTCATGCGGGCATGTAGCTTCCATTGTCCAGTCAGCACGGGGTACACGACTGCTAACCTGGTGTCTTTAATCCGCAGCATGCTGTAGTGGTATGAATTGAAGAATTGTTCCATTCCCGTAATCGCAAGAAATCGAGTCTTTTGTAATACCAGTACTCAATTGAACATTATCAACCGAATGCAAAGTGAGCATAGATTACTCTTTACAGGGCTCAAAGTCCTAGTCTTTGTAGCATAGGTGTTCTCCTCAAAAGCACTACTCAGCGTAACCACGCAACCCCATCTGATGACATTTGCAGAAATTAAGTACAATTAAAAAAAACTTGCGAGAATCACCAAGTCAGAAAAAAGGGAAGGCGTCAAAGCACCTGCCTTGTTTGGGGGCTGAATGTTGAGAGCGGTGTAGAAAATGTGATTTCCGTGGCTTGCTGTGAGCCTGGAATGGAAAGACTCCCACGAACGACCAGTGACAATCACAGCCGTTCTGGAGCAAGACTTGCGCAGAAGGGCCAAGGTGCGAAGAAACACTGCATAAAAAACGAACGCCAGTGTAAACCACACTAGTCCTTATGTATCACTGCTATAAATCTGTTAAAATGAGTATTTCTAAAGTTTTGGCAATCAGCCCTATACATTTCAAGGATTACATGTCTACCTCATATGCTCCCTATTTAATCCAATGTATATATAAAGACATTAACGGACCATTGCAAGTTCCTTGATGCTACTAATTTCATAAGGTTGTGCTATCCTATGAATATCACACATTGAATGAAGGTTTTCTAAATGGCTGTATTTTTAGTTTTTGACGTAGAACTACGTCTTCCTCCGCACATGGAATGGGGGGGGGCAAAGTTGGCACGGAGGTGGCATCTCTCGTCTCTCGAAGCGTACACCAATGATGTGGCAAACATGCTGTCGCATCAGTCACGGAGGCGCCTTCGGCTCCTTTCATCCGTGTGTGTGCTTCTTTCCCAAAAAGAAAAAACTTTGTATCGTGCGTTTGAAATGGCCTAAAAACGTGCCCAGGTTTCTTTCGTCGACTCCGCATGCAATTAATTCCGCATATGAGCCTCAGAGATGGCGATGCGGGGGGCTGCAGAATTGCCTCTACTGGACTCCAAGCCATGGACATTCACTTTTTGCGCACCTGCCATCATCATGCGGCACAAGCCAGCGGACGTATCTCCAGCTGCCACAAACAACACATCTGGGACAAGTGGACAAGGCATGGCCTCTCATATATCAACCCCCTCTCACTTCTTGTGCCACCCACACATAGTTCTATGGAAATTTATGCAGCATGGTACACCTATGCACCGACCAATTTTTAATTGTGCAGTTCAGTACTATAATGTTTGAATAAATCAATAGACCCCCTTAGGGTGGAGCGTAACTTGCAACCTCTGATTAACTGATGGATCAGTTAACCACAGAAATTATTAAAAGTAAAGCAATTGCACCGCTGAAAAAAAAATTGTGCCAGCGCTCCTTTATTGGTATTATCCGAGAGAGTTGTTGTATCTTGACATGTAGGGGTGACGTCTGCAGGTGCTGCAAAAGGCTTTTATGCATATATGTTCTTATGTATCTTGTTCTGCTGGTATATATTCCACAGACTTGAAAATACATATTTCAGTTGCAAGTTAGCACTGCGTGTGTTCTATTTCCTTCCTTGTTGTCTTTTGTGTGCGCTATACTAAACTAATAATAATAATGCTGCGTGTATGTTTATACAGCTGGAAGTTAGTAAGCCTCAATGGGCATCTGGTGTTTCAGCTGTAGATGAGAAATTTAGCCAGTGCAGTGCAACTGCTAGCCTGTGGTCCTTAATGTGCATCACGCGGTAGTGATACACGACCACATGCCGGTAAGATGCTCATCCAGATCAAAGAGGGCAGGGGTGGGGTTGAACTGCTTACCATTTTGGACATTTTATAACACTTCGTTACTTCCCCTTCTACACGATGCACAACGTCGCTAAACATTTTCTATCGCTACAATGCCCCTTGCCCATCTAGAAAGAGCACCATGCAAGAATGGCTTCAGCATTGGCAGAGAATACCAGTGCATTGTGCAAATCTCAGGAATTTATATCAGTATTTAGGGTCTCACCTTTAGAAATTGTGATCGACCACTCAGGACACCCCCCGGTTTTGGCTTTGTTTGCATCTGTTCTACAGCGTATTTTAATTTCCTTTGGATGTACTGTCGTGCCACTGTAGTTAAAGGGGCGGCATGACCTCATCAGGCATATATAGCCTTTATCCATGTCCCCAAATAGAGTGTACTTGTCTCAAATAAATTGTTTGTGTATCTTGTACGTATCTCACCATCAGCCATCTTGTCGAAGTAGCTGGCAGTGGGGCTGTTCTCCTGCTCGGGTCCGGCCAGGCTGCCCACAACGGCGTCCAGGTCGTCAAACAAAAGCACGGAGGGCTCCCTGAAGGCACACTCTGCCACGAGTCTCTCCCAGTCCTTGGAAACCTTCTCGGCTCGTTTACCTTCGAAGGGAGAAACAAACAGTACTGGCAGGAGCGCCTTACCAGGCAGTTTGAGGCTTTGTGTTGTTCATCTCGTTTTTACGCCCACTCCTGGGTTACCGTGTCATTATTGAACCAACTCGCCAGCACACTTTCTTTATCTTCAGTGACACTCAAGGCTGGTTCATGAGCTTGCGCTTGAGTGCAACACTTGTGCAATCTATCAGGCGGCCGGGAACATTTTCGACCTGCGTATAACTAGACTGAAGTTTTGCGGTATTTGTGAGATCATATCTGCACACAATGTATGAGAAATGGTTGCTCATCACATTGTCAGAATTATTTCGAAGCACCTAGTAAAAGAACTATGCGTGAAAGATTAGGAAATCTATGGTTAGAAATGTTCCAGGACTACCCAATAGATGACGCAGGTGTGCCATCTCGTTGTAAGCAGTCACAATGCACTCGTTCACACTCAAATGCAAATCAGTGAACCAGCCTTGAGTTGCAATCTGTTTACGTCCTGAATCCTGAATGCAGGGAATCCACGAGCCAGGAAAATTAAAGACGAGGCATGGCGTTTTTCTCTCGAACAGTAGAGAGCACTGCAAATATGGTCACCACAACGGGTGAAGCTCGAGCTTTGACCTTGAAGCTGCAAAGGCCACACATTGACTGGGCTTTGGTCTGACATCCTTCCATACATATCAGTGATTGGCGTTGTGAACACTCCACATTGAAGTACCGGGTGCATGAAAGAAAAGAAAACCGTGTTTTGCTCGCTGCGAAAATAAACTATGCATCCGCGAACTCTCCGTCTATATCTAAATGAAGCCCTAGCGGTCGCGACCAGGTGCCGAAGTTTCAGAATTTAAGGTTATCCAATCCATAAGTTATAAGCAATTCTCGGGAATTTTCAATGAGAAAATGGCAGGCAACAGAGCCCGTGTATACATGAAGGTGAATGGCATCTGCTACCAGGAACGCATCCCCTTTCCTCATTTGCAATTTCCAAAAATCGCTAATAACTTTTCAATTAGATAATAGTAAGTTCTGAAACTCTGGTCAAATCCACTAGTGCTACATTTTGGGCAGAGTCTGGGCATCATGTGACGCATAGCTTATTGTTGTGTCAAGAAAAAAGCTAAACATCTCCACGTGGTGAATGATGTTGCTTGGGGCGAAGCTCTGGTGGTGCTTGTCTGCATAGACGCCGAGCCGCAGCATGCCGAGCCTTTTCATTCATGTCAATAGGAGAATGTGTGGTTTTCTTCTTTTTCTTTTTTTAAGAAGACAGATGGGATGGCATCTCAGAACCCCCTACTCTTTTTTTCTTTTTCTTTTTTCATAATTTTTTTTTCATCTTTTTTTTCCTTTTTTTTTGCGCTACAGGAGCACGTGAACTCACGAGAAGGAGCACGAGCACCCGACGGACATACGGACATGGCTAGCCTAAGGAGCTTCGCCCCTAATAAGGTAGTGCTGTGAAAAAGCACATTTTTTTCTTCTTTTTCTTTTTTCATAATTTTTTTCATCTTTTTTTTTCCAATTTTTTTTTTTCCCGACACGAGCACGTGAGCATGTGCTCACGTGCTCGTGAGCACGTGATCTCACGAGCAGAAGCACGAGCACCCGACACCGGCCTACAGCGGACGGCGGACGGACATACGGACATGGCTAGCCCCTAAGGAGCTTCGCCCCTAAAACATGGTTCTCTTCTCTCCCGAACATCCGATACATACCTATCAGAGAAAATATAAAAATAAAGGCAAGCTGTTTTGTGACTTCCGTAATTTGTTCGAAGCATTTTAACAGTCTCGGGTAAAATAGAGAGCACCCACCACGCATTTTCAAGCGCTATTCCTTCACAGACATTGAATATTTGGAAACATTCATTCACAAGATCCAAGTACTCTACAACAAACGCGGCCCATAAAGACACCTTTGCAGTAATATATTGTAGCATGTATGACCGAGAAGGAACCCTTCTCCATAATCTAAAAGATTTGTGCTTATTCTTACCCAGAGTGTAAAAGATAAGGAAGAACAAACGTCGAGAAAGCAGCAGCGAGCGACGGTCGGTGTGACAGCTGGCTAGCGCGAGAGTGAATGAGTCGGCAAGACCGCAGTAGGCTCCTTATCTGCTACACTCATCATCTCAAACATTCGACCTAGAAAGTTTGGGCGTGAGCTAGGGCGAGACTCACTATGGAAGGACATTCTGGCCTCCTTATCTTTTATACTCAGGGTAAGAATAAACACGAATCTTCTAGATGTGCAAAGAAGCGCTCCTTCTCGGGCATGCATGCGGCAATATTACTTTGTCCAGGCAAAGGCCCACAATGTTTAACTTATGAAGGAATAGCACGCGAGTAAGTGCAATAATTGTCGCATGTCCGATTGGAAGGATATGCCCACAGAAGGACAACAAAAACGTTCAGCCTTTACACTCTCGTGAAGAAGGAAGACCAGCGGAGCTGTACTCGATACATAGTGTGCTTTTTCTTCGTCGTCGTCTGCTTTTCGCGCTGTTTCCTACGATGAATTCCCACCAACGCGCCCAACTATCCATTCTTCTATTATAGCTGGAAAGGTTGCCGCCATCTACGAGCGACGGCAAAAACCATACTGGTTGTGTGCTAGCCACCGCCGCTTATAGATGGCGGTAGCTGTCCAGGCAGGTTTGTGTCGACATACCGGACACGATCCTGGGGAACCTAGCCCTTAACAGCTCCGCTGTAAAATAAATGTATCAAATGAGCACAGAGAGAGCTGCAGCTGGCTCCAAGTATAGTTACCGCTGAGTGAAGCGCAGTCTACGATCTGCACGTGGGCAAAGGCGGGGGAGTCTGCCATGCGCTGTGCGAGAGCTCGAGCCAGGGTGGATTTGCCGCTGCCTCGCTGACCGGTTACAAGGAGCACGGCCCCGGAGAGCTGCTGATCGCCTCGAAGCTGCTGGGAGAGGGGCGTTGCCTGAAGCAACAGCTCCAGAAAGGCCAGCGCTTGCTCGTGCAGGTGTCCTACACCACTGCAAAAACATGACTCTGATCTCTTCATTTGTCTACTACATAGTATCCGTGTTCACTGCATGTAACTCAATCGAGTTAGAAGATGCTGTTATAATGAATGCCTATGAAAAAGAAAATAATCAAATCTTGCTGTGAGAGTAACAGCATGTAAATTATGGTCCACTCTACTTCCTCTCACTTAACTTGGGTACTTGGTGCCCGCAGAGGCCAGAAATGCAAGCTATTTTCGTTCAATTGCGCCTTGTTTGCAGGAACACTTGTGCAGCGGGAGTAACAGTCACAGCTACCCGCTTGTGCTTGCAATTAGTCTGTGTTAAGCTGAGGTGAAGTATAGTGCTAATCTGTTTCCTTTTAGAAAACATTATGGGTGAGAGGTACTTGGTGCCCGAGCAGCTTTCGCACTGCAAAGTATCTCTTTCTTTGCTTGCACGATCATGAGATATATGCTATTTGTTTTCAACTTTGATTTAGTAAGCAACTAACTACCACACCAACAACCATATCAAAATAAAAAACTTCATTTACCTCACCTGATGGATTTTCAACAAAGCTCCTGTCTGCACCCCCTTCTGTCTTTAAAGGGACACTGACAGGGTATTTACGCTCGCCAAGGTTTTTATTTGTACATGACATATGAGAATCTAACTACCCAGAACACAATTTGCAGCTCCAAATTTGTTTTTTTTCCGCCCAAAAACCGCCGATCGAGAACTGGCCCGTTTGAGTCGCACTCACTCTCTTCTTTGTGGTCACATGTTGTTTTCTATGGCTTAGACACAGCCACCAAAGATAATCAAAGTCGTGGGTCATCGAAGACACACTCAAAACTAAAAATCGACAAAAAATTATACCCATTTTTGTGGCTTCTAAAACGCTGCAAATACATTGATTTAAAAAAAAAAAAGTAGCACAGCTACGTGACTTCCGGTCACTTCCTCCTCTATATTTCTTCTTCCTCCCCAGTCCAGTTCTGGCTTCATTTTCGAGCAGTTGCAATTTTTACTTTATTAAAAATATATGTGACGCTGTACCAAAATATTGATTGGGTAGCCTTCTGACACCATAAGAGATCACCTAACAAAACATAAACAAATCTTTTTATTTTATTTTTTTTTGGGGGGGGGGGGGTTGCAGTGCACTAACACCACATATTTTTTTTGCCAGGCGATTTAGTGTAGTGTTAGAAGACTATCCAATAAATATTTTACGACAGAGTCATGTATATTCTTAATTAAGTCAAAAAACGCAACTGCTCAAAACTGAAACCGAAACATGTGCACAGAGGTTCGGAGGAGAGTATTGCTGGAAGTCACGTGGCTATCACTCCCAACGAAAACGTTGCTTGAACCATTTGCCGTGCGATTGTTTCGCACTTACAGTAAAATACCGGACAAGCATCCACTGAAAATTTAGAGATAATCGCGAAAAAATGAGGGATGGACGCTTGTCCGGTCATCAATTTTACATATCAATCTACTGAGCATATTTTCTCAGATCTTAGAAATTTGGGAATGGGCGCTTAATGTGGAATGGGCGGGCGGATGCGCGGTATTCTATGGTATATCCCTTCCCCTCGCTGTTCTGTGCTTGAAGATTGACTGGCCGGTACCTAGAACCAGTCAAGAAGTAGCGGTCCCACGTCCGCTGCAATGTTGGTCCGTCGTGCACCGCTATCGCGTCGTTCAGCCCGCGGTGCGTTGCCATATCGAGAATCACGTGTACAACTTCCTGTGATCTGTGCAACAATTTTTTTTTATCAACGTATTTGCAGCTTCTTTTTAGACACAAAAAAAATGGGGTTCATATTCTTTTCTATTTTTAATATTGAATGTGTGCCTTAGATGACCCACGACTTTGAATATATTTGGTACGCATCAGTTTGAATGGCACGTGACGTGGAAAAGAGAGCAAGGGCACCTGAAACTGGACAATTCTCGACCAGCAGTTTTCGGGAGGAAAGAACACGAATTTCAAGCTGCAAATTGTGTTCTGGATAGTTTGGCTCTCATAGGTCCTGTTCAAATAAAAAGATTACAGGAGGAAACTCAGCACTGCTTACGTGTAGGAAGGCAAAAGCATTATAGTCTTGCGGGAGAAATGTCTTCGAGTAATGTTTTTACATGTATTAAAGTTTAGGATGTACAGGACGACGTCGAGGACGACGCCAAGTATGGCATCTAGGACAACCTTTCGGACGACATCGAGGATGACGTCAAGGACGGCGTCTAGGACAAAGCAGAGGACGAACTCTCGGATGACACAAGGACGACGTCTAGGACGACGTCAAGAACGGCGTCTAGGACGACGTCAAGAATGACATCCGAGAGGACGACGTCAAGAATGACGTCTAGGACGACCTTAAGGACGACTTCGAGAACGACGCCTAGAGGACGACGTCGAGAACGAAGCCTAGAGGAGTACACTTAAGGAGGCTGAGGCATATTTGCAGGGGCGGCCACGTTTGCCTGCGGAAGCCGCCGAAGATGTAGACGCTACTGCCGATGTCGAGGCCGTAGATGTAGATACTGTCGCCTCACAGTCCATTGCACGAAGCACACAACGAGCACAGATGAAGTCGGAAGCGCACCTTTTGCACACGGCGTTCCGGCGGTGACATCACGCTCCCGCACTTGAGCGTGAGCAGTGTGTGCTTGATGAGATATTTTTATGGCCATCTTTAGGGCACAATGACGCCGCTTTTTCATGTAATGAGACAAGTAAGGTCGTTCTAGAGGTCTAGGCCGACCTCTAGGACGTCCTCAACGACGCCGCCAAGGACGGTGTCGTCCTTGAGCATACGATTGAGTGGTGCATGCTGCTCACTCATATTTTTATGGCCATATATGCCGCTTTTTCGCTCAATGGTACAAATAAGGTTTTTGCCTTAAAACACTGGCATGCATAAGTACCCTGCCAGTGCCCCTTTAATTTAGTATTTTATTATGATGCCATCGTCATTGCGGTGTTCTTTATGTTCCATATTTTTTCACCGTGGTTTTCGTAAAGCTCTAGCTTTTCTTTAAATCATATGATCTTTTTTCGTCTGGCACGTGTGAACATATCACGCATACCGTATTTACTCGAGTAATAGCCGCACTGTTTATGAAGAAAACCTGAGGGTTTGCTTTTCCGTCGAGCATGCAGCTTGCCAATCACCGCGATCGGCAGCATGATTCCCGCGGTTTACAGGACAGAGATAAAGTGTTCGCGTGAAGATACCATCCGTGAAGATTGCATTTGTATGGAGAATCGTGTTCTCCATTTGGTTATTCACTATGTTTCTTTATGCGCAACACAATGATTGACTGTATATGTGTTCTGTGGGAAAGTAGACACAAGGACTTTGTTCATAAACAGTGCGGCTATTACTCAAGTAAATACGGTACTACGGCACAGAGCAAACAAAAACAACTGTAGGAGTCAACTGAAAAAGGATGACACCTAAGCTTTTTTTTTTTTGAAAGGATTCTCCTGTTCTGCAACGAAACAACTCATTTCTTTACTGCAAAAAGTGTTGCTCAATGTTTTGTAAACCTCCTTTTCATTCCTTAAACTTTGACCTCATGCATGTTGCAATGGGGAATCAGTAATCAAGCTTAATGATTTGGTCTTCACTTGACATAACAGAGTCGTTCTCCCATGGCTCTATGATTTTGCTGGAGTAATGAGCATACGCTCGAAGGAAGGCATAAAATGATCAATTTTATTCAGCAATGTTGCAATGTATTAAAAAAAGAAACTTTGAGAGCTTGGTTGTGTCACATGAAGACAGTAAAAGTTTTAGAGTCAAAGTTTATGTTTCTTTTATACCTTCTTTTCTCTGGCAATCAGTCTGGTTCTAACTTAAGTTGAAGAGATGAACATGGCAAACTATAGCCAAGCAACTCTAAGAGTGCTCTACTAACTTAAAAGCTGGAACATAAAAAAAAAAAGGGTTTTGAACTTCAAATCAATGCAGACAAAACATTTTTTTTTTTAAATGCGGATCTTTATACTTTGTTTTACCTTGCAACCAACTGCAGCAGATGCTATGAGCCATCAGAGCTCATCTAATGCTGTGCAAGTGTCACGTGATGCGCGGAAAGTGTAGTCACACGCTGCCTTACAGGCCGGGTAGACCCGTGGCCCCCACCACGGCAGGTCATAAGGTGGAACAGAGTATGGTTACGGCACCCAGTGCTCCTTGGTGTAACTCAAAGACAGCAATGGGATCAGAAACTGAGGCTCACCCGAGTTGCTCGAGCTTCATGCCGAGAGGCTCGGGATTAACTTCACTGAGCAGCTGGACAGGCAAGGTCATAGTGCAGACCTTAGAAAGCTGCGGTTTCACTGGGTCGCCCACTTGAACGTGCAGACTTTCTCCGAAGAAAGTGCACTCGACGACTGGACTCTCCCTCCGAGGGCTCTTGGGATCTTCCTCGGTTTCGTTCTTGTGACGACAGAGCCTTACTAGGTGATTGGTCCACTGATCTGGATCTGCAATGTAAGTGATCTCAATCGGTGCTCCCGAAAAAAACATTTACTGTAATTGACAAAATTTTCTAAAGGACCTCTCTTTTGCGACTTAAAAAATATTGCAAAAAAAAAAAGATCACGCAAATATATTACCCTATGGCAACTAACACACAGCGTACCACTCCCAATCGCGAAAATTTTGAGCAGCAAACTTTTTCTGAAACCTGCTCTTCGCTAATTTTGTGAAATATTAAGCCTGCAAAAATAAAGAGGCTTACAGTATGTTAAAGTTCTAGCTCACTTTAATGGAACAAATCCCTCGAGACTCTTCCTCACTAAATAAGCAACACAAGTTGGTGCAGTAGTCACATAATAAATAGAAACAAAATTCGGGATTATGTATATGAAGTTGGTCTACTTACAGATTAGAAGGTTGTACTGCTGCAAAGAAATTCTTGAATACAGGGCTATATTCAGTGAAGTTCCTCATTTGCTTACTTCTTTCCTCATGGTAATTCAGGACTTGGATGTAAAACTAGAGAACAGTAGCTCACATTTCATTACAGCTAGTCTAACCAAAATTATGGCAATGGTTTGATAACCGTTAAGATGCTCTCAAATATTTCTCTTGTAAACTGCACGGAGTCCAAAAGCAGTCCATTTATAAAAGCTCCATTAAAAATAAGCTATGGTTACAATGTTAACATTTTGTAAAACCTTTGAAGTTAATAATAAGTGGGCTACATAGCTTATACAGTAAAACCTCGTTATAACAAAATGGAATATAACAAACTAATGGATATAACAAAGCAATCATAATTCCCCTTGCTTGCTAATAGTGGGAAGAAATGGACATTGGCTATAACCAGGGGCGGATGCAGGAATTTCCTGAGGGGGGGGTCAGGTGTTGGTCAGCGTACCATATGTTTAGGAACCCCCTCCCCCTCTCCCTCTCCCTTGTTTTACGCCCTAAATTTTACACATGTAAAAATCAAAAGGGGGGTCAGGACATCCGGACCCCCCCTCTAAATCCGCCCCTGGCTATAACAAACTAATGGTTATAACAAAATAATTACGACCGCTCCTTCAACTTTGTTATAACGAGGTTTTACTGTAGTAGCTGCAGACTTGAGGTGCCTAAAACTAGGTATGCGAAGGCGCTTACCATTTCCAGTATTCAGCCGTACCAATCCTCCCGATGAGAGTACCAGGGGGTACTCGGAACTGGACATTTCTCGACACCAATTACGAAAAGATGTTGTCACAACCTGATGTGGCAGTCGAGTGTCCTGTAAGGACAAAAAACAAACCCAGCACAATGAATAAAAACTTTTTTAGGTACTTTAGTTCTTCCAGTCTTTTAAACAGCAGCTTATAAAGGCACCTGTAAAGACTTTGGACTCTAAGTGTCATAAAATGAGAGTCTGCTTGAATAAAAACATAAAAAATCATGCTTTAGGAAAGCTGATTTAGAAGCCTCAATGTCTAGATTCATATGAAGCTGTGTTTGCCACATTTCTTTTCCAGGTTAGAACTGCAAGCTTACTTGAGTAAGTAGACTGCGAAATTTGTTTAATTTTTCTGTCCCCAATTTTTTATGATTCAAGCACATCAGACATATTCAAAGTCCCTAAAATTATGAAGTTTGAGTAAATTTTGAATCTCAAGAGAAGATCATCTATCAGGTCTTGACACGTTTAATACATAAAAAAAGAAGGTGGCCTTTGGTCCGGTTCTGAAAGAAATAAACCATAGGCTCAGATAGACCGAATTGTCCATCCCCTTGGCACTCACGAGATTTCCAAATAAGCAGGGCACACAAGAAAGAATGCATACTGCGTCACTCACAGTGTCTCCCACTTGATGAAGCACGACAGATTCAAACATTCCGGGTTGCTCCGACACCGACTGGAGCTTTACCCTGCTAGCGTAGTCCAGCCCCAACTGGCGTCGTAGCACGTCCGAGATCAGCACCAAGCCGGTGCAGTGAAGGAATTCAAAGTCCATCCATGACAGCGGTACCACAAAAACCCTTACAACGCAATGTTCACAGTCAACAACTTTTGCCTTCAGACTCTTGTCGAGAGAAGCGCCCTGCTTGCTCTTGGCGTCTGCGGTCGTCTTTGCAAACCTCTCAAGCGGCGACGCGACCTTCGTTACGCTGGCCAGAAACGTCACAATGGAGTCTTCAGCTTCGCCAGGGAGTTGATGGGGTAACAACGTCCTGGACACGAAAACAGTCGTCGGATGGTGGAGAAGGGTTCGCACGCAAGGGCGTCTGTTTGCGACCGTCAGGTCTTGGAAGTAGGAATGAGGAACCACTCGCGCAACAAGGAGCGCATCTTTCAACCAAATTAGAGAGTTCTCGTGCCGAGGAGGGCCCTCTGCTACTGGAGACGACAACTGGCTTGCAGAGGACGATGATGGCAGCACCGTTCGAGTCATGCTGGCAGACACGGATGAGACGAGAGACTTCAAGGCACTGAGCACGTTCGAGGGCTGCTCCTCTTCAAACGAGGGGCTCAGAAAAGGAGGGGGCACTGCGCCTCCATCGTGGGGATCCAAGTTTGGCACCACCACGACCTCGGTATTGTTCACGAGGAGGACAGGCTGGAAGTTTGGTGAAACACTGGCTAGAAAAAAATGAAAGAAAGGATCTAGGCCATCGAAAAGGTGGAACAGATATGTGACAACAGAGTCACGATTATAATAGAAAGATGGCATCACTTGTCAGGGGCACGAAATGTATTTTAAGTTTCTGATAAAGTTGTCATCAATGGTTTCTATAAAGAAAAAGTCAAAAATAACTGTTCCACCAGATGTCACACTGTAAGGATGTTGTTGATGCAATTCTAGAATCTCACTGCCAGAATGCAAATTCTAATTTGATTCATGCAGTCCGTTTTTTCTAAGCAACCCAGCATGAAAGCTGGCTTTCATTGAAGTACCTAGCCTGCAGAACTACTACGCTCGTTTTAGGCGAGAGTGACTGAGCAAGATTTGATGTCACGAAACATATTGAGTTCATGTAACTATCGAAGTGTCCCAGCTGGAAGCTTGTACAATACTGTATACAAACTTAACCCTGTTGTATAAATAAAAAATGCATGTGTTCCACTTACCAACAGTGACGGAAATGCAGGAGCTGGGAGGTATCCAGATAGGAAATGCCATGCCACACCACACCAGGCGGATTTGGTTCATTAAATTGCTTTCAACGAAGGCAGCATTAGCATTCTGGAACAAGCAAAGATATTTGAAAGTGCAACAGAGAATGTTAAGAACTGTCTATTCAATTCAAAAAGAAAGAACTGCTTACGAGCGTTTCCCAGTCATCGGCAGACACTGGCTTGATCACAATTTGCCGGCCTTGGTGCAGTCCTTCGTTTCTTTTCTGTACAATCACCTACAGAAAGTTACTGCATTCAATTTTGTGACAAAGAAACTGGAGCAGAACAATGTCTTTAAAAGAGTGCAGTCGTCACAGTGTTGATGTTTTTTGTTCAACTGAATTTTACAATTATCAGCAACATACATGCATTGCCTGCTTTTCATACTAATTCTTCTAGTCCTTGTTTTACCTTATCCAATCGCTTCCTTTACTTCTTAACAATGTATGTATTACCTTTTCTATGAATTTATTTGTCAATTATTCCATTGCCCTGGGTAAGAAATAATGAAAGCTGAGGTGAAACACTGTTGCCCAGCCATTAAAGTGGTTTCAGTCGTTTTCCCAGCAACGTCAGGTTTTTCGTTCTAGTTAACCAACATCAGCTCTCCAGCGATTTTCATGTTTTCTACGCTCTTCTGGTGACTTTTGAGTCTGATGAACACGAAGAGTTTGATATAGACGGATCACACCTATAGTCGATGACAGGGTGTTAGGTAATTCAGCACTGTGCTCATTACCTTCTGCATGGCTTTGGCTGTGCATGCAACAAAACATTACCAAAAGCAAAATGCTCACACTGGAGGCGAAGAATCTACTGAATTCTTAGCCAGTTACCGACTATACTGCGATCATTATAAGCTTTTCTTTGCTGTCGCAGTGCTGACTTCCCTCATCGTGCTTGTGTGCAATGGGCTTTCATACCTTAAAGGGGCCCTGCAATCATATTTAAGCGTCTCTTGAAGTTTGGGCAAGCCAGCGGGCACGGAGAGAGTAACCAAATATCAGTGCGTCATATTTTAACCGGACGACGTGGAAACCTCCTCCACCGACGAGGGCGACCCACGGTACCGAAAGCGCGCAAAACGTGACGTCTTTGGTCCTGGGCTTACTACTGGTCAGAGCCGTTAAAAGCTTCGTTTTAGTCGAAATACAAAATATAAGTGGAGCGAACCGTTTCAGTTATTTATAAAAGTTGTTTTTGTTCAGTATTTTAGATCAGAAAAGAAACGAATGCAGTTTATAAAGTACGGAAACAAGAAATGACCCGTCGACATACCCGCCACCAAGCGGTGGAAAAGGCGGCGCATACCAGAAAGGAGTAGTGGGATCAGGCGCCGACACGGAAAGGTCCCGGATGTATGCGGCGGCGCTGCGGTCATATGGACAGGAGGATCCGACCGGCTCCGAGCGTTCCCAAGGCCTTCAGCGAGAAGCTTTGTCTTGCGGTTTGGCCGTTTTGCGTAATGGCAGCGCGAAGTGGCTTCCATTCTGAACTGATCTTTACCCCGTGTTTGCTGTCGTTTGTGGCCAATGAAGTGTCATGCCGAATTAGTCTTTAATCGCGCAGCAAATGCAATGAGAGCCGCTCCGGCTGCACGCTGCATACAACCTATCCAAAACATGCTTTAGTGGCGCCCTCTCCCGCCGTGTACACGGAGTGCGGCAGCCGTAAGCGCTCGCGATGAGCCCACTACCCCTCCTCTAGTTCACGGCCACTCAAGCAACCAAGGACGTCATGAGGGAGGTTATTTTTTGCTTGTTTTTGTAATCTTAATTTGCCTATAACTTTTAAAATAAAGCGAATTTCGAGAAAAGAAAAGTTTCACTAAGTTACTACGTTCAGTGCGCTCAGGTTCGGTGCAAATTAAAAACCAGTAAAAAAGTCCTTGCAGGGCCCCTTTAAAGGAGCTGTGCAACGATTTTAACGTTGAAAGAATTGGCGTTTTCTACTTTTGACATGGTTCACCTTGTCACAAAGGACAGAAAACACACCTCCTCCTTTCGAAATGTTGCGATTCCGCCGCGTAATCGCAAAGCAAAAATTGGAATATTCCTCGACCTGCAGCCGCGAGCGGCGGCCATGAGAAACAGAAGGCATGACGTCAATGGGGAATCTTGTAGAAAGATAGCAAGTTGTGCGAATACCTGCTCGATAAAAGGTAACTTTTCTATAAATCTTATCGTTCCAACATAAATATAAATGCGTCAAAAACCTGGTATCATCGACAAAACTTTTATTATACGAAATTTCAGTGGCGCCATCTATCCTAGGTCCACAAAACCGTCAGCAGCGGAACAGCCGCCAGAAGCCGGAGGGGGAGGGGGGACAGGGCCAGATGGGTATGGCCGGACACGGATGAGACTTTCCTCCTTTCACCATATTGTTTGCGCTGCGCCCGCCAGCACGTGGTCACGCGGTCGCGAGCGGATGAGCTTCACCGGAACCCCGCACCTTCCCCATTGACGTCACAGCGCACGTGACTCGGAAGTTAGTGAAGGAGTTGAGAGGCGTTGAAAACCTCAATCTTTGTTCATTTTTAAAATAAAAACTAGGACATGCAGGCAAAAGCGTTTTTTTGTTCTTTGCTCAGAAAGGTCGAGAAACCAACTCCCAAATTATTTAAGCAAATCACTATAACTGTTGCACAGCTCCTTTAAGCTTCCTTTTTTTATTAAAGAGTTATCAAG
The DNA here is from genome assembly GCA_013358835.2 of Ixodes persulcatus. Classification (NCBI taxonomy): domain Eukaryota; kingdom Metazoa; phylum Arthropoda; class Arachnida; order Ixodida; family Ixodidae; genus Ixodes; species Ixodes persulcatus. Next base: position 655,723 of record JABSTQ010009167.1, on the reverse strand, counting down.
AAGCAACGACTGCAAATAAAAAAGGGAACTCCTGCGCCTACTCACCTCCTGTCCATCTGTGAAACCGAAGCTTTGTGCCAAGGCACCGTTAATTTCAATGCAGACATCAGAGTTCCACGGGGTCGGCAGGGTGACGTCGCCATTCCACGAGAGGTACACTTTCCTCTCCGAAAGCGAGCTGACTTCATAAACAACCAGACCGTCCTGAAATAAAAAAGAAAAGAAGACGAAAAAAAGTCTCAGAGACATTCAAGCATCTGTAGTCACTGAGAGCTTAAGAAACGCAGGGCGTGGTGAGTTCCGCGCATCTCATTATCGCTTTGCAGCCAATCAGATTGCGGCATTCGCCGATAAAAACTTTAAAGAACCAATCACGAAGCAAGAAATGTCAACAGAGTAAACCACGCTCTGCGTTTCTTAATCAGTCAATGACTCTAGGGATTAATCACGAAGAATGCCACAAACGACACAAGCGTAGATTTAAAAGCACAGAACACTTATTTGTTGTCTAAGACTTTGGTGTGGATAGCACTTTTCGACAAACGGTTAATACGTGCGTTGTGTAGTACAAAACGCCGCTTCCTAAAGTCATACAGCAGGCAAACAAGCACCAAAGTTAGGAAACGTGTACTTCTGTTACTGGGTTACAATTCAGAAAAAGGCAGCTGACTTACGTGCAAAGAGTTTGGTCTGTCCGCCCATGCTCGAGGTATAGCGATGAAGCACGTCTGTTTCTGGGTAAACTTTAGAACTGCCACTTCCATGGAACTCATGATGGGTGTGGTTAAAAAGGTACTGCGATTGATACTATGTTCCGGCACTCTGATCGACATTCACCGTCGCATTTTGTCGCTAGCGTTCTCGGTCCTTATTTTAAGGAAAAAAGACGAGCAGAAAGTCAACCGCAGGCAAAAACGGTATCAATACTTTGTTATGCGGGCACCATACAGGATTTAAAACAACCTTTCAAGGTTCGCTTGATTATCTTAGACAATTTTGTCAATCAAAGACGTTATTTGTGTGACAGTTCATCGGCAATCAGAACGTCTCATCGATTCAAGGAAGCCCACATGTCTGGCGTAAACAAAAGTTTGCGCCACGTCGCCACCTGGCAGCTAAATGGCTATATCGGCTATGTGCGGAGGTGGATGAATGACTAAATTACTGCAACTTAAATAAAAAAAATATTTCAAGCGACAATTTTATAATAAATATTAACAAGTAAAATACAAGTTTAAAATTGCATTTGAGTTTGAGAGAAACTTTTGGATTAGTTGAGAACGCGGAGAGACGCCATACCGAAACCAGAGCTGCCGATAGTCGGGGCACGCGTTAAATTGCCATTTCCCTGCAAGGACTTTTGTACTGGTTTTTAATTTGCACCGAACCTGAGCGCACTGAACGTAGTAACTTAATCAAACTTTTCTTTTCTCGAATTTCGCTTTATTTTAAAAGTTATAGGCAAATTAAAATTACAAAAAACAAGCAAAAAGTAACCTCCTGATCATGACGTCCTTGGTCGCTTCAGTCGCCGTGAACTAGAGGAGGGGTAGTGAGCTCAGCGAGCGCTCACGGCTGCCGCAGTCCGTGTCGACGGCTCGAGAAGGCGCCACTAAAGCATGTTCTAGATAGGCTGTATGAAGCGGGCAGCCAGGGCGGCTCGCGTTGCATTTGCTGCGCGATTATAAGACTAATTCGGCATCACACTTCATTGGCCACAAACGATAGCAAACACGGGGTAAAGATCAGTTCAGAACGGGAGCTACTTCGCACTGCTATACCGCCAAAAGGCCAAACCGCCAGCCAAAGCTGCTCGCCGAAGGCCTTCGGAACGCTCGGAACCGGTCGGACCCTCCAGTCCATACGACCGCAGCGCCGCCGCGTACATCCGGGACCTTTCTACGCTCGCCGCTCGTCGGTGCCTGATCCCATTAATGTACGCTAGAGGTTCAAGTAGTGCTAGTGCGCTGACGCAAATTGAAGCAGACAGCAACCATGTCCAAAATTCACTTCCGGTAATGCATTTCTATGGGAAAGAGTGAGTGCATTTTCTTTCTGCGCTCGATCATAAGAGCAAATATCCCGAATAATTCGTGCGTACTAGGTAGCTTGGAACTATTTCTCAGTCAGGCCGATGAAATAATTGGTCAGTTACAACGTTTATCTTTCAAATTCATGGCATTAAAAACGGTGCTTTAACGGCTCCGTACATGTATTTATGTGCACTGTTGGACACTGTTAGCGCAAACACGACGTCGGCGCTTTTCAGCATGAGGGATATACGTGCCAAACGAACGAAGGACATCTGGAAATTAAGGGAGACGGCAAGAACTACGCAGTAATACTGGATCAGTAACTACCCGTGCATGTACGATCAAAAGAAAGTCAAGGCCACGTAATATATTCCGATTTTAAATCAGTAAGTACCGCTTTGTTCTTTCTGCTCGTGAAGATGTGCGAAGATGTTTATTCTGCGTCGTAAACGTCCCCCGCACGCTCGAAATCTTTGAGAATAAGTGCCCGATAAAAGCTGCCCGGCAGAGAAAACAATACGAAGAGACACCTTACATAGCCCACATACTTTATTCATTTGAATGTTTTTATGCGCTCATGCACGACGGGGCCATTTTCATATAGTGACAGGACTGGCATATTATCAATATATAAGCGTCACCGGTATGCTGGCGAGTCTTGAACTCGCTCTATTTTCCTTTCAATATTTATTTTGCTTTGAATCGTCGCTTGTTTTTACACACCTGCTGCGGAACACACGTTTGGGACTGAAATGTAGCGAAGTTAAACATTGTTCACCGATGAAGAAAAATGCGCTAACTAAAGCAATTGCACTTTTACAATGTTAATCAAGGTACATACTATTCAGCACGACCCAAATAACCAAAGTGTTCCGTGTTATTTTCCGGCGAAGCAACAAAATGCACAGTCGTTTTACCATAGGAATGCACGGGAGCACCGCAAAAGTAGACTGGTTGCTGTCTGCTTCAATTTGCGTCACGGAAGTCGCATAGACACTAGCGCCAGTTGAACCTCTAGCGCACATTATAATAACTCTATGATCCCACTACACCTTCCTAGAATGCGCCGCCTTTTCCACCGCTTGTTGGCGGGTATGTCGACGGGTCATTTCTTGTTTCCGTACTTTCTAAACTGCATTTGTTTCTTTTCTAATCTAAAATACTGAACAAAAACCACTTTTATAAATAATTGAACCGGTCGCGCCACTTATATTTTGTATTTCGACAAAAAAGAAGCTTTTGGAGGCTCTGACCAGTAGTAAGCCCAGGGCCAAAGACATCACCTATCGCACACTTTCGGCACCGCGGGTCGCCCCCATAGGTGGAGGAGGTTTCTGCGTCGTCCGGTTAAAATGTGACGCACTGATATTTAGTTACTCTCTCCGTGCCCGCTGTCTTGTCCGAACTCCCAGAGACGTGGAAACCGCTAAAAAGGTAGACACTTAAATAGGATTGCAGGGCCCCTTTAACACTAGGCGTCAATATTTCATAAGTCACAGAAAAACAAATTGTATTAGTTCGATTATAATAACAAGTAAAGGATTGTACTACTTACCTCTGCTTACAAGTCGCCAAATTTATGTTGCAAGGCAAGGCGTTCCTCTGTATTAAATGCTGACACAGAAAAAAAAAGGTTTTGGAAATTGACAACGCTTTTAAAATTACACTGTGTATCAATTTAATTCTAACCCCTACTGTCAGAAATGAAATGATTAACAATCATTTCATTTCTGTTTTACAAAATTAATCAAAATGTTTAACAAAATTAACTGCAAAAGTCGTCGTGCACATAATGATGGCAGGCAATTAAGTTGTAAATGTAAGCGTCGAGCTGCACGTTACACGATAAGGCGAGAAACGTGACGAAAAGCACGAATGTAACGCTTTGCCAAGGTGCTGAGGGAGGGTGGCGCGACAAGTTGAAGCTACCTTGTGGCGGCCGCATCGCATGATTCCAAGATGACAGCATCCATGCGACGAAGGCTGAAAACTGGGATTGATTCCCAGACCAAGTGTTTTTTTTAGCACGCCATCTTAGGTGGAAGTCAATTTATTTGTTTTGTGAGTCATTACATAGCACAGCTGAAAATGCAGATGTTACAGATCAGAGAAGAGACAAATAGATTCAAGAAAAAAAAAGCTTTATTAAAAGGATATTTTTACAGGGATTTCTACTGGAAAATAAAAGCTGTAGATTTTGAGGGATCGGGTTCTCGTACTACCTTGTTTATAGTATTTTCACAAAACAATGCACATGCCCACGCTGCCGTTCAACCCACAGCCCAATAACAACTGCATGCCGTGGTTTTAAAAAAAAGCATAAATAAAAAAAAAATGCAATAGAAGGCTAAATTGCATAACCATGCTGATAAACCTGATCATTGCTTTGGCCCATACACATAAGACCGAGCAAAAAATAAATAAACAAATTTAGTTGACTTACTAAAATTTTTCAAAGTTCTGGTGCACTCTTAAAAAGAGTTGCAGATTGATGTCGAAGTTCCTTGAAGAAGCTCGTGGCAATCACACAGACAGCCCTGCGGCTAACTTCTTGAGGCAGATACTGCAACACAAACAGAGGACAAACTCGAAACAAACATTGTTTCGCGTTGATTCCCCGTTGGTAGTGCACTTTCAAGTTCATGACGTTAGTGACTACAAGAATTGACTCCTATCAAGAGCCCAATCATTATTTTAAGCATGTCACGAAAGAACAAAGTCTAACGAGATTGAACCGGATTTTAATTTAGTAATTAGAACTGTTCCCAACTTTTGCCAGAAAGAAAAAAAAAACTCTGGGTCAATGTTGCAGTTTTTTTGGCAAAGCACCGACAGTAACTACGAGACTTCTCCAACAAAAAGGTGCTTCTTTAGGCGGCGCTCAGAAACAAAGTGTGGGTGGCAGGAATCGTTATCCGAGCCCCTCTTGCACAAAGTCGGGTCCTCAACCGGAGCTGGAGACCGCCAGCTTCTTGAGGTGCTCCATAAAGACCTGGAGGCTGACGTCGTCAGTCAGTACCGGAGACCCACCGGTGTCCTGCTGACCCCAGTTGTAGGCGTTGTTGTGGGTAACTGAAGGGTTGACCTTGGACAGCAAGAACCTCGCCTGCGAGCCACCCTGATCGCAGACAATGTACCTGAAAGGGGGAACAGAAATAAAAACGAAACTGAAGTTCCAATTATGATTTTAGAAGGGGATACTATCAACTCAGAAGTCGCTGCCCCATAAAACAATGGCAAGTTGAAAAACTATGAAACTTCATCCCCACAAGGTTCGAATTTCCGAACCCTGCGGCTCCTGCTTCCCCGAATTCTCCTTCACTAGAACGAAATGAGAAATCCGGGCAAACTATTTTCGGATTGTTGGATTCCTTTTTGGAAAATTGATAGGCTTAACACTGGGGGCTGGTTTAGCCCAGCATCTACCGTAAATTAACGCGGAAGTGCCTACTTCGTTCAAGCGCCCACTAGTAACATTTCCCACAACTTGAGAATTTTAAAAACTATACGTTAAAGGGCAACTCCCCTTCATTTTTGGTTTTGAAAAAACAATGCAGTCCTCTTCAGTATCGCCTAGGAAGACCACACGTCAAATATTACAATGCAGTTCTGTCTAAATATTTCTTAAATAGTCCAGCAAACTTTGCAACTCGCCAAGTTGCCGAAATCGGCTGACTCGAGCGGGCGAATTCAGGCGCAACCAACAGCGCAGTCAAGGCTGCGGCATGGGCGTAGCCAACATTGAGCTAAACGTCCTCTCCATTGCCCCCTTTTGCTTGTTTTTACGTCTCCAGGTGAGCGTAGCTCATGACGTCAGCAACGTTACCTCTCGGCTCTCAGCAGTGTCCACGTGGTTGGCGTAACGCGCCTGCGCAGCGCGCTTCTTGGGAGCCGTTTGGCCGCCCGCCGTGGTCCCACCGTTACCGCCGCCTTCCGCGTCACAACCGCTGTCGTCATCTCACCGTTTGTGATTAGTGCCTCTCGGAGTTTCGTCCACACTACGGACACCACGTGCGCAGACTTATACCGCAGTTGTGCAGACGTCGTCGAATGTCGTAGACACCAAAACGTGGTGAAGAGTGCGGTGCAGACGACACTTGCACACGCCCGCCCCAATCCCGCCCGTCTGTGGGCTGAGGATCACGTGACATCTCGTACCACGTGATGGCCATGCTCTTGGTGGCTGCAGGCCAATGTTGCCGGAAGAAGCTGAAGTTTCGGTTTCGATTTCCGCTCGTTTTTAAAATTAGATATAAAAATATATAATGTAGATGGTTGAGCGTGTTGGTTATTAATTTATGATAAGGAAAGAGGGACATTTAAGACAAACAGACAACACAGGCTTTTGACTTTCAAAACCCTCTTTTCCTATCCCTCTTTCCTTACCGTAAAAAAAAAAAAAAATATATATCCCATTTTTCGCAAAGCAAACGACGTAGTTGTTTTCTTCGCTGTTCAGACTACTGGCCTTTTTCACTCGGGCAACACAGCACACTGAGAATGCCCTCAAACCGAAATGAGCCACTCAACTGCTTCAGCTCGGCAGTGATATGAATATAAGCAAATGCAGCAATTTGGAGTTGCAAGAATTATTGCATGAGAATGTGCGACGAATTGCAACAATTGAGAGGCACAACCTATAAGGGCTATAGAGGAGCTACAAAAACTTCCTCGATTTCATCAACGAAGGCCAGCTTTGCCAAAGGTAGGGCTGACCATTATCTGCAATGCAAAAATACTTACTGACAAAGAAGAAAAGTGTGCATCCAATATCTCTTACATGCAGTGAAATGCTGCACAAGTTTTGGTAACAGTCCAAATTACTAGTGTTTGACAGCCTGCAAAAAACCTCAAGTGCATGCTTTTTTTTTTTTTCGTCATTAGGTATGTTTGGCAATGTTCAGGCATCGCCAACAATGCCCAAAGTCACTTCTGACAAATACGGAAGCTGGCGTTTGTTGATCTGATCGAGGAGATCTTTGTTTGCACATGGTACCAATACGATGTGCTGACACCATAATATGGTACTACGTAATATCCCAAAAGATAGCCCACCTAAAATAATGAGAAAATAAGGAGTGGGCTAACTTTCGGTGTGCAATCAAGAAAAGTCTTAAAAAATGCTATTTTAAGATCATGTGTCTCTGCCAAACTTGTTATAGGGGCGGGGCAATATAAAGCAAAGATGACTGCATTTACCAGTCAGCAACGTTCGCTTATATCCTGCCATAGCTAACTAGACACATTTACGCCGAGGTCATCATTGATCCCAAAACTGCGATTACTAGGAGTGAACTATCTTTCGGTGTTAAAAAATAAATAGCAAATCAAGCCAACAATAAGGGAGGGTTATCTCTCGGGATTTTACCGTAGATGCAAACCTTATGGCCTCCACATTGTACCAATACTTTATTACATACATACAGTATATCATACAGATGACAGATCTAAATAAAGTACCGGGTGTTTGGAAGGAAAGAGAACCATGATTTTCTCACCACAAAATTAGGCTATGCATTGCCAAATTCCCAGTCCCTGCCTAAATGTAGTGCTAGCAGTTGGGAGATGATGACGAATTTCCAGAACTTGCCAGTATTCAATTAAAGAGTTATAAACAGTTTTCAGAAATCTAAAATGAGGAAATGGGGCCCGTTACGTTTAGCAGATGCTATTTTAAGTTCATGTATTCGCAGTCTCCATTAGCTGCCATTTCCTCATTAAATATTTCCGAAAATCACTTCTACCTTCTTAATCAGGTAAAGGTAAGTTACCTGTTCTCCGTCAGGTCACAGTAAGTTACCTGACGGAGATAAGCGCTCTGGGATGCATAGTTCATTTTCGCAGCGAGAAAAACGCGCTTCTCTTTTCTCACAAACACACGGTAGTAGTATGCTATTTGTTACACCTTTAAAGTCTCGGTGTTCCGTACGCCCCCATACCTTGGCATTGGGAACCGCGTCTGGAGAATCTCTTGGGCGTCGTCTTCAGGGGCCTGCAGCAGCTGCCTGAAGTTCTCATGCTCGGGGTTGTTCTGGTAGCCGGCCTTCCTCCACTGGGCAATGGTCTCTCCATGGAAGATGACGATGTGGAAAAACGTGTCCATGAGGAGAATGCGATCCGGCTGGATGCTGCTGGTGTCCAGAAGGACGGGCTCCGGCGGACCGCTGAACGAGTAGGCGTACAGGATGGGCTGGATCATGATCAGTGACTGCGTCAGGTCCTCCCGGTTCAGCATATGCCGGTAATAGGATGTTTCGTCGGGGCTGTTGTTGAACACCTGCGCAGAAGAAGGCGAGAGTTTGAGAATTTAAGCTGACAAAGACATCGACTATTTTTGTCATACAGTTATAGTATTGCTATCGTGGCTCTAGATCGAGTTTCCAGCTCGTGTGTTCAATGTCCTGTAATGCCCATGCACTGGAAACGGTTGTGAAGTGGCAATGAAGTACTATGTCACAGAAGTGGACGGCTCATGCTATCACAATCGTGGTAGTTGGTGGTAGAAGTGCCAGCGAAAAAGGCAAGTGGACATGATTGTTACTGTTGTTACTGCGTCTCAACTCGTGGCTGCTTTAGTTTGTTAAATGACAAGCAGCAGAGTAAGGCGCAGCAGAAAAGGCATTTGTTGTGTTCACCTCTGTCGCAAAGCAGACATCAAGGAACTAAAAATTAAGGTATGGAGAACACATCAGTGGTAGATGTGTTCCAGGTATTGTAATTGTAATATCACCAAGAGAATTTTCAAAATTCCACAACACAGAATTAATTCTGTGAAAGTGAGAGAAAAGGTGACAAATCAAATGAAAGACTGGTAAGGATGCGAACCCCTGTCACAGGGGTACTTTAAAGGCTCTTAGATCGGAGGCAATTAAGGAATTGGCGGATCAACTCACATTCATAGTGCTTTATGTTGCACAGACTGGTTCATCAGTTCTTATGTTGCCTTTAACTGGAAGGGCTGATGACTGTGACAAAGGGGTTATTCTATGTCATGTTTCTCTTTGGTCTACTACAATGAGTGATTTGGTGTTTAACATACACATTGCTTATTATGACTAGAGCAGGGGTCTCCAAACATTTTGGCTAAGGGGCTGGATTGGTGACCTGTTTACGGTCTTGAGGGCCAGACAAAAAAATGAGACAACATAAATGAGGAAATACTAACTATGCGAGCCTTACTAGGCATTTAAATACAAAATAAAAAATTAAACTAGAGCAAAAAGTCAAAAATAAATGTAAGGTGGGAATACATGCCTACACTTTATTCTTAAATGTAATGTGTAGCAAATAATGACATTGCAACTAATTCCAAATAATAAATCAAAGTGAATGGTAACTATGGCATATTCAGACAAGGCAGAGAACATGAGACCGGCACATCTAATGATGGCAATATGCGTGAATTCTGATGCAGGACACTAAGCACGACATACATGAGAATGCAGCGGAATTTTATCCTAGTTACACAAACATAAAGCAGGAAACTACAAATTGTAATGCTGGTGACGACAATGTAAAAAAATAATATAGCGCGAGACCCCTGTTTTGATGTATCTGTTTTCATTCATTCTTTCCTATATTTTCGTTTGCTCTTTTGGTGCATGTTATGGCATTGCTTTTGTTTCGTATGCGCGCTTATTTTGGTGTTTGTAGCAGCAGGCCGTGGGCCGGGCGTTCTGGAAAGACCGCGCCAGTCGCGGGCTGGGGTTTGGAGATCTCTGGAGTAGAGGAGCTCATGCAGCTTAGGTAAGAGCACTACAGTGGATTCTGAGATCGTCTTATCATGGTGCAAACACAAGAGTTCGACCAGACTGCGCAATAAAAAGACGATTTCAAAATCCACTTTGGGGACCCTTTAAGTTTCCCCAATCCCTATTCCTAATCAGTGGCTGTGTGGGTATGAAACTACAGAAAAATTCCCATATATCCTCAATTGTAAGTTGGCCCACAACAGCTCCCAACTGCAAAAGCGGGTTCTATTTGCTGTACAAGTGCGGGCTTACTTGTCTCCGCTAAGCATCCCATGGTGTAAATGGGTCTAAAATATTCTTTAAACACTCCAGTGTAGATTTGTAATCCTGTTTATTCATCTCTAGGGTATCTAATTCTGTGCATCGGCTTGGTTAGTATGAGATTGTTTGAAATATTATAAGGTACCATTATATATGCCAGGGGTGGCCAAGCTGCGGCTCTTCGCGTTCTAAAGTGCGGCTCGCGGCTCCCTCCCCTACCCTCCCCCACCTCCCTCCCGGTCACACGAGCACTTTCCCAAGAGGAGAAATGGAATGCGTTTTAAATCGAAAGACAGGTTGCAGTTTGGTAGTCTTGTGCTACTGCTACTTTACGTACACTTCGACTGCTTTTGTCTCAGATAGATTGAAAGTAGTTTGAGTTTCGTGTATTGCTCTGAACAAAATCCCCCCCCCCCCCCCCCCCCCGGCTCTTGGAAGTTTCGTGGTTTCGTTTGCGGCTCTTTGGCCGGGTCAGCCTGGCCACCCCCGATATATGCCAAGAAATAGCTCAGCTGTTTTTTTGTTAAACTTTCTCTTCTCAAAAAATACTGAACAATAGCCCCTTTTGAGAAAATGACATTGTCTGAGTTCATACAAAAAAAATGTCTGCTTTTTGACGTTCGGAAGGCAATTTAATGTACAAATTTCTTACATTGTCTCGCAGAAAAAAAATAATACTCGTAGCATGGTTTCTGGTGGCTGATGTAGGCACGAGTGGACAGAGAAACCAGTTCAAGCATTTTTCTTCAGCTTTTCACCAGCCGTGCACCAAAAGTTAGCCCAACCATAGGATGGTTGGGCTAACGTTTGGCAGGGTTGGGCTTGGGACATTATGGTATGTATGGCTTTTGCCAAAATACAGGCCTAAAAAACAATAATGAGGCATTGACCAGTACACTGCAAATAAGAGTGAATGTAATGAAGTTTGAAAATCGCTTTCTCGACAGCTCTTTAGGAAGAAAGGAGCCGAAATAGGGTGATTCCGTGTCAGATACACTCCAGCAAGAAGCTCGGACAGCTCACCTGGAGAAACTGGGACCTCCTTAAGTGGAACATGAATTGCGGGTAGAGGGAAAAGTTCTCGGCATAACGGAACGAGCTGGGGTCATCCTTGGCATACTCCCCAAACTTCTGGCACAGCTTGATGAGGGTCCGGTCGATAAAGCGTAGGACGTCGGAGCCGTCGTCGTCGCCCTGAGCCTTGAAGCAGGCCAGCCGTGCCATCAGCACCGCTGCCGCTTCCTGGTCAAACCCGGCCGAAATGTGGTGCAGATTGGCTGAAGCGTCGGCCCAGTTCCGAGCCACCGTGGTGACGCGCACCCTCTTCTGGCCGCTGGGGTGCTGGTACTGCATGATGAACTGGAGGCAGCCCCGTCCGCCCTGTGGGATCGGGGCATTGTGCTGGTTGGCAACCTCCAGGAAAACTGCCACCGTCGTGCTCGGGCTCAGTGAGCACAGCTTCCATTGGCAGGTGCCGCCCATGCCGGTCTCTGTGTCCGAAACGCTGGAGCTCTTTACGTTGGTTGAGATGCACGGTCCGATGGCGCCAGCCACCTTGAGCTCGCGCGAGGCCTTGACTTCGAGCAGCGCATTGAAGCCCATCCGGAACTCCCCGCGCGCGTCCTTGGCGAAGACACGCTGGAACGTCTGCTTAAAGAGGGACGAGTTGAAGGAGTCTCCCATGACAACATGGCCGCCAGTCATGTTGGGGCAGTACTTCATCTCATGCAGACCGGTCTGGTCCAGCGCGCATGAGTAGATGTCGACGGCGTGTCCGTTGACAGACGCCCGGTGGGCGAGGGCTTCGTAGTGCTTGATGGCACGCCGCATGTTCTTGCAGTTGTCCTTGGAGATGTCGTGGTGCGAGCGAATGGTGTACTTAAGCTCGTCTCCGACGATCATGCCGGGGCCTTGCGTGCAGGGCCCGCCGGTGAACAGCATGATGCGTGCGCCGGTATTTGGGTAGCTGCACTCCAGAAGCCCGACAGCAATGGAAAGCGCAACTCCCGTTGACCTGAGGGGACGCTTACCCTGCGAGACTGGCCAGGGGTCACGTTGAAGGCTGTCGAGGAGGTCAGTGAGGCTCATGTCACACTTGTGGACCGGCTGGAGGAACCTGCTCGCCGGAGGCACTGACTGCTGTTGCATTCGTGGTTGCTGCTGCTGCGGCTGCTGCTGAGGGCCCTGCGGCTGCTGGGAGAACTTGCCGACCCCCAGCATGTCCTGAATCTGCTTGGCGGCCAGGTCCTTGGTGCCTCGGAACACGTAGCTCTTGGAGCAGCCGTCGCTGGCGAGCTCGTGCACTTGTACCATTTTACCGAAAGTGATGAGACCGATCAGAGCGTTAGCCGGAAGGAGTGACAGCGACATTTGGAGAGACTCCTTCAGCGCCGTCAGCTCGTCGTCGTCGATGCAGGTGTCTACGACGAAGAGGAAGACGGGCGGCACGCAGGCCGCCCTCATGATTGTGTACTCGATGGTCGAGAACTGCGGGATCAGCTCGGCGGGCTGGTGCTGCTCCGAGATGGAGGCGTACTGGGGCGGGAACGGGTTACGCTGGAAACAGAAGTTGCACGCCCAGAGTTTGGCTCGGTAGTCTACCTGACAAAGCGGGTTCAGGATGGCCCGACAGGTCTGTCTGGTGCACAGCACCGGATCGTACTGGATCGGCGGCAGGTCGGGCCGCTCTTTGAGAGGGGTGAACAGGCAGCCGAGGGGAATAACCAGGCGAGTCGCCTCCAGCCGGCTTGACGGCCACACGTTCCAGCTGAACCGAATCCCGTCGCGGTCTTCATTTTTCTGTATAAAGTCCTGGTAGGTCTGGTATGTCGCCATGTCGGTGAATTCGCCGACACCGCGTTATGCCACGTAATTGCACACACAGAGCAAACCGCTTCTTCCCCAAGGAAAAGTGTCACGCAAAAATTCCAGTGCTGCCACCTGGAAGCAGTTCTTCTTGCTGTGGTGGCCAGGCGGTCGTACTTTTTCGACCTAAAGTGGCGAACACAAAGCCATTTCTCCCGTAACAAGTTGCGTAACAACCACATATCCGTGTTTTCACACTGGCGCATGAATCAAATTGTTAAATTTATTATGATATACATGCGGCAAAGCTAGAAAGTATTCTTGTGATTTAATGCGTTATGAGTTATAAGCTACTTTGTTTACTAGAGGGCGCAAGAGGTCACCTAATCTAAATTTTTGACGTAATTTTGTCTTTGTTCTAGCATTTTCATACGTCAGTGAGCCGTGCGCGTCATGCCAGTGCTATCCAGTGCCTCCTATATAAGTTACGTCACGCGTGTCGTCGTTTGTTGTCTGCTTAAACTTTTGACCTCGTATTGGGGCAGTAGCACGTGCGTTCCTGCAGTGACTGCAGCGCGCATAATTTGACCGTAGTTTTGAAATATACTCCTAGTAGAACACGGTTCCAGCGAAATGCACCACTTCAGGTAATATCCCAAATTCTGCGAACCTCTTCTTCTCTCCCAAACTCGTTCGTCGTGCTGGTAATCTCGCGTGGTTTCGGCCTTGGTCATCAAGTTGTTATCAAGGGCATCTTCGCCCGTCTCTGGAAACAATTAATGGCGTCCTGTGGGTTGTCTTCAGGTCACCATTCTGTCTCGTGAGCAACAACTTGTTTGTAGGCGGGAAAACACGACTGACCTTGCTCTTTTTATTTCTCTCTTTTGTGTGTGTGTGCACTCCAGGGAAATGGATGTCGCAACCATCTCGTCGGTATTTTTATTCGCCCTGGCCGGTCGCTGCATGGCGAGCGACACCGACTTCACGGCGTGCCTAGATTCTAAGTATCACAAGCAAAAACCGGGACCGGAGTCGAGTCTTTACGGCCATGTAAGTTTGCATCCATCGCATTCTCAAAAAACTCAACAAACTTTTTTTTGTGTGTTTATTATTGTTATTATTATTTATATTTTTTTGCCTAGTTCTTTTTGCGTAAAATTTTATAAACTTAGTCTTTCAGTCGTCGGCATATTTGCCGAACAGCAAAATAATAAGCTTAATCGTTGGAGTGGGGTGTAATTTCTTATTTCACTCCCTCTAATCTGATTCGATGCACTCTTTTTGAAAGTTGAGTTTGTGCGGGGTGTAATCGCTCGCTTAATTCCCCCATTCAGTGCACACCGTGGAAGAACGAGGCATGCTGCACGGAAAACACTACTCGGGACGTTCATCACACCGTCATGTACGGATTTTCCTTAGACTTCTGTGAAGAACAAACCGGACAAAAAATGAGGGATGTTTGCAAGAAGCACTTTCACAGAGATCTCTGCTTCTACGAGTGTGAGCCTAACATTGGCCCATGGGTTGTTAAGGTATGTTCGTGGACCTTCGCTGTTTCATATATTTGCTTAGAGCAAGTTGATGCCCAGTGTTATTTTAAAGTTGCGTCAGTTAAGGCACTCGTATCAGCAATGCCTACTTAAGGAAATTTGTTTTCCCGTTTTGATGCTGAATTAAATTGCACTAACCTCTAGCTTCACTAATTCGTAGGCTGCGGTCTCTGTATAATTAGCAGTGAGAAACGCTTTCATTGTGTTGCATCGCTTCATTTGAATTACATTGACTCTTATATGTGTAAAAAAACTAGTTTTGACACAGAAAATAGTTTTTCCAAATGCAATGTTATTTTTATTGTTTTATATGTCTTTTTATCGATTATTATCGTTCATTCTGTCCAGCTCGCAGGCGCCTGCACTTTTGCGTTAACATCATAACGCAGTATTTTTCTTTTCATCTGCACTTTTCTTTTTTTTTTTTGTGTTGCCTTTTGGGTGTATGCGACTACGTCCAGAATGTTGCGCCAAGAATAGTTTCAAGTAAATTACAGTATAGGATAAATTTTGCACATGCATGCATTTCTGAAGAAAAAAAAAAGTTTTATTCCACTGGAGAACAAGAAACAAAAGTTTCGTCCACTCTGCTAAATGTGTATTTAAAATCGTTTTTGAAGGTGAAGCGGAAGCTTTCAAAGGAAAGGTTTTTCGAAGTGCCGCTTTGTGAAAGCGATTGCAATATCTGGTGGCAAGACTGCAGGTTTGAATACGCTTGCACCCCGAACTGGCCCCGGGGATTCAAGTTTGGTGGCGGTAAGTCCCACAACTGCACTCGGCATCAAGCTTGCTCTCTGACCTACTTCTTTTTATTTGTCGTGCAGGTAAAAACAGCTGCCCAAAAGATTCCAAGTGTGTGCCATTTCATGAAATGTACAAAAATGCATCCGACTTCTGTTCTCAGGTAGGGACTCTTCGTGCGTTGATTGCCAGGTACTGTATACGGTCGCGGACGATAGGAAAACTGCCAGACGAGCGCTCGAAAGACCTCCAGTGCTATCAACGTGTAAAAACAAAAAAAAAAAGCTGAGTTATCATCGAGGTTATTGTGCGAACGAGCTGCATTTCAGCTGCTCTTCCATTTTTCTAGTTACTCCCCCCTTGGTTGGCAAATATTTGTTGGATCAACACCGATAGTGGTAGTGCTCGGTCAAATACAATACAAACCGCGTATCATCATTTATCTCGCGGACTTCTTATCAAATGCCCGAAAACTGATAAATCAACCTGCTGGCACAGTTCGGCGCTGAAATCAGCATTAAGTCGGCGACAGCTATTCGAAGGGGGTGTGATGGCAAAATTTTAACAGCACTGAAACCTCGATAATTGTTTAGGTTGCTTCTGATACATATCGCTGCAGTCTTTTTCGGCTCTGTTTCATAAGCAAAAAGCAGTGACTATTTCGACGTCCAGCGCAAAAAATGACTACAATTATTTTGACGTTTGAGACGCCCCTTCCGTAGAGCGTAAATAGTTCCTAAATTTCTTTGATGTCCCACGTCAAAATAGTTACTTTATTTTGACGTCGGGTCGATGGACAGCCACGTGTCACTGTGTTTCATGCCTTAGAAGCTTCGGTTATTCTATTGTGCCTTCATGTGCGCTTTGCTTAGGGCGATGGCATCCGGCCATTTTGTTCCGAACGCTTATTTTTATTTTGTTGTAAAGCGCGTGAAAGAGTGTCCATGCACCCGCTCGTAGCACTGACTATGCTACGGGCGACATTTTGTTCTCGGCGATTTTTTTTTGTATTTTCCCCGTGAGCGCGTGCTGTCGGCATCAGGGGTGGCATCACCCTAAACAGGACATTGAGCCACCCTAGGTTATTCAGCATGTGTGTACTCCATCTCGTACGCGACAGGCCCGGCGACAACGTTACTAGAACCACTCAGTTGGGAAACTGCCATAGGGCCTGCTTTAAAAAATGAGCTCCGATCCGTACTCGAGAACCGAGCTAATGGCGATCGCAACGCCGCCATTTCTCCCGCAGCGTCCACTCTGGGAACTGCACGGCTGCACGTCGAGTCGGGCAAGGGCCGGTGGCGCCATCTCGCAGGGCCATATCGCAGTAGTTATGTAAAGCAACTTTCATGTTTCAACTCGTCGCTAAAGGGTGGCGCTGTTATCGTATTTAGCTCTGTCTCGGTGGACGCCAGTGGCCCAGGCTTCAAGGGTGATATAAGGTTTAAAAGCGCAAACAGACAGGGACAAGAGAAAATAACACAAACGACAGGGACAAGGCGCCTTGTCCCTGTCGTTTGTGTTATTTTCTCTTGTCCCTGTCTGTTTGCGCTTTTAAACCTTATACCTACCATGGACCAACTAGCCCAAACCAAAGTTTTAATTCAAGGGTGAGTTTCCCAACTGAGGTTTTAGTAACGCTGCCCGGCGGCAATCTGTGCTCGCGCGTCCTTTAGGCACGCGCCAATCCACACCAAAGGCAAGCCGGATATCTAGGGTTCCGTGTTTTCGGATAAATCCGAAAAAATTCAAAAACACTCGCCGGCAAATTTTCCGTCAATTTGGATTTATTCGAAGAACTCCGAATTTCGAGATCACAGCGACAAAATAACCAGCAAAAAAGACGGAGTTTCACGACTAAACTTTATAGGAGCACAAGGTCAGTGGTCCCGATGAGATTCCACTTCAGTTTCCTTTGAAATCTAGAACTACTGATAAAACGGGTTTGCTTTTTAGCACGTCGAGTTTCCTTCGGGGCAACGGGTGGCGGTATTCGGACCTTATTTATTCTGTTTTTATTATTTATTTATTTTTAAATTTTACGGAGTAAAATAAACTTTGAATTTCAAGAAATTGGAAGTCTAACAAAAATGAACTCCGATAAACCCCGAATCCCCAGCGAAAATTAAACTCCGAAAAACACCCTCTGAATTTCACGAGAAATAATCTCCGAAAGCACGGAATCCTACGGATATCCCTTTATTCTGCGTGCACGTGAGAAGTGCATACACTGCGTGAGAGTTTGGAATGATTTCTGTGCCTCCGCTATCGTGCGAGCTCGTCGTCGAGCGATTGCTAAATCTCGCTTTGCATCTGCCCTTTTTTTTTTTCCTCCTTTTTTTTTCTTTTTGGTGCAAACTAGCAACAAAGGTTCGGATGTACGAGATACACGCATTTTCCGACAGCAAATGTGCAATAGGCTGCATTTTTATGACAATATTTTAAGATTCATTTGGCTCATTTTGTCTATAGACGCTTCAATACACGCGCCAGATCGAGCCGCTATTTCCGACCTTTTGTCTTGCCGAGGTGCCGAGCCACCGAAGCGGGCGTTGACGAGCCTCCACAAAGGCTTATGCTGGGGAGAAGGACGCAGTAGTGCCTAAAGTGGCACTAACCTGTCCTGCTGCGGCAATGATGAAGTGAAGCGAACGGAATAAGAGGAAACAAACTGAAGACAGACTTGGGATTATTTTCACAGTAAATGTCGAAATAGTTCCCGTTTACATATCGTCCGCAACCGTACAGACTTCGCCTAAAAATGTACTGACCATGTCTATTCGCTCCAGGTGTGGGACCATTCCTGGAAGGTGGTTCCCGACGACCGCCCGTGCATGCGCCTCTGGTTTGACGGTTCCATGGGAAACCCAAACAAGGAAGTTGCGCAACTTTACGGATCTCATAAGGTCGACAAAAACGGGTTCCCTAATGGTGCCGTGGCAGCCACATCTTCATCGCTGCAGCTCTTGTTTATTTTTTGTGCTACGTTGACAACACAACTCTCATAGAGAGCAACTTCGTGCCTTATCATGAACTTTTTTTTTATGACAAATTGCTGCATGGTTGTTCATTTTGTTTCTTTAAAGATTTAGGTGGATGTTGAAGATTATTTTTATGGTCGTCCGAATTTTTATGCATGCTATTTACACTCCATATTTTTACAATAAAGTCCATCTAAGAAAAGGTGTCAGTTTTTTCGTATTTTTTGTCACGCCGACATTTGGTCAAATGTTCGATTTTCGCTAAATCTTTGAACAGCATTTGCTGAACGTTTGGTCAAGCGTTCAATCTGCTGAATCTATAAACGGGTATTGCAATCCGTTTTACTTCAGAGGCTGACCAACAAGCAAAAAGGAGAAAACTCCCTTTCTCCTTTCCATTCGAGGAGGAGGGAGACCTTCCTTTCTGCAGGGAGTAGTTCAGAGACCCGCTCCCGTGGGGAGAGGAGTGCAGAAGGGAAGGGAGAGAAGGGAACGGGGAACCGGTTTTCTTTCCGGCAAAATACGATTCCGTAGGTCAATCTCTTTTTTTTTTTTTAAGTCTTATGGAATTAATTAGTTGCCGCCAAAAGTGCATCATCGCGGCGCTCACTGTCTTCGTGTGTTGGCAATCACAGACTGCACCAATCGGGCGCAATGTATGCGCCGTGATCTTGCGCTTCTTTTCTGTGCGTGAATGGTTCAGCCGGGGATAGCAAACCCTCGAAGAAAACTAACGAAGCGCGGCTTGGTTGACTCCATCGGATCAGCGTTACGCTGCGGTCGAACTTGGAAGTGAAACTGAATATGGAAACCAGAGCGGCAGCCATTCTTCCTCCAAAACCACCTCCGTTCTTGAGTATATCAGCAAAGCGTTGACTTCCAAGGGGTTCTTTTGCGAATTCAGGTTGCTATAGCTCTCTAATTGGGGTACTCCGGCGATTTCTTCATGGTCCCCGATTTGCTTGAAATTTTGCTAAACTCGCCAAACAACATCGCTAAAATAGTATCCCAAATATTAGGTTAAAATAATTTTTTTTCGCGAAGTTATTGAATTTACAATTTTAGTCCTCGCCGTGTTTTTCAAACTGAAAGTCTCTACTGGCAACAACGAAAAAGTGACGTCATTGGAAGGCAGGGGTTCACTCTTTGGTCTGTAGAATTTGTTCCCAACCGATTTGAAGCAGCTTTATGGTGTCAAATGAATGCTTTGGAAGCTCGCTCCAGGATCCGCGCTCCAGCACCGAACAAATGATTGGCATATTCTATTTTTTAGACTGTTCGCTCGACTGGCAAGCCTGCCCGCCACTGACGTCACGGCACTGAAAAGTGCGGGTAAATTTGAATGTTAGTTTTTGCATCATTTTCATTTGCCGATTTCGCAATAACTATTATGAATTTCGCGATACTAAATAGCATACCGGAAAGGGTAAAGGCTGGGGAGCCAGAAAATATAGTTAGTTGAGGTAGCTCAAAAATCGCCGGAGTACCCCTTTAAGTGAGCAAGGAGCTCGCGCTTGTAGCCTTTCCTGCGGTACATCATAAGGTGAAACAGAGTATAGCAGAGTCATTTTGCGTGCACATCGCAGCCGACTGACAGCAAGCATATCGCGTCAGTCGTAGTTTATATAACCCGCCTTCCCGAGCATCGCGCTGCACAAAACGTTCCGGCGCTCACTTTTTTAATAACAAAAAACACGATATTTTTCGTGTTTGGGAGAAGACATCAAACCCCGGCACGGGAATTCAAACCGATTGCGAAAATTGGTCGACGATCAATGGGACTCATCCGACGGAAATGCGTTAGCATTGGTTCTTTCTTAGGACCCCTTGCCATTCGTTTATCACCGCTTTCCTGACGTTTATTACCCCTTCCATTCGCTTATGAGTCCTTTCGAATCGTTTATGACCCGTTTTCAATATTTTTTTTTCACCCTCTTTATCACTCGTGAAGAAAACCACACCCATCGCCGGAGCGGCAACTGAGCTGGGCCGCATTCCAAAGCGGCGCTTGCTCGTCTCTGGCTCCGCGCCAGCTGTGCGACGCTCGTATTGGTCCGGAGCGCTGACACCGGCGGATTTTTGTGAAAACGAGACTTCTAATGCTATCTCATTAAGAAATGGCGGTACGGTAAGTAACCGTCGTTGCCACTTGGTAGTATACGATCGAAACCGAGCTTCGAGCCAGTCCTATGGCTACATTCTCGTGATAACGCAAAGGGAGCAACGGACGCAGATTAGTGGTCCGCTGATTTCTACAATCGGCAACTATACTATGCTTGGCTGGCATCGGAATAACTGCCAGCCGCACGGCGTGGAATGCTTTATCAGCGACGCCGGTGTGTGAATAGGCACGCTGAGGAATTAGAATTGTTCATTGTTCCCGTCGTGGCAGTTTGAGGACTGTCTTGATAATGCCTGTTGGAATTCTTTGGAGCATGAATTAACAAATCAGCCATTTTGAGGTCACGGGGGTACAAGTGCCCTTTATCAAGCCTGCGAATGCCTTTTTCCTTGGGCGGTGAGGCGCAAAAGATGCAACGTTAGCCACAGTTATTATTCATACTCTACTATTATCGTATTTTAAGAATTTTTCAGCACAAAGCATATATAGGGTATAACATTTTTTAGGTAAATAGACAAGCGTTTCGTACTACTGGTGTCACTACAATCTGATCATAACAGCGCGTTTGCGAGACATTTTTGTAGGGCAGTTTTACTTTAGGGTGCAACCCCACCATGCACGCCACTTTGCTACGGTGTGTAATTCTCTTTATGTATTCTACAGTCATAAAGTTAACATTTAATGAAATAACTGATTTTATCTATATTTGAATGTCTCGGTATTACGTTTATTCCTAGTTATATTACTTTTTAACTTTTAATAGACCACAGGTTTTGATATTCAAAATTTTTTTCTAAACTTATACCGTCCCAATGTCCACTATATTTTACGTGAACGGTCTGTTGGACGCAGAATTAAAAACGTAATCAATGAACTGTGCAGATAATGTACACATTACAAAAAATAAAGTTTAAAATAGTGTTATTTACTGGTGCTATAAAACCGGATTCGCGTCAACTAACGAAAATAACGAGACATTGAAGTACAAAGCATCTTTTAATATTATATTTTCCAAAAACTGCATATCGATAGATATACACATGAAGCTCAGTATTCCATCACAAACGTTTCCCATTAAGTTACGGCTAGTTACAGTTTTATACTATAAAATACAGATGGCGGCACGTGTTCAAGAATAGCCTGATTTGCATTTGTCGTCATGTGCCGCATGAAGCGCCACGTGAGAGACAGAAATGACACCAGATATGTGGGTGTCAGATGATTGGATGCCCGCAGTGAGCGAGCCAGAGATATAAAAACAAGCGCGATGCTGCGAGTGAACCACAGTTGCTTTTGCGCGCGTTTCACTGTGCATTGGGATACCCAAATGAAATTGACGCCGTGAAAGAGATTCCGGCGGTTGCAATTTCCACTATGTTTGCAAATTCAATTGTTTTTCTATCAATTGCACGAGTTATTTTCGCTTACACACTATAGCTTGTCGGAATGGTGCGACTAAATTTGAAATCATAGCCGCCTCGGTAACGTTTAACCGGAAATAGTATATTTCCGGTTATGGGCCTACGGGTCCCCATTTGGCGGGTTTTAATCCCGTCCGAGGTGCGAGCAGTCTGACGGAGGCCTATTTCTGAGAAGGCGCCCAGGGGCCCTAAACTCGCCAAACACGAAGTTGGGGCCGAAGTTCACGGAGCGCACCGATAGGACTATCACGACGATGACTTCGCGCTTTCGTCGCCAGCGTCCAACCGGCGCGCTCCGCGAACTTTCACCTCCAACTTTGTGTTTGACGAGTTTATGGCCCCTGCAATCGAGATTTCGGTTGCGCGTCAGAAGATATCCAGTTGGTCGGGGAATTACTACGCTGTTCTTTTGCTGGGGCGTGACGGATGCCCTTCGTTGGTTTGACCCTAAGATCTGAAATTTTTTTTTTTTTTTACTTCGCTTTGCTTTAGATCAAGGCACAGCCAAAACTACAGGCCGATGAAGCCAAACAATTAAGCAGCATCAACTTTGCACGGTCATGCATTTCGTTCTTTTCCTGTTTGTGCGATGCATCGGCTAAACCAAATGTAGTGAATACACCCGTGGCATTGCGTATTTAATATGTGTGCTTGAGTTTTTTTTTTTTTTTCATATTTTTATTGCGTTTCTACTCTTGATGCATAGTTGTTGAACGAACATATTGTATATTTAAAAGAAAGTTGTTGTTGATTAAGGGCTTTATGGCACAAAGCTACTATGGCTATACTGCGCCAATTAAAAGGGTGTATCACGTTAAGGCGAACGGGGAAAAAAACACGGAAATTAGGGCAGTTGTAACAATTATCTTTTTTATGTTTCTGATCGTCAAATACCTCAATACTCGTATTGTGACGCTAATTGTTCACCTCGATATGGAAAGAAAGCCATGACTTTTCTGGAAAGTTTTCCATTTTATTGATATTATGTTTTATTGCAAACATTTTTCTTTCTTTGTTGTCACAGAACAAATTCATCATCTGTACTTTATATCGCAATTATGCTACTTTATGTAGTTTCAAAGCCGCCTCGAAGTCAACGAGGCAAAGCGCTCTCCTACAGATCCCCAGTTAGTTCTACGGATCCCCATACGTTCAGTGATCGTCTGATCTTAACCTTGCGGCAATTACGATAAGAGTGGTAGACACTGTTAAAATTCGTATGTTGTACTGACGGCTAGCTCCTGGTTAGCGGTTGGTAAAGCGCTTCTTCGCCAGTCTTGGAGAGGTCTGGGGTCGGTTCCTGAACCTGGCGGATATTTTCAGCGGCGACAAGTCACCTAAAAGGCGAGAAGGTGTTTTATTTCAGGTATAAGTAAATTTATTCATACGTAAATCTGTTCCGAATTGGGAATATCTCCTAAATTATTTAATGTACTTCATGTCACAAATTGTGCGCAGTGGTAACAAGGCAGGCACGTAGCCAGGATTTTGTTTCGGAAAGGGGGGGGGGGGGGGGGGGCGCCCAAGACAAAATGCTGTATGAGGAGGAGGGGGGAGAGGAGGCCCCAGCAAAATGGAAGATTTCGGGGGGAGGGGCATGCCCCCCCCCTTCCCCCCCCCCCCCCCCTTGGCTACGTGGTTCTGCTCAGTGCATAATTTCTCGCTCTAGTAAAGCACTTTCTAAAATCGTGCACTCAAGCCCGTACTTCACAAAAAATGGGGAACATAAAAAAAAGCATACGTTGCGCTCGACCACCTCCGATTTGTAAAAAAAAAAAAAAAAAAAAAAAAAATCATGGTTTTTTGCCGCAATCTTTGTAGCCATGCCCTGAAATATTTTTGACGAAAAACATTTTTTGATGACGTGAGCGCGGTTTTAACGTCAGCGTGAAACTAGGCATCACTCAATAATTGATGAAAAATCAGATTTTTGATGAAACACCCAACAATATTTTTTTCTCAAATTTGCACGGCTTTCGACTTACAATGTGGTTGGGCTTGTGCAGTTTTGTTTAATTTAAATATTAAAAAAAAAACAAAAGTTTTGAAAATTTTAACAGTTTTGTTATTTTATTTAAAAAAAAAAATATCTAATTGCTCCCGGGACTGAATAGAACTTTTTACCTGTTGCCCTGCAGGTATATAAGCTATAAAAAAATGTTTAAAACCTCTCACTTAAACATCTTGCAGTAAACAAAAATCCTGAATTTGCAAAAAAAAGTGCGTTTTGACGCATAAACAGCCATTTATCTCACCCTGAGGTGGTCCAAGTAAAAATACAAAATATGGTGGGTTTGGAAGAACAATCGATTGTCTTTTGATTCTGAAAGTTTCATCAAAGTAATTTTTGTTTAAAGCGAGAAAACAATTATTGAATTTGAACTCTCGAACGAGTCACACCACAACCTTCTTTGCCGCACAGCACGCCAACTGCGACGATAGCCGACACGATTAGGTCCAAAGAAAGAAAGGAGTTTGCTGCCGCTTCCTCTTGTCCGTCTTTCCGGCTGGAAGGGAAGAAACGGCGGGTGTCGTGTAATAATCGGAGGTGCCGCCAGCGCGTAGCCATAGCAGGCCCGTTGTGCCCTTTGTACCCGAGGGCGGCTCGAAACGCGATGCCTAAACGACGGGCGGCGTCAGGCGACGTGGACTTCTCCATGCCATGCCAAAGGTCCCACGGCCACCCCCGATTCTTAAAATAAAATTAATGTCTCTTCACCGTAATGTTTGCGGTGCCCCTCTAACATAATTTTTGACGAAAAACAAATTTCATGGAGTGATGGCGGTTTGAACTCGTAAAAAGGGAGTGAAACTAGGAGTCATTTAATAACTGATGAAAAGTAAGATTTTTTTACGGAAAACGAATATTTTTGCCTAAAATCTATACGGTATTCGGATTGCTATGCAATAAGGATCATGGAATTTGGTATGCTCGAAGCAGTTTTAAAAAATAAAGAATATATGAGCATTTTAGCAATTTTTTAGCTTTGTTACAAACTATCTCTTTGCTGTAAGCGACTGTAAAAAACTCTTATTGACAGCCCTGTAGGTATACTGTGCACAAAAAAGATTTCAGGCCGTACAACTAAATATCTTGAAGAACAAAAAAATACTCAATTTGTGCAAAATTGCGTTTTGCGTTTAACGAGCCGTCAATTCTGCCTTGAGGTGGCCCAAAGAAAAATACGAAACACGGTTACTTTTACAGAAGAGTTTATTGCCTTTTGTTCTTGAAAGCTTAATTTAAATAATTTTGTTCTAAAGAGGAAAAAAAAAAAAAAACATTTTAAAGTTGAGCTCTCGCGCCGCAACATTGCGTCGTTACTTGCGCCTCTTCTCTGCACAGCACGCCACCGTCGAGCCCGGCAAAGCGTGCGACTGTGTCACGGTGTGCGCACGCAGGTAAACAGCAGGACCTTTGTCTGGTGCACCCAGGGATTTCCTCAGACCCCCGGTTTAGACCCCCCCTCGTTTTTCCGAAGGCACCCCCTTAATTCACAACGACTCCGATATTCGCAATGCCCCCCCCCCCCCCCCACCCCCCCCCCCCCCCCCCCCCCCCTTTTAACCCCCCCCCCCCCCAAAGAATTTAGACACCCCCCTGATTTCAATTCCTGGGGAAACCCCTGGGTGCACCTTTGTAGGAAGAGGCTTTTTTCCACTCTTGTTGCTTTATGGCTTTTCCTATTTCGACCGTTTTGCGCGGCGGTGTCCTCCTGTGGTCTTCCACTGTCTTGATATCAGCAAATGCTTAGCGCTGCCGGGTCAGAGCATCCACTAGTAAGCTTGCTGTTTCTTGCGTATACATCACAATCACTCTCTATTATCAATTTCAGGACACTCTTTAAACAGCAACACAAAAGCCCAGTGAACGGGCAATCTCACACGACGAGGCGATGTGGTGTTAACGAATGCGCGCCGTTGGAGGCTCACACCTCGTTTGTGTTTAAATCGGCTTTGAAACGGCAAATTCTTGCGTCGCTGAATAGTTCCGCTTTTAACCGCAGTATGCGTGACGGCTAGATTTTCTGGCGATATTGTCGCGTTTCCCTTTTAGGAGAAGTCCACGTCAGCTGATGCCGCACGTCGATTAGGCATCACGTTTCGGAGTGTGAGGAGCCGCCCTCGGATACAAAGGGCACAACGGGCCTGCTATGGCTACGCACTGGCGGCACCTCCGATTATTAACACGATGCCCGCCGTTTCTTCCCTTGCAGCTGACAAGACGGACAAGGGGAAGCGGCAGTGAACTCCGTTCTTTCTTTGGACCTAATCGTGTCAGCTATCGTCGCCGGTGGCGTGCTGTGCGGCAAAGAGGCGTTAAGAAGCGACGCTGGGCTGGGTTGTGGTGCGAGAGTTCAACTTCAAAAATTGTTTTTTCGCTTTAAACAAAAATTACTTTGATGAAACTTTCAGAATCAAAAGACAATCGATTTCGATTCTCTTTGACAATTGTCGATTGTCAAAACACAATCGAGAAGTAGGATTTAACAATCACAGTAAAACTGGAGCGCTTTAAATCACCATTTCAATTCTGTTTGAAATCACGATTGAAACCATTTTGATTTGTATTCTCTACCATGCTTTTTATATATACATTGCAAGAACATTGGAGTGTATTATACATTTTTTAAAAGTTTTTATTAAAAAAAGAAAAGATGTCTGCAAGGTAGAGTTGTTAAAAAAAACTTTCAAACAGCTTAATATATATATATATTCGGTGTTTGCGTTTTTAACGTCCAGCTTTGGAGGTGTGCTTTCACTTCAGCACGCGGGTGCGCTGCGGCGAAGGCACGCAAAAGCGTGGTGCCTACTTCCCGGTTGGTGCTTCACTGCAGTACATCTGTGCGCGGTCAGAGGTGCAATCAAACTTGCCAGAACGGACCACGAACATGAGAAATACTGCGAAACTTCAGAGTGCTGTCAGTGTTTTCTAGAGAGATCAAATCAAGAAGTACGTTACCTGAGGCGATCACTGAAACTGCAATACAAGTTTTGGCGCAATGTTGGCGAAAATTTCTCACCTTTTGCCGAAATATGGCAGGATGGTAGAGGAAGCACCTCTGCGCAAACGGCGCAGCTATTACATCAGGGGTCACGTGGTACGCCGCCGGCGCTTTCTAGAGCTCGAAGCTTCGCTCCAGAGTATCGAAACTTCGGCCACCAATTGGTGCCTAAATTCATTGTTGCCAGTTATCCGAAGCTTTATCTGAAATTCCTGAAAGCAGTTTTTCATCCTCCAGAAAGGTTAAAGGGATACTGAACCAAAGAATTTAGTGTCCATAATAAGTGGCGCACGTTCTTTCCACGAGCCAGCAGCCGCCGGTGTGCGCGAGCACACGCAACGAAAATGACGTCGAAGACCTCCATTCGCGCTTAACAGGAAAGTGAAATGCATGGGCTTCGGGCCAAAGGTGAATAAAGACAGGCTTTTCATCTCTACAAGTGAAAGCTACGTGCTTGTTAGACCAATTAATCGCTTACCTTTTACACCAGAGACGACTGTGTAGATGAAAAACTTGTCTTTATTCTCCTTTGGTCCGAAGCCCATATATTTCACTGCCATAATAAGTGGCGCACGTTCTTTCCACGAGCCAGCAGCCGCCGGTGTGCGCGAGCACACGCAACGAAAATGACGTCGAAGACCTCCATTCGCGCTTAAGAGGACAGTGAAATGCATGGGCTTCGGGCCAAAGGTGAATAAAGACAGGCTTTTCATCTCTACAAGTGAAAGCTACGTGCTTGTTAGACCAATTAATCGCTTACCTTTTACACCAGAGACGACTGTGTAGATGAAAAACTTGTCTTTATTCTCCTTTGGTCCGAAGCCCATTCATTTCACTGCCACCTTAACCGCGAATGGAGGTCTTTGACGTCACTTTTGTTACGTGTCCTCGCGCACGCCGGCGGCTGCTGGCTCGTGGAAAGAACGTGCGCCACTTATTATGGACACTAAATTCTTTGGTTCAGTATCCCTTTAAAGGGATACTGAACCAAAGAATTTAGTGTCCATAATAAGTGGCGCACGTTCTTTCCACGAGCCAGCAGCCGCCGGTGTGCGCGATCTTAACCGCGAATGGAGGTCTTTGACGTCACTTTTGTTACGTGTCCTCGCGCACGCCGGCGGCTGCTGGCTCGTGGAAAGAACGTGCGCCCCTTATTATGGACACTAAATTCTTTGGTTCAGTATCCCCTTGGACACTGAATTCCTTGGTTCAGTATCCCTTTAAAGGGATACTGAACCAAAGAATTTAGTGTCCATAATAAGTGGCGCACGTTCTTTCCACGAGCCAGCAGCCGCCGATGTGCACGAGCACACGCAACGAAAATGACTTCAAAGACCTCCATTCGCGCTTAAAGGGCCCCTGAAAAGAAAAACAAGTTTTTTTAAAACAGTTTGGTTGAGACACGCGTGTCGAAAAATGAATTTTACGCGAAAAAAATTAATTTTTAGAGCAATATTGACGGCGAGAGATTTATTTGAAATTTTTCGCGCAAATTCCATGGTCATTCAGCTCGGCTTCTCATTGGTCACGATGGTCATTCAAATCAGCTTCTCATTGGCCAATAGAATGAGTGACAGCTTAGATGTTGGTTATAAAATCTTCGTGATCTCTTAAAATCGCCTTTTGAATTACATTTTTATAGGTTTAAGAAAGAATCCATCGAATGAACGTCGTAATTGTTTACAAACGTTTTACAAAATCGTAACTTCCGTTCGGATAAAACAACAAACAAAAGCTTCGCCATTTTTTTTTTCTGTCATGGCCGCCGTATTGCAACGCGTCTCGCGTACTCGGGTGGTTTTATAGTTTTATCGCGTTTATATGTGAAGACCTCCTGAAGAGGGCTTGTTGCTTGTGTTAGTTTGTCATGGCCGATTCACACGACGGACTGATCCGCGGACGGATTGATCACGTGACGACATGTCCGCGGTTCGTCTGTCTCCCAAGCGCATCCACACGAAGGAGACGACGAGCAGACGCCAGCGAGAACGGACGGAACCTGGTCGCCACCCCACAGTGCCGCGAAACTCCAACATCGCACCGTGGCACCGTTGTCCAAGAGAAAAATCGACGTTCGCTACCGCGAGAATGAATCGTACGCCGCTGTTACGTACAGATCGAGACAAAACACCGTGATAGGCTTCGTGCGAAGCGCCACTAGCTTTACTAACCCAAAGCATAAGAGTGACACAGGCATGGTCCCGCTCGAGAAGGGTTCCGCGTAGAAGCGACGAAGTTCTGGGCTCGCGAAGGGGCGTTTGGAGATGCCTTCACGCACTCCGCGCTCGTGCACAACACTCAAGTTCACCACAGCCACAAGAGAGGTCTTGCTCGGTGAAGTCCTGATTGGACGTGCAAGAATTATCGCGGCGTGCTAGACGAGTTTTGACGGAAGCTTCTTGACGCGGACTCGGAGGAGTACCGGAACCTGCGTCGCGTCAGCCAGACAAAGTTTCTGCAGTTCCTTTCACACGTGGAACGAAGAAACGCCCGACGAAATGAACCAGCGAACGCACAAAACACAACGATGCCCCACTTTATTTTCATCGCCCAGAAACAAAAAACAAAACAAGAAAACAATGTACCGTTGCCAGACTAAACACTTCAAGTCAATCTCCCACCAAAAACGCGCGCGTGAAAAAGGATCAGTCCGCGCGTCCGTGGACGAGGCGCGGATCGCAGGAATCGGTGACGTGCCGGTCACTTTGTACACGGTCTGCGGACGAAAATCGCGATTCGGTCCGTCGTGTGAATCGGCTTTACAACGCGGTACGACCACTGGGTACGACGTGCGACCGGCAGACACAGGAAGTAAGAATGGCTCTCGTACGGGGCGCAGCAAAGCCAGGCAAGCAGCCAAGCCGACCCACTACGAAGAGGCGGGGAGTACCTCTCCTCCACGCACCCGAAATGCCGAGAGAGAAAACAAGTGGAAAGGAGGTGACTGCCGACTAAATTGCGTCTAACGCAGTCAATATTGCCCTAAAAAAATTTTTTTTTCGCGTAGAATTTATTTTTTGACACGCGTGTCCCAACCAGACTGTTTTCAAAAAAACTTTTTTTTTTCTTTTCAGGGGCGAGGACAGTGAAATGCATGGGCTTTGGGCCAAAGGAGAATAAATACAGGTTTTTCATCTCTACAAGTGAAAGCTACGTGCTTGTTAGACCAATTAATCGCTTACCTTTTACACCAGACACCACTGTGTAGATGAAAAACTTGTATTTATTCTCCTTTGGCCCGGAGCCCATACATTTCACTGTCATCTTAACCGCGAATGGAGGTCTTTGACGTCATTTTTGTTGCGTGTGCTCGCGCACACCGGCGGCTGCTGTCTCGTGAAAAGAACGTGCGCCACTTATTATGAACACTAAATTCCTTGGTTCAGTATCCCTTTAAAACAGCCCGCAACAGAGCAAAACGATTCCGCCTTAGCTTGCCGATCGCATTTTAGAATTGTAGCGGTCGCTCGTGGGCCCTTTGCAAAAACCCCAAAAGCCCGCGCGCGCCGCGTGACGAATAATGCTCGGTACGTCCCTCCCATCGTCGTATTTCCCCCCGCTACCACGTGGCATACGCGAGGAGGCGCAGGTTACCATGGCAACAACATGGGGCCCGAAGTGCATACATATGCATCAACGAAAGGTACACGGAACAATAAAAAGAAATCAAGCCTTGTTGTTTTGTCCCGTTTTTTTTATTGTTTTATGTTTTTGCTTTTACTATGAGAGAGGGATGTTAGGTGTGGAAAGTCCCCCCTGACGGAAGGTGACCAAGGCCGGCCCGGGGCCTTGGTCGAACCCTGCCACGGTTTCCGTTGAAAAATGGGGAGAGGGAGTTTTCGTAGATCGTTTTCGCCGTCCCGCAACGCTCTCCGCAACCCTCTACGATACCCGGAACTCCACAGTCAAGGCCGTGGGCGCGCAGGCGCAGTAGCGGCTTCTTCGTTGCGGAGGGCTTAGCGGAGGGGAAAACGCGGTCTACGAAAACTCCCTAATTAGTTTTCGTAGATCGCGCTTCCCCCTCTGCTAAGCCCTTTGCAACGAAGAAGTTGCTACTGCACCTGCGCGCCGATAGCCTTGACTGCATAGTTCAAGGTCTTGTGGCGTATTACGAAGCGCTATGCGGCTGCTTAGCGGGCTGCGGAAACGGTCTATTTCTCACGGACGTCACAGCCGATGCTTATGGGATATGTTAGCGCCATTACCAGGTACTGTCATAGTTTCGGTTTCGGGATCGGCGTCGGCAACGTTGGCCACTTCTGCGTTGGCTGCGTCGCTCTGACACGGTGCACGTTTCTTATTTTTTGTGTACGGTCGCGGTCGCAGTGATGCAGTCATGCCGATTTTTTTAGCGATGTTCGGCTGCCGAAGCAGAAGTTCTCTGCACAGCAGGGAAACACAGAGCCAAATGTAGGGCTGCACCGTTTTCCAAAGGTGATAATGCGACAGTGTGAGCGTACAAAGCGGCTGTCCGAGAAACGTCGAATCCCCTGGATTGCTCGCATACATCGGAAGTGTCCGTGTCTGCGGTCATCACTTCATTACCGCTCATTTGTAAGTGGATTGCTGGATGCTTCCGTTCGCACCCTGTGCGCATTGCCATAGCGGCCGCGGGGCAGTGTTTGGTGTCTGGTAGCGTCATGCTGCAGGGATGTGCTTTTACCTTTCTCGCAGCGTTTCTGTAATTGTGTAGTGTTTGTAGCACACTTGTGTCGATGGTGTTGCGGCGGCGGCGCCCAGTTTACCCAGCTAAGATGCTGCGAATTCTAATGCGGCAAGTACGGGCACATCCCTTCGTTTGCAGGCAAACCTTCGGCTCTCAGAAAGACGCTTGTTTTATTGCCTGTCAACTCGCTTCGCTCAGCTTGACGATACGCCTCGATGGGAGATACATCGCTGTCAGGCTGTTCACCCATTCACTCGTGAAGTAGTTATGGGCATCCAGGGGCTTGAAGACCTTCATCTGTTGCAGCGACACGTAGTTCATCGATAAAACTAGGTAGTCAATTATGTCCACGCGCGTCGTGGCTGGCAGCACGTCCACATCTGGAGTGGTGTCCGCACCGACGCGCAGCGTGTACGAATCGACGCCGTCGCACATCTTCACTTTAGTCTCATACCGAGCCCGTGTGGGGCTTACAAACTCTTCGAAATAGGAAGGACAGAACTCATGGCTTTCGCCATCGCGCTGTACGGGCGATACAAATTCCGTAGCGAAATCGCAATCGAGCGGCGGATATGCAACGGCGGCGGCGTCCGCGTCTGCTTCTCACTACCTGTCAATGGCGGCCGGCGGGCGGGAGTAGAGAAGTGACGTCACGTGAGAACTATGTATTAGGGAGTTTTAGTAGATTGTTTCGAGCTAAGTTACGACGAATAGCGTATTCAAATAAGTGAATAGCTTCACCCGTGGCAATAGGTCTACGCTGCCACAGACACGGTACGCCGCCAATGACGTACGACGTTCCGGTGGATGGGCGGGATGGCTGCGACGGCCGCTGACGGTAGCTGCCGCGACGCGCGCGCATTCGCAACGAGAAACCGCGTGATCTGTACCGAGGGTTCCCGAAATTCCCCGCCGTAGTGGCGCTGTACGTTTTGCAACCCGCTCATGCACCAAGCACCAAAATGGCGGCGCGCCAACACGCGGCTTTGACGTCACTCCTCTGCGGTGGCGCTGTGGTCGGCACTGCGCATGCACAGAAGCTTCACCTCATGCGAACCTGGTATCTGCGCTCGCGCAGTGCCCACACAGTGTGGGAAAACGCAGGCTTGTTTGTAAACAGTGTGCTTAGCGCGAGTCCGTCCTGCTTCTTGCGCAGGGATTGCGGTGACGTGAGAACGCCGAGCTCTTATTGGCTCCGATTGGAAAATTAGTAGGTAGACATCAATGGCAGCTAGCATTGAGGTACCCACTATCCTTCCAATTGGAGCCAATCAGAGCTCGGCGTTCTCACGTCACTGCAACCCGAGCAAAAAGCAGACGAACTTGCGCTCCGCACAGCACTGACCACTTGCAAGAGGGCCCCTTTAGTTCACTTTTGACGGAAAATTGGTGCATAGGTCCACATGCTTAAGGTGGATGTTTCAAGGCCACTATCCTGGAAGATATCCGGTTTATAACATTATCAAGCACGATTTCACCCTGGTTTGTTTAGAGACCTTTGGTTGATGCTGACAAGCCACATAGAGGAGCGCTCGGCAGGTCCCATGACCACAAAATGAAACACAAAACAGGTCTTATTTAAGCTTGATCGTGCATTCAATCTTACCGAGACATTCGGCCATCATAGCTTTTGTTGAATATTTTGTACCCTGCAAGTTCAACTTTATAGTACCCACATTTAAGCAAATCCAGTTTCTAGAATCACCAGCTTTATTTTAAGCCGGAAAACATTCTTCAAGTAGCTGCACTTTGCATATCCATAAATTTATTTGTATGTATACCTGCATTACACATCCATACATACATTTTATAATATTATATATATTTATATGCATTGTATAAACTTCAGTCAGATCTTACAATTCCATCTTTATTTTTTTTCTCTTCGAAGGTTCTGCACGAATGTTAACTTTGAATGGGAGAAAGAAGTAATACTGCAGTCCTAACCCTCCTCCGGCAAAAAAAAAAAAAAGAAGACGATGTCAAAGAATAGAAAACAAAAGTACAACCACATGACAAAATCATTAAAACAACCTTGTCTAGCAGTAGAGCAGACAATTTGTTGCACAAACTAAAAGAAAGTCACATTGTATCACAAAGTTGTCGTCGGAAACGTGGTAATGCAAGAGCCCGCCAAACCTGCTCGCAAAGAAAGAACATGAGACAAACTTCAAAGCTAGCTTACAGGCAGCTGACAGGTTCGAACGATGCTGCATAGCACAGAACAAAACTAGCACCTCAAAAGAACAACAAAGATGTTTTCCTCGGGTGGCTGTGTTCATGTATATGTGCGTGTGCAATTGTGTGCGCAGTCCTGCTCCTCAAAAGTGGCGAAAGTGTGTATTCCATGTCCGTATGTTACAGTGTCCAACTACGTCCATAGCGTATACAGCACATTTGTGTGGCTCCTAAATGATAATATTCATGTACATAACAATGCAGATGTGGCTTCTGCTCTGGAGGGGGGCGGGGGGTGGGGGAGGGAGAAAAAAAAATGTCCAAAGCAGAGGGGGGCAGCGAGAGACATGTGTAGGCACATCACGCGTGTTGAACAGTGTAACGAAAACGCAGGAACCCAGCTTGTTTGCGAGCGTGTCCACATGCACAACGAAAATGCGCTACTCAAATAACTTACTAAAACGAGAGGCTGCCTCTATTCGGTAAAATACTTTTCTTTGCCTGTACACAAGCATTGCACCTGCCACCCCACCTTCCGTTTTCTTGCAACATGTTGAGGGTGGTAGTAACAATAGCTTTGTAGTGTGGTGCAAAGTAGCACTGCTGCTGCCACGGAGTTGTACTAGTATACATTTCTTAGCGCTGAACATCTTGTCAAAACAAGCCGTCGCCCCTAAAGACGGCGACGGCGAGAGCGGGTCCACTGTGCTTTCCACGCGTTGTGGTGGCTGAGGAAGAAACAAGGGTTTAAAAGCAGACGCCAAGAACTTTGACTTTGCCAAATACAGACTCTTCTTTTCATCCTTCTTCACAGTACAGCTAATCTTCCTTGCCAAAACAAAAATGTACTGGCTCGAAATGAGAAAAAAACAAATTTCGCCTTGTATTGTCACAAAAAAAAAAAAGCAACAAAGCAGTAATGTCGACGCTAAAACCATAAACTATCTAAGAAGTCGACGAAATAAACTAATCATGCTTTCAGACCCTTTCAAGACTCTTTCAAGCTTCTGGAACGAAGCAGAAGCTTCAGAACCGAGATGCACAACACCCTGTCCCGCGAGTCAATTCCACCTGGAGATCACTGAAGGGGCAAACAAGCTCGCTCGTGAAAACGCGGGCGTTTCGCGGACTACCTCCACCCGAGGTGCCTTAAACACTATGTACACCAACGATACGAGCCTTCGGCAAACTGCTCCTTCACAGGTTTACCAACACCTTCAACAACTTGCAAACAGAACACTTTGGAATCAATAAAATGAAGAATGACAAAACAAAAGAGGATAAACTGCCATCATGATAATGTTCAAAGAGAGACAATTCACAAACTTGTCTCGATGAGAAAGAAAAAAAAAATCTTCGGGTGCATATATATTTTTTTACACTTTGACTCCCTTTTTGCACATTTCTCTTTTTTATCGTAAGGGAGGAAGAGAGGTAGGAGGAGGAGGAGGAGGAGGAGGAGGAAAGAGGAGAGCAAGAAATGGCGGAAGTACACGCAGAGAGATGTGAGCAACGATGTTTGTCTTTCTTCCTTCTTGCACACTCCAACGTTTTTGTCCGTTCGACGCACTTTCTTTCCCCCATTCGGTTGGAAAAAGAAAAATTTCCTCCGCACTTTCCCTTTTTTTTCCCGGTCCTTTTCCCTCCCAAGCCGCCTTGCTTCGTTTCCCTTTTTTAAAACAGAAGATGAAGGCATGAGTCCCCCTCGATGGTGGCTGACCCTCACAGCTTCTCCTTGGCAGCCACCCAGGCGGACGGTCCGCCGTTGTCGTCAATGACGTTCTTCACCTTCTTGTAGATCTCTTCGGGCGCTTCACCTTGGATTATCGCTGCAGAACAAAAAAAAAAAAAAAAAGCCCCCCAAATAAGGCTTTATGCCACCAGCTCTATAATTCGTTCCATGCCAAGTTCGAACACAGCTGAAGACTCAAACACATGAAAACATTGACACACATATTAACCCCTTAAGTGCCAAATTTTTGTTTTCACAAAAGTAACCTAAAAGTGCCAGATTTTTTTTATTTTGAATTGTTACTCCTCTAGTATTACACATAAAATTTGAAAAGTTTATTACGCAAAAATCAGTGGAGGCAAAAAAAAATATTTGCCAACTAATACGAGTGCTGCCATCTATGATCAGCGCCGCAAAACTACTCGGACGAGCCTAGCTCGTCCAAGGCATTTAAGGGGTTAAAAGCACTAGTCATCGGGCATTAGCTGTGCTAGATTTTTTTTAGCAGATGATACAACACAGAGAAAGACAATGAATGCCATGACGTTGCGTTTATGGCGCTGTTTGTCTGATCCCATCTTTTTTTAGCACTGGCTGTGCTCGGATTTAGGGTGAAACAAAGTATAGTACAATCTTCAATGAAAGCCGATATAAAACAATCTGCTCTGTTGTTAGCACCTACACTCTGCACTAACATTTCTGTGCAATGTTGGCGAACTTGGCATAGATTCCCAGTGCTCTGAAGAAAAGTAGATAAAAGAACAGAGAGGAAGAAAAGACAAAAAAAAATGTCCCTATACTCTTCCCTTCTTTAGTCATGTCAGCACCAGCATTGCTGAGTGGAAAAGGGGAAGTAGGAGTCCCACAAACCATTTCCCATCAGCAGTGTAGGAATGTAGCACTGTGGAAACTATGCTAGCCTTGCCAATGCTGCACAGAGAAGTTGATGGGGAGCGCCATAATTAGTCATTCATTGTGTGTGTAGGCACACAGTCATACATGTAAGGGAATGGATGTCCAGAACAGCTTTTCGGCTGAAACAATACACAAACACGGGCAAGTAGGATATAACAAAAAAATAACCACAGCTTTTCTCATGACGTTTAAAACCCGAGACTGTGATGAGGGAAAAAATAGGAAACTTTGAAGTCAAAGAAAAAGGCACAGCAGAAGACTTTTGTGCCTTTTTCTTTGACTTCAGTTTCCTATTTTTTCACTCCCCACAGTCTCGGGTTTTAAACACCATGATTAACTATCACCAGCTTGCCTGCACACCCACTGTCTTTTCACAGCATTTCTATTTTTTTTTTCTTTTTTTTTTAAGCATGGTTTGAGCATGTTTGTATGATGCAGGTCTTTTCGAAATCGAGGTATACTTTTAAAGCTATGGGAGAAGACAAAGATTTTGCATATAATTTGAAGCTGCATCTGAGATGAGTATTCCTGTACCCATACCAATCTTACAGGTACAGTTTAAATCTGAGAATATGTTGTTTACATCTTTGCTAGAGAAACAAATATTGTAGACACTTTGTACTATACCAGCTTAAAACTGACTAAAAAGAAAAAAATGTTTCCGTGCTAGAGCTGTATGACACACCATAGAGGACACCACCTCTTTCAACTTTCACAATATAACCATTTATATTTCGTAACAAAGCGACGGAAAAACATTAGATTATGCGCTAGTCACAAGCTAAACGCCACATGCTCAAATCCAAAATCAGCTACAAAAGGATAGCAAAGAAGGGGTCAAAATAGGATACCTGTGAAGTACTCTGCAAACTCCAGTTCCAGTTTTGCTGCTCTTTCAAAGGTTTTCCTAGCCTGTTCTTCTGTTATCCTCTTGTTCATCTCCCTGGAAAGTGCAAGTGAAAGAGTGCAGGAATAAGACAATGAAATAAATCTAAACTTGCACAAAAAACCTAATGCAAATGAGCAAAACTAATTGGGAAACAGCTTTAAAAAGACTCTGTAGCCTCCTATCTCCACGCAATGGATGTAGTGGAACGTGTTTCTCATCCGTGTATTGAAAAGACGGAGTCCACCCAGAAAAACACTAATCTTGAGTCACGTGACATCACAGTTCCTACGACGCCGTGACCGTCAGATGGTAAAAGATCAAAGGTCAAGTGTGGCGTCGCATCTATTTTCAAAAACCTACTCCCGGGCCAAGCAACGGATTCTCGACGTAAAGCGAGGAGCCTGACAAGCACTTTGAGCCCTGGAGGTGCAACTCACATGATAGACTCCACAGACTTTGGCTTGATGAAGATTGCAATGGGTTCCAGACCGGCCACTTGCAACCGCTTGATTGCATTCCCACTCACATCTAGAATGCAGTGCTTCCCCTGTGCAAAGCGAGAAACAAAACAAACAACATTATTATAGGGCTGAGCATAGATTAAAAGTTTTAACGCGATTAGTTGCAACTCTTTAATTGGTTAATTGATCGATGATTCAGTTGCCTCGACCTCCATGTATAAATTCTAAGAAAGTGTCAAACTAGACATAATTTTTTAGTTACTTGCTATGTAATTTCTGGCAACAGCGACAGCCCCATTCGTAACTTGACACTGTTCTGCCACAAAAAGAAAACAATAAAATATTTTACAATATTTTTCAAACTTAATAATTACTTTGGATTACAATTATAGGGAATGCTAGCATGTTTTACTGCAGAATAAAACAGCACTTCTTCCTCAAATACATAATATGCGCCAAGTAGTAAAGCAAGCATTTTCACTTTCTCCCCGAAACTTCTACCTAAAAACTCTGTCAGTTACCCAGAAAAAAAGATTGATTGTGATAAAAGCAATAATAGATTAATTGGAAGGTTAATCAATCAATTTCTCAGCCTCATCAAGGGGGGACACTACTTGGGAATGTCAACTTTTGAACCGCTCACTCAATCAACGCGATAATTGCAGGTGGTGCTTGTAGCCATATAGAAGGAGGGCATGCAAAGTTTCAGCCTTGTGAACCAATTTTAAAAGCATATACAGTTTGCATGGAATCTGCTCAATGAATCTATCGTTGAAAAATGGTGTTGATAATCACATATTTTTCTGGTGGAATGCATACCGGAATACCTGTTGCCGGTTACAATGAAAAGAAATTTAAGAAAATATGCATTTCCCAGTTAAAATAAAATGATTAACAAGTTTTTTAAATTACAATTTTTGCATAATAAAGGAACATGAAAATGCAAGGATCTAAGTTCATAGTAACCAGCTCCATAAAATTTAGGCATATAAGCCACAATTACTAAGTCTCTCGATAGTTTCGTACTGAAACAATAGTTTTACTGATGTAAAATTCATGCCAACAAGTGGAACAAAGAAACACGCGTCCAAAGTGCTCGAACCTCTACCTTTTCTCTAACATCGGTGGACCGAAAATAATTAAAAAAAAAAGTAACTACATATGCAGTGTAAACACATAAAACTTTCTGGGAATACTCTCTAGGTGTTAGTGGATGTAAATACAGTCGAATCTCGTTAATTCAAACTCTCTTAATTAAAACTTGCGGATAATTCAAACTAACACGCAGGTCCCATTCTATGTGTCTTTATGGGAAGAATTTCCGGTAATTCAAACTTTGCTTTATTCAAACAAATTTTTGGTCCCCCTCGAGTATGAATGAACGAGATTCGACTCATTTTTGAAATTAAACTTTTTTTGCAGAAATGTTTTTTTCTGGGTAGTGTCCCCCCTAAAATATATAAATGGTCCGCTATACGCAAAATGCTGGACAAAGTGAATGCCTGGGTGGATGTTGAGGGAAGGGAGAGGCACCCACCTTCTCAGCAACTTCTCTGACCGAAGCCACGCTGGTTCCATAGAGGTTGTCGTTATACTGGCCGGCTTCGATGAAGAGGTGGTTCTGAATGTCTCTCTCCATCTGCTCCCTTGAGGCAACAAAATGGTAGTCTCTCCCGTCCACCTCATAATCTCGCTTGGGCCTCGTCGTGTCTGTGTGCAAAAGTGAAGCGGCCACTTCAACATCCCCGGCAAAAAATGTGCTGCAGAGGGCCTCCCTGACCGCTGTTGCTGCACGTTCACGCAACGCAGTTCTTGAATATGCTACAGTATCATGAAACCAATGTTAAATCTGGTGACACACGACCGCTTAAACAGGGGTTGCACGCAACCATGTAGATCCGAGGTTGCACAAAAAGTTGCCCACAATAAACAGAACGTGCAACCTCCACTCGCTGTCATCATCAAATGAGGAGGTCTTTTTCAAAATGAGCCAGATCCAGAAACCGAAACTAAGCCGATTTCGGCTGAAATTCGGAGTTTATCTGGGGGTCCATCGTTTCCAAAAGGTATTAATCTGAAATCGGTCATATTATGTGAGAAAAAACAATGTAAAGGTGGCTGCAGGGCAGAGCTATTCCGATAAGCACACATTCCTGTTTATCTGTGTTTCGCATCACATAAATTCAACTAATTATTAAAAAAAAAAAAACAAAAAAACTTAAATACAAGAAAAAAGATTAAAAAAAAAAAAATGATTCAAGCAAGTGCAAGAAGATTTTGGCACACTCTTGGTACCAAGCAAAATTTCAATGAAGACTGGATTTCTGTTTTGGGAAAGTTGACGACACCATCCACGTTCAGACAATGGTTGCGAGATTAATGAGCGCCAACTCTGAATGCCCGCCACTCAATTTCCGATTGTGCTGTCATTCAATGCAACATAAAGATGAAACGGGCAGACTTACGTGGCACACACGATCCGAATTTCTCCGGGTACTCTGATATTAGATCGTCGTTGATTCTATCCTTCAGGGGACCCAGGATGATTATAGGCCGTGTGTAGGAGACTGAAAGGCAATGAGAATGCCAGGAGCATTGTGTTACGTTCCAGCAACCTTCAATTCCCAAGACTACCTTAACCCAACAACAGCACTACCAGCTCACAATATTCCCTACAATTATTGGATTCATCTTCTTTTTGCTACCTTCTCTTCCCGGGCCACTCACCCACCTGCATTGTTGAATAATAATGATAAATTTGCTCACTAACATTTTTAAAAGAATATAGAAGTCGAACAGTGCAATAACGGGTTTTTATTTCAACTTTTTAACTACTACAGATGTCATACTCCGTTAATTTAAAGCTTACGTCCAATACAAAAACCAGTCACAAATAGCGCATGGAACGGTACACCCACTTGCTGGCAGCAATTAAAATGTCACTTTTCTACATGCATCAAAAGCAGACCAAGTTTTATTGAACTATCATTATTAGATCTGTCGCTATTTCTTGTTTTCCTTCTTGCTCATCATTCACACCAACTTTACAGACTAAAGGGGAACTGCAACGAAATTCTAGCGCCTATTTTACTGTCTAAATGTCAACCACGTTCTGGGCACACTACGGAGACAATTTTTTACTTGAAAAGACACCAAAACATTATTTAAAATAAAAGGAATGGATGTCGTTACGTCACACTTTATATAAGAGCAGCACTGCACCGCAAAAATATGGCGGCAAGCTGCGTGCGCGCGAGCCCTGTCGAACTTGGCCGAACCGGATTTCTCTACCTCCTGAGCCTATTCAACATCTGCAGGGAGCGGGAGGGAGCAACTCGAACGGCCAGGTTGTATCGCGTTGACGCCACCCAGCGGCAAAGCTCACATCCCAGCCAGCCTCTATGTAGACTAGGCAGTGAAGGAAAACCAAACGTCACGAACGCGCTGGAGGTGTCAGATCTCCCGAGACGCATCGCGTTTGTGACGTCTGGTTTTCCTTCACTGCCAAGGCTACATGGGGGCTGCCGTGGTTATAAGCTTCGCCACTTGGCAATGTCAATGCGTTACACAGGGCCGTTCTAGTTGCTCCTCCCCGCACCCCCAGGAGTTGAATAGGCGTGAGGGAGAAGGAAAATCTGGTTTGGCCGAGTTCGACGGGGCTCGCGTGCACGCTGCTTGCCCCGTATCTCCGCGGGGCGGCTCTGCATTTATATGAACTGTGACGTAACGACATTCAGTTTATTTCTTTTGAATAATGTTTTGGTGTCTTTTCAAGCAAAAAATATTGGCATCTCTGTGGTGTGGCAATAATGTGGTTGACATTTAGACAATAAAATAGGCACTAGAATTTCGTTGTAGTATCTCTTTATTAATAACCTCCATTTTTTTTACACCATCAATTTATGCCTTATAGAAATTGCACTCTTCGACAACAACTTCTAGTTTCATGCAACTTCAAATAAAATATGAGAAAGCTCCACTCACTTTCTTGTTGCACCACAGCCTCATAGGAAAGAACAGGCTCATCGATCCCTCCTGTGAGGACAAAGGCTCAGTCGCAAATGCAATACAAAAAACAGGAACTGTGCCAAGTTAATTAAGTGTCTATGCAGTCAGAAAACAAACACATCACTTTGTACAATGCTACGTTTCTCCTGTAACAAATGTCATTACTCCCTTCTCCAAAAGCGTGTCACAAAAACAATTAATTCTCCTAATGATCGCCAGAAAGAAAGTGAAATGCTTACGAAGTACAACCTACAAAAGAAAATAAGCCTAGTGAGGAACTGTCCAACACCTTTCTTCAAATCAAAGTTAAAAGCACTTAAAAATAATCTGCTCAGAGATAATCACACAGAGTACTACTTAAACCTATATTTGATAGAATACATCTTGAACAAACCTGATTATCAGCAAACTAACTCTGCTGTCGTCTAGTCAATTTATTTCAAATTGACTAACTTTAATCGGTACTAAACTTTACACTGAATTTGATGCCAATTTTGCCATAATAGCGATTTAGTGGTGCATTCCTCAACCTCAGCCTTCACCCCCCAATCCATAACAGAATGGTATTGATGCAAACATGCCAATGTGCATTTAGTTGGCGAGTTAATGCAAACCGGATAACAAGCACAGAGACGGCAGCACCCCTGTCACAGGTCAAGAGTAGGACAAGCTCTTCAGCAGAGCGTACGCTGGAGAGGAGGAGAGTCCCTCCTCTCTCCCCTCTCCTTCCAGCATTCACTCTGGTAAAGCGAAAAGAGTGGAGGGCATGGAGGGGGCGGCAGGAGCTGGTCCTGCTTTTCTTAACCAGCCACAGGGTACAGTGCCCATCAAGCATGGCCACACACACTGAAAACAGTTCTGCACATTCAAAGCAGTACTCACTCGTGCTACTTGCTTCGCTATCACTTGCATATGAAGTGTTTGCTGTATCTAAGGGTTAGAAGGACTCGGCATCAGCACACATAGGGTACACGCAGTGTTTAGGTACATTTCATTAATTAGCGGATCATACAGTGCACAATGTTTTGGGAATGAAAACATCAAGCACATACACTTTCAGTAATAGTGATAGAAATAATCTTCGATACATGCTTTTAGAGCAGAAAATGCACCAAACAGACATTGCCAAAGATATAAACTTTCTGTGGGACATCAAAAGATGAATTATTAGTCAATAACACACAGAGCAAACAATGACAGCTGCTAATGCTGTCCAAAGCAAAAAGCATTAGTTCTAAACGATGGAATCGTTTACAACTAATGCTTTTTTCCGGTCATTCTTTCCCCACACATCAGTGGAGTGGAATGGCCTTCCCACCTCAACAGCAACGATCGAGGGTCACCAGCAGTTGAAGAACGCCATAGCCAATATTGTATAACTAGGAGTCAATTTACTGTAGTAATAATCACTGCATTTTTTTATCCACACTAAATACATTCTACCCACTCCCCACTTTAATGCCCTAGGCCCTGAGGGTATATGAAATAAATAAATAAAAATAAATAAATAAATACGGGCATTTCGGGCATTTATGTGCCAAATGAACTAGCCCCTAGTTCATTTGGCACATAAATGCCCGAAATGCCCTTATTTATTTGGTATGCCCCAGCAGAGGGCAGAGTATAAATCTTCTAGACCACACGGGAATCTTTTGACATGTAATTGCAAGCTGTTACACAGCACCTTCCCTCTAATGAGCTCTTAGCAAATTGCAAACACTGCAGTGTGAATGTTCTTTATTTTGTAAAATGATACCCCTATCTTGTCGTCAGAATCACTGGAGTTCTTACCCGTAGACAATACACACGTTTTCTGAATCGAGTGAAGGACCACAAAACATAGGATATAGATATTCTGCACTATTCCGACAGCCTGTTTTGAACAAAGTCCACACTAACTTACCCACAAGTACACATAAAAGAATTTACTGAGATGTAAGCGAGAAAAGCAGTGAATGGTACGATAGAAATAAATTTCCAGTTTAAAAACAACCACTGTGTTAGACTCTGAGGATATGAATGGGGCAGGCACAGTGTCTCAACAAGGGCCACAGTTAATGATTTAGTGTTAGCAAATGCAGTTTCTTAACTAAGAGCCAGCCATCATCCACTGCAAATCATACAAACAGCGTGTCAACACAGGCAAGGAAAACAAGAGGCACTTGCCTTTGGTTGGAGACCCATCTCCTGTTGAGAGGAAGGTGACATATGTGAGACATGTTTAAAAGATAGCAAAATGCACAGATTATGAACCCGGCAAACACTCTGTACATGCACAAAAACACTCAATCACAAACTGCGAGATGAGGCTAGTTACACAATACAATACTAAAAAAAAAATACTAGATTCCATGCTGAAGATGGCTCATGGGAAATAATTCAGAGCAATTCACAAGTGAATACAGTCGCCGACCGTTTTTTCGACTCCGATAATTCGGACTTGTTCGATATTTCGGACCTAAAGGCAGAACCAAGACTTACCCCATAGAAATAGTGCATATTCACGACCAATGTTTCGGACAGCTTGAAGTCCGAAAGTTCGAATATTCGGACAAAATCGTCGTGAGCGATCAGCAGAAAACACCGTCTAGAAGCGGCCATTTTGAATTCTATGTTGGCTGCAAATGGATTGGCTTGGTTTGGCAGCGCTACTTGAGTACTCCTGAGTGCTACCGCTAGGTGACGCTATGCTAGCCCTTTTTTTCCATTTAGCTGCAGGTCATCATCATCATCATTATCATTTTGCTTTATTTTTCCAATCCTTCGCGTCGCCAGTTGCCATTTTGCACTCTTGGATTTGCGCTTCTTATCTCGTTCGGACAGCGCTGGCTTGGACGTCATGGCCCCATCTGTTCTTCTGCCGCCGCGATGTGTCATTAAGAAGCCCAGAAAGTACTCGACCATAACGCTAGAAAAGAAGGCAGCGATTCTCAAGCTAACGGAAGGTTGCCGAACGCAAACGG
This sequence comes from Ixodes persulcatus, assembly GCA_013358835.2. Lineage (NCBI taxonomy): Eukaryota > Metazoa > Arthropoda > Arachnida > Ixodida > Ixodidae > Ixodes > Ixodes persulcatus. The sequence continues at coordinate 611,240 of JABSTQ010009167.1, read as the reverse complement.
AGGCGTAACCTGAAACAAGGCACTATTTACGGCTTTTTTAATCCCACTTGGAAGTAATAAAGGCAAGTTTTTCAATCTGCTGATTTTTCGGACTGCCCTATTATTCGGACATTTTTTCGGTCCCTGCGAAGTCCGAATAAACGGTCGGCGACTGTAATGTTGACTTAACGGGTTAGGTAGCAGAGAGGTAATTGCAGAAGTGACTGCCTGAATCTAGGCCAGCAGCCAGTTTTAACCAAATGTTTCAAAATTACACGAAAGATGGCCATAAAGGCACTAAAAGCAAATATGGCGCTGCATACAACAGTTGTTCGACGATGCAACGCTTAGTGTTCCAACTGGAGTAGCGACTGTTCCACTTCAGTATGCTATAGTGCAAAATTTGATGAAACTTTTTTTTGTTATTGTAGGTTTGAAAGACAGATCTATTCTTGCCGATGGACCTTTTTCCAGTAAGCCTCTGCAGATGCACACACCCTCCGCCCTAACCTTGCCTCCCACTGTCGCCATATTCGTTCGGAGTGCATTGTCCTGCACAGCCACATTGTCAGCAGATATCTTTGTTCATATCAAAATCTTTTCTAATTACTTCTTCTTTTGCTTCGGTAGTATAGGACTTAAAAAGAAATGAAAGCTGATACAACGACACAATGCCAAAGTGTTTTGACAGGCGGAGGCACGTTGGGCGGCCCTTCAGTAGCAGTTTGCAAACAATTACCCCCAGACGGCGCCTGCTACTTGAAAAAGGTCCAGTACTATAATGATACTGTCGAGACCGGTTATAACGAAGTCGGTTATAACGAAATAGCGGCTACAGCGAAGCAATCACGATTTCCAATTTTCTTTTGCACTTCGTTAACCGAAGTCGGCTATAATAAAATAGCGGATATAGCGAAGTGATTTCCGATCCTTGTTGACTTCGCTATAACCGGTCTCGACAGTAGTGGCAAAATAGACTTGAAATAAATAAGCAGTCTTGGCTAGAGCATGTACTCTGATGCTTACTTTCAACATCGCTACCATCCTCTGTGCTGTTGTCTTTGCTCTTCATGAAGGGGAACTTTCTTGAGAATGAGAAATTCTTCTTTTTCCTCTCTAGCGTGCCCTGTGAAAGGTTAAAGAAGAGAGCGAGTACTGTGAAAGCCGAAATGGGCAGTCACCTACAATAAAGCAATAAAGTAAAATATTCGGCGGGCAACTGTTTGGTACGAGACAGCACAATTCTATCAGAAAATGAGCAATAAGCACGTAGGCACGCGCTAAAAACTGGACGATATCAGAATATTGTGGACACTGGAAACGCACACACTATGGTTGTGTTTCTTAAATATAAAAATGATATTGCACAAAATTTTATCAATCCACGCAGAAAATAATTTTTGATGTGTAACTGCCATCACAACCTCTTTATGGGTGGCCGGTGCGGCTGTCCGCATGCATTCCAACTACTGCCAAAAAATGTAAAAACAACAACCAAAAAAACAACAACACTAGCATAGTGCGTGGCATGGCCAGCGTGTCCCTCCCGTTTAGCCAGTCTGCAATCCCAGCACATTCTATATTAATTGGTAGCGCGACGGCTCAAGGAAGTCTCTTGAACCATTGCAAGAACTTGATAAAATAATTTCCCAATAAAAACAGCGCGAAAAAAAAACAAATGAGGAATGAGACAAACAAACTGAGAAGACCAATGCTTAGTCTGTCCAGTTTCTTTGTCTTGTCCTCCGTTCTTTTTGCGCTGTTTTTATTCAGGATGCCTCACCAACTAACCCAAGCACATACTATATCCTATTGATAAACTGGTAATGTTTCAGATGTTTCCCGCCATGAATACACAGCTGCAAAAACGGACAGGTGATCTTTCAGGGGCGGGCTGTCACTGAAGAATTTACGTGGGCAGCAAGTGAACTTGCACAGCAAAAGGTGGAGGCACAATAAAATAAACTCACCTTTCCATCACTGTAACTGCTCTTCCCTTGGAATTTGACAGACTTAAGCCTGGCACGTTCTCTCCTCTCCACTCTGCACACACAAACCGAAAAAGCAAATGACATATCTAACATTTTAAAGCTTTACTAAATAAAAACACTGGCAAAACTTTGTGCTGGTGACGAAGCAGACATGATCAGAGCTCTTTGCTTCTACACTAATTTGTTTAGTTTTTTATTTATTTTCTTTCACATGCTTCTTACTTTGTTTTTTTACAATGCTGAATCTATCAGGACCTTTCTCACAAAAGCTTGGATCGACTCGCTCATATCGATAGGCACGAAATGAGGGAAGCTTCCACAAGCTGTTGGGTCCAGTTTTGAATGGCCAGCTTCGCAGGGGTTACAAATAAGACTTGGACAAATGAGGACATCATATCATCCTTGGCCCTACAAACTCACCGGGTAAACAAATTCCACTGCTTTCGAAGCAAGATAACCACGAGCCTTCTAGACACACACATTCAATTTAACGACTCTCACGGTGACAAAACATATTTCCAGGTTTTGTAATGTCAAAGTAACCAATGCGATGCTGCATCGAACGAAGTCTGGCCAAGGACACACAAAACTTAACGGCCATTCGAGCTTACAAACAAATGAAAAGGACAGCGATAATCGAGGAAATCTAAGATGTACCCATATAATGTTACTCTTCTCCCAGCAAGAAGGATATGTGAGGGTGGAATGAAGCGAGGCACCAACAGAAGAGATGAGAGGGCATAACGAAAAAATCCACGATCGTTGAAAATTTCTCCAGAGTGCTCCTCACAGGGTAGTGATTCATCATTACGAAGCAGGAAGTTGCAAACAATGTCCCCATGACCAATAAAATCGATAGGTGAGCTCATGACCAGCTGTACTAACCAGTTCTACACTTTGTTTCCTGATAAGCTAGAGCAGTTCTATACTCTGTTTAATGATGGGTCGGAGCACAGTCGAAGGCTGGAAGACGTGCAAACGCAGACACACGTGCTAAAAACGCGAGGTGACGGCACATTCGCCGCATACAGTAAAACCTCGTTAATTCGGATCTCATGGGACCGGCAAAAATGTCAGAATTATCCGAAAGTCGAAATATCGAAAGGACAAAGAAAACTGCGCGATAGCGTTTCCCTGTGACATACCTTTATTTTGAGAAGAAATGTATTATTACCACCTGCTTTCTGGACGACACTTGGGCGGACACGGCAACTTTTCTTAGCGCGGTCGAGTGCTCCATCGCACTCGCACAGTCGGAGCTACGCATCCCGCGCGCTGACGAGTTAGCACAGCAAAGCCTCTTCTAGTTTCAGGTGCACCACCGCCCACGGCCGCTTTCTTTTCGCGTTGAACTTCTCGCTCTCGAAAGCCCGTAGGATATCGGCCTCAATTTTCACGTACGTGGCCAAACTGCTTCTCTTGACGTCGTAGCTTTCAATCACTTGTAGAGAGACGCCGTCCTTCAAGGCCCTTAGTATTTCCACTTTCGTCGCTAAATTCTTAGCCTAGTACAGCTGCAACGGAAAACGAGTAGCACAACTGACCAATAATCGGAGCGGCAAAATCGCGAAACCCGGCACTATTTTTCCCGAGCGCCCGACACCGAGAGTGCCAGTCACGTTGCATTTTACAACGCGGGGGTGGCCGGTTAAAATGGCGGGCTTTAGGATCCCCGCGTTGAGGCATGAAACGTGACTGCCACTCTCGCTATCGGCGCGCTCGGGAACAATAGCCCCGCGCGTCGCGATCTCGCCATTGCGGTCGTCGGTCACTTGTGCTACCCTTTTTCCGTTGCAGCTATGCTTCTGCCGCTTCCATGCCAGGACAGTAGCGGGTAGCGCGCTGAAGCACGGCAATCCAGAGCAAAACTGGTGCGAAACACGGAGAACGGGAAGAGCGGAGAACCATGGGAAAACCGGAAAACCATGTGTGCACTTCGGATGGATAGCGGTCATACGATTTGGAATGGATGGTAGCTAGCGCCACCTGCCGAATTCGTCCGAATTAACCATAGCGCGCCGCGTTCCCTCCGAATTAATGAGCGTTTGCTCCCATTGACTAATACATACGTTTGACGGGACCGGATCGGCAGTCCGAATTATCCGAATTTCCGAATTAGCGGGGGTTGAATTAACGAGGTTTTACTGTATATTTGATTGGTTAAGCAGATGATTGCACAAGCGCGGAAAGACTACTAACACAGTGATGTTGCACTTTTAACTCTGCTCGATTGGCCCCAGAGGCCCGTAGCATCGGCGGCGTTTTGGCTCACAGCGAGACAAAGTATAGAGACCACTTCTAGTGGCCAGTTCTAGAGACCAGTTCTACAGTCCCCGAGGAGATGAGACCGGTGAGGAAAAGTTTCACTTGTCCCGCCTCTGCATGAGCTTTCTACCTTCAATGGCGCCTAGGTGTCCAAAGAGCCTCGCGCGTGCATGCACGGCCGAAGCACGGTAGAAGGCCACGAGCGTGCGCAGAAGGTCGGGCCTTTGAAAGACATGTGCCCCGCATTTCTCGTCCTGTCAGCAACTGAAGCAACCAGATCTGGCGACCGGTTCCAGCGAGATGGAGGGGGCAACGCACCTGCGCTTGCTGGGGATGATGCCAACAAAGTCTTCGTGCCCGTCGGGAAGAATCTTCCTGGCCTGCCACCATTCGTCGTCGCTTGCGTTGATGACGTGCAGGATGTCGCCAAAGCGGAAAGGGAGACCCCTGCTGGGAAGTCCACTGTCCCGGGAGGGCTCGTACTCAAACAGGGCCCTGGGGCGGGGGAAGATGCTCCGTCAGACGCCACAAACTGCAACGTGCCACTAGCACTGCTCTATGGCCGATGACAGCTGCCACGAGTAAATGCAAGAAAAGCAAATGTACAAGATGGTTTAGTTTATCTGAGAAGCTAATAAAGTAAATTTAAAAAATTTCTTTGTTTGCCAGAAATTATTTTACTTGTCACTTTGCTTGAAATTCACCAAAATTATACTTTATTCGAGTATAGGCGTTTGCCAGTTGGTCCGAGATGTGAACTGCGTCTTTTTATTAAAATATTTGGTTAACCCTCCAACAGTCGTGGCTGTACATGTATGGCGGTGATTACACATTTGAAAGTGCCCGCCTAAACGCAAAAGCTGCGCGCACTGCGGGAGGTGTTGCTATTTGTTATGTCTTTAGCCAACTATAAACACTCTATTCGCACGCTGTTTCACATTCCTGGGCTATTTATATTTTTCAAATTAGATGCTCTGTGCACGTGATGCTCACTTCGCATATCGACCGCTCTGGCAGAAGTGCTACTGGGAGCACTGTCTCCTTTGGTTCAGACTTCAAATGCCTTTTGGAATTAAAATCGGAGGATGAAAGCTCCTCATCTGATGGAGAAGCCCTGTAAAGTACCTCCGGTTAGAAATCTGAAGCCGCTAGAAAGTTGTGGAAGCGGACTCACCAAAATGAAATCTAACGGAAGAAAAGCGACAACTTTTTGCCATCAATATTTTTATTTGATGCTCCTACCCTAAACAGCTAGCAAACACTGTATGTGCTCCCGCTAGATCATTAAGCAAAAGACCTGCACACTGACCTATTCTTTATGCTATTTCTTTGGAAACACAACCAGACCACTAAAAAGCATATTTTGTGAAAAAAAAAAAGAAAAAAAAGAAAACCAAAACACTTGACTGTCAGAAGGTTAACTAAAAAATGCTGGGGGGAAAAAAGTTACAGAATAATTATAATCGTATTACTAGTCATCCTCGAAAAGTCCGAAGCAAAACAAACCATTGGAGGTTTTGCTTAGTGCTACCGCACCAAAGAAACACCCAGTGCAAAGACGTATGTTATCCCCACCCTTTCTGGTCATTTCATCAGTCACAACGACGGAATAAGTGAATTTGTTTAGTCATTCACACTTTCCAGTTGACGTAGAAGGATTCTGAAGGCATTAACTAAAAGTTATAGTCTGCAATCACTTCCCACACTATGTGAGTGGTCATTCATAAGTGCAACCCAATTACCACAATTCTTTGAACCAATTTTTTTTTTTTGTGAATTAAGGGATGTATGAAAGCGTAAAGAAGCCGAGGTAGAGGGAACTCAGACACTCTATGCAAGAGTCTGGGTATCTTGGCCCTAATTCCCCAAAGAAGTGCCAAAGATAGGCTTCACTGGTGGTAGTCTTGCTGTCATCTGGCATTTTTGGGCCTAAATTGCCAACCAAGTGCCAGAGTTAGGCATCACTTCTCATTCTCCAGTTTTCACTCGGCAGCAATGGGCCTAAGTCGCCAAACAAGTGCCAGATTTAGGCTTCACTGTTGGTTTTTCGATTCACACGTGACATCTTTGGCTCATATCTGGCACTTTAGCAGTTATGTGGCGAGCCAGAGAAAAGTCATAGAAACGTCAAAGAAAAGTACTCTGGCAGTCATTAACACCTTGGATCAAGACCACATTAGGCCCAAGTTAGGTGCCTAGGATTGCCAAGGTTGTGCCAAGTTAGGCGTTTTTCTGGCATGCTACCTGGGAACTTCGAGTGAACTGTCCAGCGCTCCCGGAGCACGACACTAGATATTACCAAGGACGCGACAATAGAGAACATACATGGAGGTAGGGAACTTCTGGAGGTGACACGATGCCACCAGAGGTTAAGCCAGAAGTGTGCAGGGACATGCCCCCAACGATGACACAAACCACAGCTGTTTCGGTCATCATTTGGGGCATGTCCCTCCACACTTCTGGCTTCACCTCTGGTGGCATCATGACACCTTCAGAAGCTTCCTACCTCCATGAGAACATAGCTTTGACCAAATTCTCACCGGACATAGAGTGACCGCTTCTGGGATGTCCTTAGGCTGCCCGTGGTGTTCAGCATCTGTTCCCTCAGGTCGTGAATTTTCGCCTCAAATCTGTTGTACTCTGAAAGCAAAAGAAACAAAATCTTCATTGCCACATGCACTGAGGAAAACCCTCAACCATTTGAAGAACCAAACTCGCACCAAGGCAAATTCGTCATCTATTATTTGAAGTCCATTGCATGTGTCAGAGAGAGTAGACCGTCAACTCAAAGTGGCAACTGTTAATTAATTCATGTTGCGAATTTTCATTTTGTTTTAGCAGCATCAGAGTGGAATATAGCTCATCAGAAAGTGTTGCTATTTGTATTTTTATTTGATAAGATTTTTGAAACCCTTTCCCTGGAATAATGCCTCCAAAATGTTGCAGGTAATTATAAAAAATAAACAAAAAAGCTGGATGTTCGCCATTGAATCAGCCCTACACGAAGGAGGGTTCATCAGATTAGAAGGCACTTGAGGGAGAGTCAACAGGAAAGCAAAAGCAAACTGAAACATCTTATCTCTGGCTAGAAGGTGCATAACTAAGTCTCAAGTCACCTGTAAAGCAGAGCCAAGTTCGCAGTCAAACAACTCGGATGATTCATCACGGAGTTTTGCCTTCTGAGTCACATTCACTCTAGTTTCAGTTCTTAGACAAAAGCAATGATGTCAGTGATAGTTCTATCAGTTCCGCTAGCTTCAAAGCCCTCAAACCAGAGAAGGGGGTCAGATTTCGTCATTACATGTGCAAATAGAGGTAAAAAAAGACCAAACAAGCAAGATTTCAAATGCCATTGGAACAATCAGAGGATTTCACTCCAACTTATTTTCAGTTGTTCAATTCTGTACTTCACTCAATAACTTGACAACTCGACTGATGACACGCTCTCGGTGTAAAACGCAAACCATTTGAATAACTTGGCAACTCGACTGATGACACGCTCTCGGTGTAAAACGCAAACCATTTGAACACAGGGGCGGATTTAGGGGGGGGGGGGGGCGGCCGCACCCCCCAAGACGCCAAAAATAAAAATAATTCTGAATTTTTTTTTTTTTAATATTTGGTTTTGGTGTAGCGATTATTTGGTCAGCAAACTAAATTTGTGCTGTCGAAGCAGGACAGTAGATTCGGCCATCTGTTTTTCCTTGGCAACGTCTTTGTTATTTAATAAAAAAAATGGAGAGAGATGAGTGGACAAGTTTACCAGACACGAAATGTACCTGCGAAGGGAAAGCGGTGCTTGTTTAAAGTTCAGAACCTAAGATAGCAGCTTTGCGGCGCGGGCTCGTCCAAAGCGTCTCTCCAACCTGTACGGAGGCGGCGGCTTTGGTATCGAGGCTCCCTGCTCCCTCCGTCTCTCTGTGGAGCCATCCTGTGCCGCTGAATTGGCACCACTGGTTGAAAGGCGAAGAGAGGCGGGAAAAGTCCACTATGACCGCAAGACTCGGCTAAGGGGGTGGAGGGGAGGTTGTTAGGTGTCGACGCCCAGCCTTGTCTCTCGGGGAGCATGGTAATCTCGCTGGCGTCCAACCTTTCTCACGAACAACGCCCGAACCACTCAGTCGGGAAAACTTAACAGGTTTATTTCATAGCGAAATATGTGACCGAAGACGACCGTCTCTCGAACGGTCGGGATTTTTGTGGACACGCGAGGGAGAGGAGGATTCCGTGGGCGGTGCTTTTCCTGAAGCGACCGAGGGCAGTCGGACCAGCGGAGCTCTCCCCCAAGGGGAGCTTAACGTTTGGGAAAGGCGAGACGACGATTATCCCCCACTCTGGAATCCTACGAAGGGGGTGGGAAACAGTTCCAAGGTCTTCGAATTGGCTGATGAACGATCCCTGGATTGTTCCCCCGCAGACAGCCGGCGCCGTTTAATCCCCCCTCCCACCACCGTGGCAGAGAAGAATCGGGAAAGCTCGGAACACACACTGTCGCGTTCCGCCGCCTCGGCGCCAGCCGCAGGTAGAAGTCCGAAGGGTTGACACGTGACGTGAGGGAGGGGAGTCCTTGAGCGGCGCTTCCCCGGAAGCGACTGACGCCAGCCAGACTGGCAACGCCCCGAGCGTTCGGCTAAGCCTGGGCTAATCCTTCCCCCAAAGTGGTCCTAACGACTAGGAAAATACTTCGGTAAGCTTCCCACGCACTCACACACACATGGAGATGGGACGGGTCATAACAAGGTGTTGTTGAGATGGCGATAGCGAGGCGCGCATACCAAAACTCAACTGGTTTATTTTTGCTTCCCGTCTTGGGCGACGGGCGTTCCCCTCTCCTTGGCTACGTTCTCCCGAAGCGGGAGGGTGGGAAGAACCGGTCTATCGGGAGCGCAGCAAGGTCACGAGGCAGGGCGAGTTCTCTCGAGCGGTGAGCAACGTGGGTCACCACAGTGTACACGCGTGCGTGTGTGGGCTCTGAGTCATGCGCCGCCGGGCCTGAGCGAAGGTACCTCGGGAATGCCAGCGCTCACGTTTCACAAGTCAGGAACGGTCGGTCAGGCTACTTTGAAGGGGAGTCAGTCGGGTAGCTTAGAGCGCCGAGAACAGTGCAGCTTCAAGATCCGCGAGGGAAACCAAACGTGGACTTCTTTACTGTGTTGCACCATTCATCCCTTCTCCGTCGCGGATCGCTGTTTTTCAGTGACGATTGACTTGGAGCACGTGGTGACGCGCACGTTCGAGCTTAGTGGCGGCGCTTTCGACCTGTCGTTCACACGTTCACTCCTGGGCAAAACGGTGATTCGGGTAACGAGAAAGTGCTGTTGACCTCCAGAGACAAAGTGAGCCTAAGGCGGATGAAGTAACCGGGAGTCGAGTTCTGCAGCCTGTTAAGAATGGAACCTTCGGCGACCTTCTTCCGAGTTTCAACGCTGCGGAAACGAGTCACGATCTGTTCAGGACAGTCGCCCGCCTGTTGGAGCCTGCCCGAAACGAGTCACGATCTGTTCAGGACTGTCGCCCACCTGTCGAAGCCTGTCGAAGCCTGTCCAAAACGAGTCTCAACGCGTCCGTGACGTCAACGGGACGTGTGTGTGTGTGCGTGTGGGTTCGTGCGCTCCGGAAGGGGAGAGAGGCATGGCCTAACTGCGGAGAACCATGGCTACGACGCACTTCTGGCTACGACGCGGCGGACTTTGCTGCAACGCACTTGGCGGTTGCACCTGCTGCCCTGGCGGAGAGTGAGGGAGAAAACGGACCCTATATAAGGCGGAGCGTGAGGCTGCTCCGTGGTTCTCTCGGATTTGACGACTGTATCGCTACCATGTAATTAAACCGTTCGTTACGTTACCAATTCTCCCACCTCCACTGGACCCCTGGGTTCTTCACTTCGGGGAATGGTCGTCGTCACGAGCCAGGAAGCCTCCGGACGTGCGGCTTAAACCCCGCCTCGAACAAGCCGCTACAATGGTGAGTTGCACTTTAGTCCGTAAAATGACGTTGCTCTTTTGACAAATTATAACGAGGCATTTTCTGCACTTCGCTCGCGTATGAGGTGGTTGGTAGCCGTGACGCATGCCGAAAAAGTAATTGACATAGATAGTAAGGAAAAGAAAAGCTAAATGGAACGTGTGAATTGTTCGTTTCTTTGCCACCATCCGCAGCGACATAAAAAAAAAAAACATCGCGCTGCAGACATTAATTGTTTCCTCCTCTTTCTATGCATAAAAATTAGTCATAGACTGTGTGCGGCGTTTCTTTCGGTCGATGGATAATCAAAATATTTATGCGAAATTTGCTCACTAAATCTTTTTGTGGGGTGGAAGGACACTGATGGCTTAAGAACTCCCAGCCAACCAGCGTTTGGGACTTGGTATGTTATATTGAGCTAATTTTTGTAATAATTTTTCCTTTGTATTTGTGTACGCAGCCTTTACTACTTTCACCTTCCATTTACACTTCGGCTTGAGACGCATAAGATCGCACAGCTGATATTGGTAATTAGTGCTGAATCAGTCACTCGTGGTATTTATAAATTACGTCACTTATGAATGGGTTCTATCTGTTTAGTAAAACAAGTGTTTTTTACATAGAGTGAAGATGGTCCACCAAAGTCATCCAAGCGGAAAAGTACCACTCTGCATAACTTCTTCCAAGCTGTGCCCAAAAAGATTGTCACTGAGGCAGACATTGCAAGCAACGACTCGAAGCTCACTTTGAAGTCTGATGGCGTGGACGAACAACTCACGATTGAGGCTCTCCCGTCGCCCATGGTCGAGAATTCTGACGGAACTACCCCACTAGCCCCGGCCGTCCACACACTTCGGAATCCAGCAGCTGACTTTGGTTTGCAATATGACATTGGCAACTTCGTTGGGGCGAGGCCAGACGACCACACCGTGGTTGGCTTACTCGAATGCCATTGGATGCCACCGCAAGGTTACTCCTTCCCTTTCTCCGAACACAACAAGGGACAAACAGTCGAACGGAGGTACGTCAGAAGTGACCACC